>RJWJ010000075.1:53630-411660 GCA_004363605.1 Indri indri
TGGGACTACAGGCATGTGCCACCATGCCCGGCTAATTTTTTCTCTATATATTTTTAGCTGTCCAATTAATTTTCTTTCTATTTTTGGTAGAGATGGGGTCTCGCTCTTGCTCAGGCTGGTCTCGAACTCCTGAGCTCAGAACGATCCGCCCACCTCGGCCTCCCAGAGTGCTAGGATTACAGGCTTGAGCCACCGCGCCTGGCCTCAAATACCTATTTATCACAATATGGGAAATCTGCGCAAATAGCAATATCTCTGAACAAATGGGGAATAAAAATACGTGCTTATCTGAATTATTGATTTGTTAAAATTAAAGGCCTTTTTAATATTTGCTTTTTGTTTGTTTTTAATAGCTAGTAAATAGTATGTAAATAGTAGCTTATGTACAATATTCAATAATGACATAGGCAAGTTCCATGAAATGATACCCAAAAAGGAATCCAGGCTTTGACAGCAGTAACTGAATAGACCGATAACTTTAGAAACGTGTAGATAAGACTGACAAGTAACTGACATTTTTAAAATAGTAGAATTATATTAAATTAAAATATATTTAACACATTTTTGAATTCTACTTTAACAAAACTACTGGATGCTTTATAATAATTTACACTCATTTTTCGTTATAGAAAATAGTTCTCAAACTCTCTTTTTTGACAGCTCCGATGATCTCATCTGTACATTTTCAACGTTATCAATCTGTTCAGTTATTTTTGTCTAGTGTTGGATTCCTTCTTTTCCCTGTGGGAAGCCTCATAAGGGACCACTTAAAACTATTTCCTGGAGTCTAGAAAGCACAGTGAAATACTACGTCCATTTTCACAACAACAAACAAAAACATAAAGACAACGTGCTAAGTATTGTTGTTGGTGGGAAAAAAAATACCAACTCCATCACAAATGAATAAAAATATTTATTGATGTGAAAGGATCCTAAGGTCTTTTATTTTTCCTGCTTCAGGTGTTCAAATTATTTTATCCTGTCTACTATAATTTGCTATATAAAATGATTCACAGGTTTAATGGTCATTTGATTGACATACATGAAAGATTATTCCATTATGTAGTCTAATCCTTCTTAGTAGAATATGCTTTTAAAAATCTGTTCTCCTATACTGCATTGTAAATGGCAAAGTGAATTGACAATAAAATTGTGTGCATGTCAAATTTGGTCCCTCATTGCTTGACAGAAACATATTGGCTGACAGAAGTATCAAAAGTCTTACTCGAAATCCCTTTTTTTATTTTTAATTACTCATGAAGACCAAAGTATGAGGACATGTCTTACATTAATTTAATCTTTCCCTTTTTGTAAAGATTTTGTAATAAAATATAAAATTACTCTGAATTGGCTTATATCTTTCTTCAGAAGACATTTGGCAATAATGGAAATAATTATTCTCTTCCTTTCCAGAATGCCTGGATAAATTGTGAATTGAACATAATTTATCAGAATGTTATTTTTTTTCCAGAAATGAGACAAAGAAGGACTATAATACATTCACTTTCCATTATGTGATTTTCTTCAGACATTTCACCACATTATGAGTTCCTACAGGGAAACCATTATCTTTCTTATAAGAAAAAAATGAGGCAAGTCACCATTTCATTACCTATATTTCAAAAAGTTAAATGATTTAAAATGTCTGCCCCGGGAGATCACTGTATTTGCTTGTCTGTGCTTTCACAATCATTATTATCCTTAGCTATAATTCATTTTTGAAATGCCAAACACGAGGTAGTGTAATGTTTACCAGATTTAACCTTGTTCGCTTTAGTGGTTAAAATAAATCCGTGGAATATGTGCAAAAGAGATGGAAGTGCCCATTCAGAAAAATAACAAACTGAATAGGACCCAGCTAGAGATTCCCCTGTACCATTATTTGTATTTATTAGCATGACTTTGAACAGCTAAAATGTTATGCTTATCTATGATAAGCACTAAATATACAAACAATAGCAGGATACATGCATAAAGATGGCAAGTTAACACAAGGCTATTTGAACTGGATTCATTGCAATCTAGTGGACTTTAGCGCAAAGCAAAATTGGAATTCCAACTGTGGTTCTGGCTCTGTGACCTGGGATGCCTGTTACAGGCATCCTCTTTTCACTGGGTTTCACTTTGCTGTGCTTCACAAATGTTGTGTGTTTTTACAAATTAAAGATTTGTGGCAACCGGGGATAGAGCAAATCTATTGGTGCCATTTCTCCAACAGCATGTGCTTGCTTCTTGTCTCTGTGTCACAGTTTGGTGATTTTTGCAATATTACAAACTTTTTCATTATTATTATATCTGTTATGGTGATCTGTTGTCTTTGATGTTATTAGCGCAAACCGTGTCCTATAATGATGGCAAAGTTAATTGATCGATAGTGTATGTTCTGGCTGCTCTACTGCCCGGGTGTTTTCAAGTCTCTCGCCCTCTCCTTGGCCCTCCCTATTCCCTGAGATGCAACAATATTGGCAATAGACCAGTTAATAGTACTGCAATGTCCTCAGATCAAGTAAAAGGAAGAGTTGCACATCTCTCACTTTCAATCAAAAGCTAGAAATAGAAATAGCTTTAGAAATAGCTCAATAGAAATAGCTTCCTTAGTGAGGAAGGCATGTCAAAAGCCAAGATAGAACGAAAGCTAGGCTTCTTAACCAAGATGTGAATGCAAACAAAAAGTTTTTGAAGGCAATTAAAAGTTGTACTCCGCTGAGCACTAAAATGATAAGGAAGCAACACAGCCTTACTGCTGATATGGAGAAAGTTTTAGTGATCTGGAAAGAAGATCAAATCAGCCACAACATTACCTTAAGCCAAAGCCTGATCCAGCGCAAGGCCCTAACTCTCTCCAATTCTATGAAGGCTGAGAGACGCGAGGTAGCTGCAGACAGAGGAAAAGTTTGAAGCTAGCAGAGTTTAGTTCATGAGGTTTAAGGAAAGAAGCAGCCTCCATAACATAAAAGTGCAATGTGAAGCAACTTGTGCTGATGGAGAAGCTGCAGCAAGTCACCCAGGAGATCTAGCTAAGATCATCGATGAAGGTGGTGTCACTAACCAACAGATTTTCAATGTAGACAAGACAGCCTTCTATTGGAAGAAGATGCCATCTAGGACTTTCATAGTTAGAGAAGAGAGAAGTCAATGCCTGTCTTCAAAGGAAGGTTGGTTCTCTTGTTAAGGGGCTAATGCAGCTGGTGACTTCAAGTTGAAGACAATGTTCATTTACCATTCCAAAAATCCTAGGGCCCTTAAGCAGTATGCTAAATCTACTTCTCTTTGTGCTCTATAAATTGAATATCAAGGTCTCGATGACAACGCATCTGTTTACAGCATGGTTAATGTGTATTTTAAGCCCACTATTGAGACCGGCTGCTCAGAAAAAAAGATTTCTTTCATTTACAATATACTTGATCACCCAAGAGCTCTGATGGAGATATACAAAGAGAAGAATGTTGTTTTCATGCCTGCTAACACAGCATCCATTCTGCAGTTCACAGATCAAGGAGTAATTTTGACTTATAATTCTTATCATTTAAGAAATATATTTTGTAAGGGTATACGTGCCATAGATAGCCATTCCTCTGATGGATCTGGGAAAAGTAAATCGAAAACTTTCTAGAAATGATTCACCATTCTGGGCGCCATTAAGAATATTCATGTTTCATGGGAAGAGGTTGAAATATTAAAATTAAAAGGAGTTTGGAAGAAGTTGATTCCAAACCTCATGGATGACTTTGAGGGGTTCAAGACTTCAGTGGAAGAAGTAACTACAGATGTAGTAGAAATAGCAAGAGAACTGGAACTAGAAGTGGAGCCTGAAGATGTGACTGAATTTCTGAAATCTCATGATAAAACTTTCATGGATGAGAGTTGCTTCTTATGGATGAACAAAGAAAGCGGTTTCTTGAGATGGAATCTGCTACTGGTGAAGATGCTGTGAACATTGCTGAGATGGCAACAAAGGATTTAGAATATTCCACAAACATAGTTGATAAAGCAGCAGCAGAGTTTGAGAGAATTGACTCCAATTTTGAAAGAGACCTAGTGTGGGCGCAGTGCTATCAAACAGCATTGCCTGATACAGAGAAATCTTTAGTGAAAAGATGAGTCAAGTGACACAGCAAACTTCATTTTTGTCTTATTTTAAGAAATCACTAAAGGCCTCTCAACCTTCAGCAACCACCACCCTGTTAGTCAGCAGCCATCAACATCAAGGCAAGACCCTCCACTCACAAAAAGGTTAGGACTAGATGAAGGTTCAGATGATTGTTGGCATTTTCTAGCAATAAAGTATTCTTTTAATTATGGTATGTACATTGTTTTTAAGACATAATGCTATTGCACTCTTAATATTCTATGCTATAGTGTAAACATAACTTTTATATGCACTAAGAAAGCAAATATTTGTGTGACTTGCTGCATTATGGTATTTGTTCTATTGCACTGGTCTGAAACCAAACCTGCAATATCTCTGGGGTGTGCCTGTACTTATAATCTCAGCCTTCATGTCATGAATGCTATGCTCTACTACCCACAACTCTATTTTGGGATTGAAGTATTTTTTTATCCCAGAAGTTCAAAAAGTTTTCCAGGAATTGATGTCAATAGCTACTCCATTTCTGGATTTTCCTTCATCTGAAGACAGCTACCTTGCCCCAGGCCACATTCCTCCCCAAAGACAGGCTGCCACAGAGGATGGAACCAAAATGCCTGCTAGGTTCCTTTGGGTTCTGAAATTGAAGTATATCATACCTGGAAATAGTAACCTACTAACATATCAGGTGATACAAATGCTGTCAACATTGATGGAGCCTAGAGCAAGGAAGGTCCAGGCTGAGGTACAAGTGGCCCTGGGTCTTGGGTCATATGACCTTCTTATGGGATTCATCAGTAGTGAGAAAGGATGCTGTGTGGTGCTTCTGACAAGCCCAATGAGAGAATCCTAATGCAGACTTCTGGAATTCTGGATCAAGGCCATGCCATCTTCAGGAGAGCATTATATATCAAGTAAGAAAGGAAGAAGCCAAAGTAGTCACAGATGGATTGGCTCAGTATAGGTCTGCTTCTGGGTGTCTTAAAAGACAACAGGGAGAGTAAATCCTCTCATTCAGCAAAGTTTTGTGTGGTGTAATGTTTATTTACCTTGTGTAGACAGAGTAGTATTCTTCAGTTAGAATATATATTAGCTCATGGGCACTGGTGGGAGGCTAGGATATTAAATCAGGGACAGGGTGGAAGGCTAGGGAAAACTCAGTTGATAGAGCTATGGACATTGGCACAGGTGTTATTGTCATTGCATGGTAGTGCCCATCAGAGAGCATCCAGAAAGCATTATTGAATAACCCAGACAGAATCTCATGGGCAGTGGGCATGTGCCAACTCTGTCATTAGCCACTCCAGTGCTGACAAAGAGCACAAGCTTGGAGGATCCAGGGACAGCGATGGGCCCCTGCTCACCAAACCTGATCTAGCCACTACTACTAAGAGACTCTTCACCTGCTCAAGGTCACACCCTTCCCCCAAGAGCAGCCAACATCCAATGACTGGTCACTGCATTGACATAAGGATCCAACCTCCTTGCCTTGGCTCAGGACACCTTGGAATGGCCATTTCAGCTTTGAGGGTCCTGTTGGTGTCAACAGTGCCTCTGCCTGCCCAATTCTCCTGTCCCTTCAACACAAGTATTGGCCCTAAGAGTTCTCACTAATGTGGTTTCTGTATGCTAATCTGTGACCGATATTTGGTTTGCTAATCTGTTTTTGTTCATAATCTGATCTACCTTCAGGTTGTGAGGATTAGATAAAGTCCTGGTTATAAAGCAGCATAACCAGCCCTTGATAAAAATTATTTCCCTCTCTGCTTTGTTTTGCTACTGAATACAAACAAACACAGAAGTTATGTCAGCATTTTCCTAGCTAACCACACCTTTTCCAAAAGTAGCAGATCAAATCATCTCGGCCATACGCAATCTCAGCTACAGGCTCCCTTGTGACCTCATTCATGAAGTCACCTATCAAATGAGTTTGCTGAGCCAGTTTGGACTATTTAGGCCAAATCTTTTTGTGATTTGCCTTACTCACTAGTCCTGTTCTTTCTTACTAAAATTTATTATTTTTATTTATGTTATTATTCTGAATTACATGATGCATTTCTCCAAATATGCAAAGGAATATATTTTTTTAAATTGAAATGAATTTTTTTCCCATAAAGTCATTAATGAGGTAAGGATATGAACACAATTCATAATATGAACTGAGTTTTTGTTTGGTTGGAATTGGGGTGTTTATATTTGAAACTGTAAAAGTTATGATAATTCACATTGGTTTATTATTAGAATGTTTTCCTAAAGTAAATAAATGCACCTGAAGCTATTTAATTCCAAACTTGTTACTTAAAAAAAAAAAAAAATAGAAAGACGAAAGAAAGGGATAGTTTGTGACATATTTTTAAATGCCCCTATGTAATTTTGATTTCAACCTCTCTTTGGTTCATTTGGAAATAAATCCTCCAATAAATTTCCTGTGTACCTATGAAGGTCAATTTGAGCTAAGGGTCAGGATTTGGGATTTTCGGTCCAAACATTCCTGACCCAACTTCCTATAATACACTCAGATCAAGATTTTTGAGATGAGCAAGTAGTTTGTTAAAATAGCCAGATATATTCAATTTTCCCCTTGATAGATAAAAGTTTAAAATGTATAAAATATGGGGGGAGGGGCAAGATGGCAGATGAGAAAAACCACCAGTCAGAGTGTCTCTGCAAGACAGACAGATTTTAGAAGAAAGTGAAAAAAATAAATAAATAAACAGGCAGACAAACATAGATCAGATGAGGGTCAGAAGGAAGAATGCCTGAAATGACAGGAGACTTCATGGGAAGACGTTGCAGAGGAGAACTGGAAGGAGAAAGGCCCCTGAGAGGCCTGGAGACCAGCGACAAGGGTAGGTAGAGCAGTTGAATTTCCCCTTCCTTGTGTCCTGGACTGCTGGTGGGCTCCTGAGCGGTTGGGGAGACCTGCCGACATCAGCCCACAGATGGCTGCCGCCAGTGAGCTGTGAGCCTCTCGCAGACAGGGCACCTCCTGGCCCACAGACTCAAGCCAATCAGCAAGCGCCATATTGCTTCATTCTCCCCTTCTCCTTCCCTACCAGTGGCTGCCGAGAGACAATTTAGCCACCACCTAGAGGCATCTTGCAGGGAATAGGACCTTTCTTTTGGGGGCCCTACAGCAGACTGAGGGGTACTTGGACTGTGAGCTCCCTGCTCACCAGTCTTCCCACGTGTTGCTTGCCTGGTGACTCCAGGAGAGCAGGCCAAATCCCGAGGTGGAGAGACATTGATCCAGCTTGGGCACCCCGAGGGGTGACTTAAGACCAGCACTCCTCTCCCTGGCAGGGTTAGGGATTGATCTCCAGTGCTCAGGGGACAGGCCTGCAGACCAGATTCTGTTACCACCCAGGTCTTGATCACATTGCCCGGGGACAGAGGAGGGATATTTGTGAAGCAGCCTACTGAGGTGCGTGTGCCTTCGGCGGCAGATCAGCATGCTTGAGGGGCAACCCTCCTCCCATGGAGGGCCACGCTCCCAGCTCCGGATACTGGGCAAGGAACCTCCTGGCCCACATCACAGCCAGGGGAGATCTGCTGGCTTGAGGTCCTGCTTGCTGGCAGAGGCCTGGGAGAAACTGCAGAATAGGGGAGGGTGGAAAGGAGTGAGGCCTGCTCCACAGTGCAGTTCTCAGACAGCCACAACCCCACACACAGACTTTCGGGCTGAATGGGGCTATTTCAGCCCCTCCCTGGCAGCTTTGCCCAGGAGCAGAGAACAGACCTTTGACCCCTGCTAACAGCATTTGTGGAGCTTGAGAGCAGGCTTACCCAACCCAGCTCCACTCAGACTCACTCCCGGACCTGCCTCCAGTGAGGTGGAGAATACATTTGGAAGTCCCAGGGACCCACCCACCACCCGAGGTACAAGAGTGCCCCTCCAGAGGAATAAGAGCTGGTTACAGGACCCAAAAACAACACTGCAGCCTGCTCCTCCCAGCAAGCACCACCTACTGACAGGGAGGTCATTCTGCACACCCTTTTACTGCATCTACTGACTCATCATACAGGGTGCGGTCAAATCTCACCCACAAACACCACCTAATGGCTCAGAGCTAGACAGGGTGTGTCATTATCCAAATGAAAATCTAAAGGTAAGAAGCAACAGCTGATCCAGATGGGAAGGAATCAGTGAAAGAACTCTGGAAGTATGAAGAATCAAACGGAAAGCATACCCCCAAAGGGGAACACCAGCTCTCTAGCAATTGACATCAACTGAATTCAGAACACTAAAATGACAGAAGAAGAATTTCGAACATGGATTGTAAGAAAACTCAATGATATGCAAGAGAAAACGGATAACGAACACAAAGAAACCACAAAATAAAATCGAGGATGTGGAAGAAAAATTCACTAAAGAAACTGAAATAGTAAAGAAAAATCAAACAGAATTTCTGGAAATGAAGAATTTATTCAAGGAATTACAAAACACAGTGGAAAGCCTCAAGAACAGGGTAGATCAAACAGAAGAAAGAATCTCAGGGATTGAAGATAAAATGTATAAAATTAGAGTCTATCATGAAGTAGCCAGATTAGTTTTTTAAATAAATCAAGAGACACTTTTCAGAAATTTTAAAACCCACCCAAAACATAGACCCAACAGAGAACAGCAGGATAATATGGAAACAAATTTAGAATATTAATAAGAGAAAGTTTGGTTTTGAATGCCTGACTGCACTGTACCATGCTAATTTTGTTCTTGGTAACTTCACCGACCCTCCACTTATTCAAACTTAAAATGATGGTAATGTGTCCACAAACTAGCTAGATTCACCCATAAGCAAATCTTTGGGTTTTTCTCATTTGTAAAATCAGTAAATTGAATACATGATCTTTTAGTTCAATGTTTCAGAAATTCAACATTTGTCTTTTTCCTAACTTACACCTTTGTTTAAAGATAACATAACTAATGGATGAAAAGTGATTTAGAAATGGCAAATACTATGCAGAGTAAATTATTAATAAAAATGTAAACATTTTTTAAAAATCTACAGATAAACTGAATGAAGTAAGGCAGTAAAAGCATGATAATCCAGTCCTGTACAAAATAACTATCAAGTGAAAAATCTGGTATAATGTTCTTAAAAAATATCAATCCATGATAATGTAAAATATGACTACCATATAAGAAACAAAAATAAAAAATAAAGAGGTCCTATTTGCAGTGTCTTTGTTGTAAAAACAAAGGGAACAATTTTTTCAGCGTCAGACTGGGAAGCTGATAACATGGATAAGACATTTTCTTTTTAAACCCATAGCTTGGAGGAAAAGTCCATTTAAAAGATCTAAGCATCAGAAACTCATCCCCAATAATTTTTATGCTGAGAGTGAAGAACTCCCTTTAAAATTTTTCTCTAGATTCTTTCTTCATTTTTTTCACCCTGTTCACTGCTATTGAAATAATTATTTTCAAAAATCCATTTTTGTGTCATTTTATAAGGTCAGTTCTGCTTCATGCAGACTGTCCCTAAAGATAGAAGTTATTTTTTCTCCTTCAACTCATATGTATTCCTTAAAAACCCCTACATATTGTGGAATTTCTAATAAGAATTCCAAACTTGTTAATTAAAAACTAGTATGCTTACTTCCATTCCGTTTCTTAATTGTTAATATGATCTCAGATCTATTTGAGAATGTTAAACAAAACTGATTGACACAAGCAATTTTTTTCTTCAGTGAAAGGCTGCAAAAGAAGAAGGTAGAAATCTATACAAGCAAACTTGTTAGTACTCATTATTTTCAGTTTCCCATAATTTCTTTGAGTGTTTTGGGTCACCATTCTGTTTTGATGGATTTTGCTTCCCTATTGTAAGTCAAAGAGAATTTGTAAATTCATATGTAGATGTCTTTAGCAACTTCCTCTCAAGAGTGACTATCTCAAAGAGAGTAAGATAAAGGCAGAACTTAACCCCATAATAAGGTCTGATGCTGACGTGGCAACGTGGCAGCCATCAGTGAGTAGCAGGGCCTTTCACCCTCCTCATATTCTGTATACCCGTCAGCAGGGCAGGAAATTGCTGAGGGCTGACCAAGTTTTTGGAAGAAGAAATAAGCAGAATTCAAATCAGAGACAATTAAAAAGGACATAATTCTATTGCAACAAGACCCAGATGGAATGGTTTTATAAGTGTCAAGTTTATTGATTGATGCCCCAAACTTAATAAAGTTTTCCTCTCTTGTTCTTCTAAATTCATAAGGAATTTAGTTTTAGAAAGAGGGCAATATATGTTCATGAAAAACAAATTATAATAAGGTGAATATATGTTTTCAAATGTTAAATGCTAAACCTAATATATTCAAAATGCCTTCTGTCCTGTATTAGTTGATGATTTTTAGGAATCTAAGATGTCGAGGTTTATGTTTTTTAATTTCCTGTTACTTGTCATCATTTCAGTAATTTACAAAATTCTATGCCCTAGAACTGCCAGAAATCAATCATGTAAATAATTTCTCCTGATTCTGAAATACTATCCCTGCAGATGTTGTGAGAGTTTCAGAGGTGCTGTATTCTGAATTATATATTAGGGAGAGGCACCATCTTTCTTACTGTAAATCATCTCAATATCATATTTAATACAGGGAAAACAGAGATAAACATTTTATTTAGATCAGTAGCATCCACATAATTGTTCCTTTTAAAATTCAAGTCCAGTAGGAGAGAAAGGCTGAAGCTGACAAAACATACCAAATTTGAAGCTAATACATAAAGCTGGGAATAACCAAATGCAACTCTCATTGAAGGGTGACTTAGCGGAGGAGGAAAAGTTGACCTCTCAAAGAAAAGTGGTGAAGAAATAGAGAAATTCATTTGGGGACAGAGGAAATAAAG
Source organism: Indri indri (assembly GCA_004363605.1). Taxonomy (NCBI): domain Eukaryota; kingdom Metazoa; phylum Chordata; class Mammalia; order Primates; family Indriidae; genus Indri; species Indri indri. The sequence goes on from RJWJ010000075.1 coordinate 64,562, forward strand.
GCCCCCTGATAATTTATAAGAAATGCTGGCCCCCAAGTAGGTTTGGGCTAGAATTCATAATTTACCCCTCCCCACTTAAAAAATGTAAAATGAGAATTAAATTCAAATCTGCCCTGGATTGGGAATGCAAAGTATTACACCTGTAGTACCAAAAAAAAAAAAAAAAAATTCTGTAGACTAGAAGAATCCCTTTTAAGTATGTTTCATAAAATAAGACTTTGCAATAAAAATTATGCAGCACTCATAGAAGCAAATCAACATGAGTAAGAGCAAAAAACCCCACAGATTCTTCAAGAGTGGCTATTGGAATGATATGAATAAAAATATAAAATACATATTTTTAGAATGTTTAAGGAGACATAAGAGGGTATTAGATAAGAAACTAAAATTTTTATATTAGAAAATAATAAAAATAATTTAAAAAGCATTTCTCAAATAGAAAAATATAATTATTGACAAAAGAAATTCTATAGAACAATTAAACAAGAGATTAAACAGGAGAGTGGTTTAAAAATAAGTGAGTGAAGTAGAAAGATATATATCTAAAGAAACAAGGTGCATCACAGAAAGATAATTTTGTGAAAAATATGAATGAGGCACAATAACCATGGGAAATAGAGAATAAAGTCTAATATAACTGAGAGAAAGTATTTGAAGAGATATTAGCTTGGAATATTGGAAAACTAAAACGCAAACTCACACACACACACACAAATGGTTAGATCCAGGAAGATTAAAAATTCTAAGTGAGATAAATGGAAATTAATCAGCACTTAGATGCATTGTAGTGATGCTATGAAACGTAAAACATCAGGGAACATTCTTACAATAAATTAAAGAGAAGGTCTACCGGCACAAAATGACATTTAGAAAGACAGTTTATTTCTCAATAACAAAAGTTAAACTGTTAAGATAGAAGCATAACTTCAACTGCTTACACAAAAACAATGGTCAACTTAATATCATACACTTGGCTGAACTGTCTTTCAATATCAAGGGAAAATAAAAAATGTATTAAGAAAAGGCCAAAGCATTTACAAGAGGAACTTATAAATGATAGATTTCAAGAAGAAGAAGAACATCAGCTGGTATGAAAGGTGGAAAAGGAAACAAGGAATAGATAATAAAGAAAATTATAAATGTGTGAGTAAACATAAACAAATATTGATTATATCAAAAATAGTGATAATGGATGATAATGGGGTAGCTGTATTTTTACCATACAATTTAGACTTAAGGTACTACTAGAGATATTAAAAGTTCAAATGATTAGGAATATATTGTAATACTAAAATTGCATGTACCTCACTGTATAATTGCAAAATGGAAAAATATTATCACTTACAGGGGAGATTAAGTACATGGTTTGCAGGAATTGAAAAACAAGTAGAAAAAAGTGTCAGTAAAGAAATAAATTTTTTGAGTAACATCTGTAGGAGTATATGAAACATTGCATCCAAATATTGGAGAATACACATTGCTTTCATATACACACTAAAAAATAAAAACAAGAAGGAAGTCATAATTCATACCTAGGTAAACATCAAAAAATCAGTACCATGCAAGAAAGATTTTATGACTCAAATGAAATTACATAAAATAAAAGTAACAAATTCATTTGGGTTCATGGGAACCCTGGCTAAGGGCATACTCTAAACTCTTAATGTTATCCTGTTGAGAGTTATTATATAATGATAGTTCCCCTGGTATGTTGTATCCTCACAAAAAGTCTTAAATGCCTGCATGAAGCCATCTGTTAAACACTAAATGGTCTATCTCTGGTTGAAGCGATGAAACCTCCAAGAAATACATGATAGCAAGGACACTAGAACCTATGCATAATGTGTTGATAGCAAAACCCCAAAATGATGGTGATGAGAGTAGCACTGATGCTCTGACTTTTGATGACCAAATGGGGAGAATTGTTAAATGACATTTATAGGAGGCTATTGGTTTGAACTGAGCTCCTGCACTAGGCCCAACAAACCAAACTGGAATGGAGCTACTCAAGTGCTGCAATTCCATGTTGACAAGCAAGAACCAAGTTGTTTATCTGGTCTTCCAAGAAATCGGGAGAGACAGAGATAATCCAAGACAGGCCAGTTCTAGCCAGCATGATCAGAAGTCCCCTCTGCTTTAATCTTTGTAACGACAGTAACTTTGGAAGGACCAATCCAGTTTTCATTCTTTGTTTCTGCTTTCCTCAGCCCTTTTCTATAAAGCCAATCTCCTCTGCTCAGCTCATCAAAACACTCATTTTATTTTATAGGATGAGATGCCGCTTGATTCTAGAGTTGCACATAAAAGCCAATTAAGATCTTTTTTCCCCAACTCCTTGATTTGATTTAATTTTTTTTATTTCAGCATATTATGGGGGTACAAGTGTTTAGGTTACATAGATTGCCTTTGCCCCACCCAAGTCAGAGCTTCAAGCATGTCCATCCCCCAAATGGTGCGCACCGCACCCATTAGGTGTGAATATACCCATCCCCTCCTCCTCCCTCCCATCTGCCCGACACCTGATGAAAGTTATTACTATATGTGCACCTAAATGTTAATCAGTTAATACCAATTTGATGGCGAGTACATGTCATGCTTGTTTTTTCATTCTTGGGATATTTCACTTAGTAGAATGGGTTCCAGCTCTATCCAGGATAATACAAGAGGTGCTAGATCACCATTGTTTTTTGTGGCTGAGTAGAACTCCATGGTGTACATATACCATATCGTATTAATCCACTCATGGATTGATGGGTACTTGGGTTGTTTCCACATCTTTGCAATTGTGAATTGTGCTGCTATAAACATTCTAATGCAGATATCTTTTTAATAAAGTGTCTTTTGTTCCTTTGGGTAGATGCCCGCTGAGAACTGCCCTTACTGGGCAGTTCTACTTGTCTCTCTTTCAGGTACCTCCATATTACTTTCCATAGAGGTTGTACTAGTTTGCAGTCCCACCAGCAGTGTATGAGTGTTCCTATCTCTCCGCAACCACGCCAACATTTATTGTTTTGGGACTTTTTAATAAAGGCCAGTCTCACCGGAGATAAGTGTATCTTATTATGGTTTTGATTTGCATTTCCCTGATGATTAGAGATGCTGAGTATTTTTTCGTATGTTTCTTAGCCATTAGTCTGTCTTCCTTTGAAAAGTTTCTGTTCATGTCCTTTGCCCACTTTTTGATAGGGTTGTTTGATTTTTTTGTTGCTGATTTTCCTGAGTTCTATATAGATTCTAGTTATCAGCCCTTTATTGGATGTGTAACACGTGAGTATTTTCTCCCATTCTATAGGTTGTCTGCTCTTGTGATAGTTTCCTTGGCTGTGCAGAAGCTTTTTCATTTGATCAGATCCCATTTATTTATTTTTGTTGTTGCTGTAATTGCCTTTGGGGTCTTCTTCATAAATTCTTTGCCTAGGCCAATGTCTATAACAGGTCAGGAGTTTAAGGCCAATTAAGATCTTTAAACTAAGTTTGTTGTAGTTTTGTCTTTTGACAAATGGGTACACAATTCTCCATCAGGGTGATGATTACTTCTAGGTCACTGTAGAAGAATACAACCCAACAGAGGCGTGAGAGTCTTCAAGTTATTGTGATGTTCTGTTTTTTAAGTTGGATTGTGGTTGTGTGAGTATCCATTTTATTCTATGTCAAACTCAACATTTACGTTGAAAATCCTCTTATTTTACATATAGTTTATTTGTTTTATTATTTAAACTCTGATTACTATCACCTGTTTCTTAACATAAAAGATTCTATTAAGCTCTGCATGAGTGCGACTTCTGATGCATTCAATATATGTGACTAGAAAGAAAAGAAAATGTATTACAGATAATTTTTATAGATACTTTGTTTTTAAGCAGAAATAACCCCCAAGGGATATAAAATTCTGGACAAAATCAAGTACTGAAATTATACACTGATTCATATTTTACCCTTTGCATATGCTAGTACCATTCAAAATGTAATTGGCATAATTAATGAACAGTCTGATAGGAAAAGCGGGCCAGCAGTAAAAGGAAACAGTTTCATGTACGCCCCCACAGCTCTGAACACTCTGTAAAAGCTCTGCTTGCAGAAAGGAGAGAAGATGAATGACCTCTGGCCCTACCTAATGTTTGCACTTGATTGCTTTATAAAAATTATGCCTTTGAGAAAGGCTTAAGGTAGTCATAAAATTGCAACCAATCCCAAGAAATTCTAAAATTAAAACATAATCCACTACAGAAGCATAATTAAATTAGAGATAAACCATATCTCTATAAATCTGTACAGGAAGTGGCTTCTGAAGACTGATTCAAACCTGTACGAGTATAGGTTATATGCACCAGCAAAGGTAATAATTTGCGTCACTCTAAGGGGAGGAAGTTCTCACCTGGCCAAAGTCTGCCCCGTGGAGATGGGGAGCGTGGTGGTGGGGAGGAGGGGATATACACAGAAAGCAAATGGGGCAGCAACTGCAGCTGTCAGATCTTTAGAAAGGAAACAAGAAACTCTTAGCTAGTAATCTTCAATCGATATGTATTTTCTGAGGTAAATGATAAAAGTTGAATTTTAAAAAATGCATTATCATCAATGGACGTCATTACCAATGCTCATTTCTTTTGAAAAATAATGGTTCCTAATATGAATATTCTTTTATTTTGTGTCTTGGCCATGCCTCTTCCTAGCTGTGGGACTTTTCACAACATATTTAATCTCTCTGAGCTTGTTTCTTCATCTGACAAATATACATATTTTTTTATTTCAGCATATTATGGGGGTACAGATGTTTAGGTTACGTATGTTGCCCCTGCCCCCCCTGACAAATATTAATAATGTCTAATTTACAAGAATTGTACAGTGGCAAGACATAGGAAACCATTTGATCTTTCTCAAGTAAAACCCTGTGAACAGATTGAGGGGATTGAGAGGTGACGTGTTATTATAAAGATACACATCTCATGTGGTTCAGTAAATATTTGCAAGTATTCGGAGTGGTAATTACTGTCACCAACTAACCACCAATTTTTACCACCAAATAACTACCATCAAGTATAGTGCCAGGGACTCTCACAGTCAGAGTTAATGGATCTTAATGCTATGTATTTGGCTTATTTCCATGTCTTTTTTAGAATCCATATGCATGCATTCTAACCGACTCAGTCACTCTGAGACCCAATTACAAATTCCTAGAAGCTGAGTCTACTGGTACAGCTTGGCCATAAAACCAGAAGTATTGGATCATTTATATAAACTTGACCCCCATGTTTCAGACTGCATGGGGGAGGGAAACCCCAAGTGGGATTGTGGGTTGAGCACTAAACAACTACCTTAGAGTATATGGCATCTGCTCAGAAAATGTCTTTTGCTCTCTCTCACTCAGTGAATTCCTCACTTTACTTCATGGATAGCCATCTACTGTTTCTGCACTTGGTAGAAGGAATTAGAGGAAGGTCATTGAAGTTCCAAGTCATACTCTTACCATTTACCTAATATCTTGATATTGGGCTCATCTATAGCAAGGTGATATTCTTACTGTCTTGCTAATACTCAGGTAGCATGAGGCTCCCTTATGTATTATAATATTGTGATATAAAATGCTTTTTTTAATATATAAAGCAAAATTCAAAATTGGCAGTTACTATTGTTTGTAACAGATGCTATGGAAAATACACAACATAGAAACGAAAATCTCTGACCTATAGGAAGTAAGCAATGAAGGCAGGCTAGAAATCAAGTGTTCAGACCCCTGTCTAGGCTTTTTCTCTTAAATCATGTTTTTTTCAAGATATTAATAATGAAATCTCACAAAATAAACAAGACATTATATGATATATAGGGAAGGAGGTATATCTTTTATTTTTACTTCCTAAGTCTCCTCTTATTAAATGATATATTGATGAGACACTGAAAAATGCTAAAAAAAAATTGAGCCATTTAAAAATAACACTGAAAATAAGGCAGTTTAGTGACATATATGTAAGGATTCTGAATTAGTATTGTATCCAAGTAAATATTTTCAAGTTTTACTAATAGTTTTCTAAATAGTCATTGCCCTATTTTGTCTGTGATATGAATATACCAATAAGATCTAACAGTTTAATGAGATGATAGTTTTTATGATTGGAGGTTCATAATTTATGGGAGCAGACTCACAAAGTCTGATGTAATCTATTTACATTTTTAAATTCTGATACTTATGGACACGATTGTATCCATATTGGAAAACTGAACATGAAAAACTTTATCCAGAACACTGGTTTTCCAATGGCTCAATGATAAAATGCAAATATTTTCTTATTACTTAAAAAAATAAGCAATAATTCAGATATTATGAAGAAAATAAATCAAAGTTAAATGAAGATAGGAGCACTCAGGTAAACCAGTAAAATGAGCTACATAAATTACCAGTATGTTTTAGGTTAAATAGATATTTCCACACAGCATTTAACCAACAGAAAAAAAAGTAAATTGTAAAAGTAGCTAACTCTTTGTTTTTGACTCAATTGTGCCCACTTCTGTGTTAGGCACGGTACTAAATATTGGCGATGCAAAAATGAATAAGGTACACTTTGCGCCTTCCTCCATTATGATAGAGCAGAAAAGAGAGGAAGGACAATTGGTGCCAGTTTATAATCTTTGCTAAGAAGTTGAATAATTCTGTATCTTACCTTATTGCTTAGGCTAGTTCCTTTATCACAATGTAACATAGAAGTGGTGAGAGACATTCTTTCATTGTTCGTGATCTTTGGGGAAGAAAGCATTCACTCCTGAATTACTAACACCTATCTTTTAGCCATGCCCTTCTAATCCTAAACATTTTTATGTTAATAGATGTTGAATTTTATCGATTGCTTTATCTATTATCTAGTGAAGTAACTCTATGATCACGTGTTGACATATGTATTGATATAGTGGGTTACATTGATTCAGTTTTGAATGTTTGATCAACTTGCATTCCTGGATAAGCCCTGCTGGGTCCTGCTTTTTATGCTTTTCGTATATTACTGGATTCAGTCTGTTAATATTCTCTTAAAGATTTTTCTGACTGTGTTTACAAGAGATATTGGTTTATAGCTTTCTTTTTTTATAATGTCTTTTTCCAATTTATATGTGAGTAATACTGGCCTTTTAGAATGCCTTGGAGAGTGTTCCTGTGTCTTCTATTTTCTAAAAGAGACTGTGAAAAATTGTTATTCATTCCAGAACTTTCCAGAAAAATCTGGGGCTATACTTTAATGTGTGTGGAGATTTTGAATGAAACATTTATTTGTTTTAAAAGATTTAGGGTTATTCAGATTATCATAAGTATTATTACTTCTTCAGTAAGCATTTGGCATTTTGCATTTTATCTTTCAAAGAATCAAAGTTATTTTCATTGAAGTTATCAAATTTGGTAGCATAAAGTTGTTATCCTGATATTCCCTTATTGTTTTGTAACACCTATTGTATCTGTACTGATGTGTTCTCTCTCATTCCTGGTAGAAGTAATGTGTGTCTTCTCTCCTTAATCAATCTAGCTGAAGGTTTATAATTTTATTGATCTTTTTTAAGAAATAGGTTTTGATTTTGTTGATGTTCTCTGCTATTTCTATTGTTTTTCTGTTTAAAATTTTTTTTTTTATTTCTGCTCTTACTATTATTTCTTTGTTGCTGCTTGTTTTAGTTTAATTTGGTCTTCTCTTTCTAATTTCTTAACGTCAGAAATTGGATCATTGGTTTGAGCCCTTTTCTCTTTTTGAATGTACATATTTCATGCTATAAATTACTCACAAAGCAGTGCTTTAAGTGAGACCCATGAATTTTGATATATTTTTATGACTGGAGCATTCAAAATTTATGTTCAATTCAAAATATTTTCTAATTTCCTTTTTATCAATGGGGTTTTTAGAAGCGGACTAATTTCAAACATTTGTTATATTCCAATATCTTTCTGCTATTGATTTCTAATTTAATTCCATTTGGTTTGAGATCAGATCTTATATGCTATTAATTATTTAAATTTTATTGAAATTTAGTTTGTGGAATAATAGATGGACTATTTGGAGGAATGTTCTATGTGTACTTAAAAAGAATGTGCATTCTGCTCTTGTTTGAGTTGGTCTGTAGTGTTGTTTTCATTTTCTCTTTATTTATTAATTTTTTCCCCTATTTGTTCTGTCAATAACTAAGAGAGGAATGTTGAAGTCTCCTACTATACTTGTGGATTTGCCTATTTCTTCTTTCATTTCTTTCATGTTTTTTAAAACTGTATTTTTGAAGCCCTGTAATTAAGTTCATACATAGTATTAAATCTCCTTAATGAATTGACCCTTTTCTAATTATATAATACCCATCTTTATTCTTGAAAAGTGTATTTCCTCTAAGATCTGCTTTGTTTTATATAAATAGGTCTTACATTTTCATCCAGTCTGAGAATACTGATATTCAATTGTTGTGTTTATATAATTTATACTTAATGTATTTATTGATAGTATTGTATAACAATAATCTACCATATCACTAATTTCTACCTACTTCATGTATTCTTTGTTTCTATTTTCCACTTTTCTGCCATTCTTTAGAGTTGAGCATTTTCTATTTTTTATCTCACTGTTTGCTTATTAGTTTTACTTCTTTAAAAATATTTATGGTTATTGCTTCAGTGTTTACCATACACATCTTTGACTTATCACAGTGTACCTTCACAAATATTTAACTACTTTATATACAATATAAGAATCTTACAGCAATATATTTCAATTTTCAACCATTCTTTGTGCTCCTTTTGTCATATATTTTATTTCTACATGTTACACATTTGCAAAACCTTATTTTTATTTCTGCTGTAGTCAATTATCTTTTTATATTTACTCTCAATTTTTCTGTTTCTTGTGATCTTTATTTCTTTGTGTTAATCTAAATTTTCATCATATATCATACACTTTTTGTCTAAAGAATTTCCTTTAATAGTTCTTGTAGTTCAGGGCTGCTGGCAATGAATTCTCTCAGCTTTTATTTGTCTGAAAAAAGTCTTATTTCATTTTAATTTTTAAAAGCCCCTTTCACTGGATGAAGAATTCTGAGTTTATGTGTATTTTTCTTTCAATACTTTACAGATGTCACAATAGTCTCCTAGCATGCATAATGTCCAACAAAAGTCATTCTTCATTTTTTTTCAAATGTGTCTCCTGCCCAATTTTTTAAGAAATTATGAGAATTTAAGATTTTTTTTTCTTCTTTAATGGTGGCTGCTACTTCCTCCCATGGTCTGCCAAATGTGACACAGTTCATATCTTCTCACCCTTCTTGAGCTTGTCACTCTTTGGAAGTCAGTCAGCTGGGTTTTTTTGCAGGCTTTGCTATCTGATATGCTCAAGAAAACGTTCTGAATTTGTAGATCATCCAGCTTCTCTGATTGTTACTGTGGGAAAGATGTCTGCAGCTTTTTACACCCTAACTATAAGCAAAACTCCAGTTAGTGTTTGATGGCATTTTTAAAATATACAGCCATAAGGCAAGAACATCTGTGATGAATGAAGAGTCTGGTAGTGATATGGAAAATTTTACAAGTATGAAAAAGGTTGGACATTGCTATTGTGGATAGAGAATAAAAAAAATTAATTAGGGAAATATGAAAAATTGTCAAATTACAGAGAAGATGGGCTTGATGTGCTGTAAACTTGCCATGGCACTACTCTGGATCATTGTGAAATTCTCTCTATACCACTCTCTTTTAATGAGGACATAGCGAGAAGGGGGACAGTGGGTTAATCCAGGTATGAAGGTGTTTTAGTCCAATTTATAGAACCAGCAAGTAAAAAAGTTTGAGGATACTGGTTGAAGTAATTTAAAAAAGTATTAGCTTGGCCGGGCACGGTGGCTCACGCCTGTAATCCTAGCACTCTGGGCGGCCGAGGCGGGTGGATCGCTCAAGGTCAGGAGTTCGAAACCAGCCTGAGCAAGAGCGAGACCCCGTCTCTACTAAAAATAGAAAGAAATTGTTTGGACAACTAAAAATCTATACAGAAAAAATTAGCCGGGCATGATGGCGCATGTCTGTAGTCCCAGCTACTCGGGAGGCTGAGACAGTAGGATCGCTTGACCCCAGGAGTTTGAGGTTGCTGTGAGCTAGGCTGATGCCACGGCACTCTACTCTGGGCAACAGAGTGAGGCTCTGTCTCAAAAAAAAAAAAAAAAAAAAAAAAAAAAGTATTAGCTAGCTAAAGAAGGAATTAAAGTCAGGAAATAGCTGATGGCTTGGGAAAAATATGGTAGTCAAAGAATCAATGGCAGAAATAAAATATGTTTCACGATCACTAGAGTTTAGGAGGCAAAAGAACTGGGGTATTGACAACAGATAACTTAATCAGGTAGGTGTGTCTACCAGCTTGATAGTAAAACAGGGGACACAAAGGATGTGATGCAAGAGATAAACTTAGTGAATGAGAGCCTGTGACAAGGAAGTACACTTGAAATAGTATTTGGAGGGGTTTGGAAAACCAGTGGCCCGGGAGTGGCTTAGTGAGCATGTGCGACACACATGCGCACTGTTGTGTGGAGTGGCCGAGTTAGTTGCGTGCAGTTTGCTCTCAGTGCAGAGGGGTGGAGGAAACAATCAGGGAAGAGACTGAGAATTCCAGAATTCCGCAAATGGAGTCGTTACCCACACGAAGCAGCAATACTGGTTAGTTGGTTGTCAGGTATAACCACGTATCAAAAGCACCACCAGCACCACGGGTTTGTGTGGGAATTTCTCTTCACTTGAAAAAGGCAAATGTGGCTTTCATACCATATTCAGGGTATAGACAAAAGTGAAGTTTCCTGGTCTAGGAGCTATTATTCTCTTTCCTTAAGATGACTTTGCATATTTTAGCTTTAGTTTTAGAATTTGTTTATAACAAATATTAAGTATTGGAGGATTGTATTATTTCCTTTTTATTTAAAACTTTCAGATGCATTACATATTTGTCTTTACCTTACTCTGATCCCCAATCCAGGTAATTTTCAAAGATTACTTCTCTTTTTATTTTCAGAAAAGTCTTTAATGGATATAGTTCATCATGTCTTCGTTATTTATTTCAATCAAGCATTACCTTTCATATATTACACATATATGCGATGTAATTGGATTTCTGAGACATCGGATAACTTTTTGGGGACACCTGGGCCAGGCCTACTTGCTAACGTGACTTTCACCACTGCCAAATGATAATGTGGCCTTGGTGACATAGGGAATGACTCAAGAACAAGGAGGGTTTCCTATATCTGCAAATGCTAAACATTAAGGCCACTGATTAGTGGTATATCTTTCTGAATGGTGTGCTGGCCTTACATGTAATAAGGGTGTAGCACAGCAATTATCCAGCTTCTCAGATCTGGCAACCTTCTATTTTACAGAAACAGTGTCACCATCGTTAAGAGTCCCAGGGACCAGGTGTCAATTCTCCCAGACACCTTTTATGGACTCAGTAAAATCTCACTCAAAATCCACAGGATTTCTTGTGGAAATAAGGCAAGATAACTTGTAAAATTTGTTGGAAATCAATGCCAGCTAAGGCAATTTTGAAGAATAGAGGGAAAAATAAAGCATTCACCCCATCCAATATCAGGACTTGTTATAAAGCTATCTTATTAAAATAGTGTGGAGAGACAAATAGACCAAGGATCTAGAATAGACAATCTAGAAATATGCCTGCACATAAGCAGATATTTGATATAAAGGTGGAATTGCAGGGCAGTGAAAATAGGAACATTTTAATAAATCATTCTATGTCAAGTGTATACCCTTATTAATAAAACAAAACAGTAGAGGACTCTTACTTTATAACATGTAGAAAAATCAGATCCAGATTGCAGGTTCAAATGTTAGAGAATAAAAAAATTCTAAAAATAAATATAGAAAAATGTCTTCATGACTTGGAGGTAGGAAAAATTTTCTTATTCAAATATATGTGTTAACCATGAATAAACTATTAAAATTTGGACTTCACTGTACTGAGGAACTGACCAAGATAACTGGGCACAGTAAAAATAAATAAAGAAAGAAAAAATTAAAAATAAAAACTATACTGAAGAATCACTGAATATCAAAAGCACCCTGTCTGTTGAAAATCCTGAGAAGAATATGATAGCAGAGCTATTGATAGCATGATCATTTAAACAAAGAATTGCTATTTCTAAGGCTGGGAGGAAAGAGAACTGAGAACAGCCAGCCACAGTCTTGGAGGAGACATTTCAACACATGGAACTTACAAGGGCTTGCATTCAGAAACAAAATAATTCTGATAGAAATTTGTAAGTAGATTTGAATATAACATACAAAGAGCTTGCATTCAAAAATAAAAAGAACACTGGTTGAAATATGTGAATAGATTTTATTAAGTCCTTCCCAATGAGGATATTCAAAAGGGCAATAAACATATGAAAGAGCAGTCAAGCCCATCAGTAATTACAGAAGTGCAAATTAAAACCAAATGAGTACTTCTACACAGCCACTGAAATGATTAGAATTAAAAAGTGTTAAAAACCAAGTATTGGTAAAAATACGAAGCAAGGATGTGAGTATAAATTTATAAATCTACTTTAAAAAATGAAGGTACAAAATGTATGCCCAGCAGCAATGTGGAACTATGAGCCCAAAGGACAAGTGCAGCATTGCTTTTAGTTAGAAGCATTATATAACATTGTCCAAACTGGAAACAAGGCACCCTCTCTTCATTAGCGTAGATAAATACATCGTAGCATATTCACATAACATTGTGTCATTCGACAATGCATACACTTCTGCAACATACAGTAACATGGATACATCTCACAAGCATGACATTGGGTGAAAGAAGCCAACCACAAAAACACGAAAGAAAAAAAGAGAAGACAAGGAAGGAAGGAGGAATATACATAATGTATGATTCCACGTATGTAAAAATCAAAACAGGTAAAACTAGTCTACCTTTTGAGAGGAGGGAGGTGAAGAGAAATAAAGGCAGCTTTGGGGTTGCTAGCAATGTTCTATTTCTTGGCCTGGGTGGGGATTACGCAGGTATGTTCATCATACAATAATTTATTCAGCTGTACACTTAGGAGTTGCAAGCTTTTTGTGATGTTATATATCAATAAAATTTTAACTTAAAATATGATGCATTTGAGAATAATATACTAAATTAAAATATGCAAAAGTCAAAGTCCACTTTCTGGAGAGCTACATATTACCAAATCTTCAATTACCCACTTCCTTTAGACTTAGCTTAGATGGTTTATTTCTGAGCTTTCATCAATAGTTTTAATTTTGTTCTTTTCTGTCCTGATTGAAGGTGGAGTCAACTGGCTTCAGTCTAATAAGCAACCCGTTAAGGCCAAGATTCTCTGTTCTCCGCATACCTGCTGATTTACAACTGCTCTCAATTTTATGAAGTTTGTGATAGCTTTTTCACCATATCAACATTTTTATTAATTTTTATATAATTATGAAAGTAAAATATAACATTCAAAAATTTCTATAAGCCCATCTGTAGACAATGCCACTGACAAATCTGTATTGGTCATTGGCAGCTATACCAACATGTAATAACACAAAACATTCATGTCTTAGCTTTTATTAGTATTAACAAATGCAATTTTGCATATAAAAGTCATTACAATGATATTACTGTATGACTTATTATAGTGTGAGTTATTGAAAAGCCAAATACATTAAAATTAAAGACCTCTAGGATATTCTAAATCATTTTGTAGTACGTTTTATTTCAAATATACACGTGTAATAGAAAGATTTTCCTAAACCAATGCCTGGTCTATATATATACTATTTGTATATTTCGTTCAAATAATTTTTTTTAATCATAGAGTTTTCTCTGGCCATGATAAATAGGTGTTGTTCTTAAGGCATAAAGAAAATTGAGCTGCTTTATTTCTTTTAATCTTTTCTCAAGGTACTATACCTCAACACTTTCTCCTCTATATTAAGAATACCACGACCATTTAAAGAAAACTCTATATGTTATCTTTTACTCAATACTTGAATCATCAAACAGGAGGAATGACTTTGCAACCTGTTTTGAACAGTGCTTGATACATAGCATTGCTCTATAAATATTTGTTAAAATAAAATGAAATCTCACATGAGGTAATATCGTAAGTTGGTTTGGGGTGCTTTGGGTCTAGTAAATGTTAAAGGTAACTCTGTCTCTTGTGTTCTTAATTTCAACAATGCCTTTTTGATTAATAAGACTTTTATAAGACTTGCTAATAGTAATGTATTTTCATCTGTTTCATTATGATTCCTTTTCTTCTTTTTGGTTCTGTATTTTTAAAAGCCATTATACCCCCTATCTCTGGCTCCCACAGAAACAATTCAAATAAATATTTATTACTTTGTAATTTCGGGTTTTAATTTTCCTGTGTAAATATTTGGTTGGAGTCTTTGATGAGACAGACCAGTAAATCTTTTACTTCATTACTTAACAAATTGTATCAGCAATAATTTTTGATTATGTTCCTCCTAACCTTGTTTTGAAATGCCACGTTTACATAAAACACAGATTCCTCTTTCTGTTTCTAGGATTTGGGGTCTACTTTCATTGATAAGTTTATTTGTGGTCAAATACTCTACTAATTTTAATTATTCTTACTTTGAATTATAGCTTAATATTCCCTTTATTCTTTCTAAAATTCAAAACCTCCTAAATTATTTTTTTCCACCGATTTTTAATGAACTTTAGAATCACCTGATCTGAGGCTTATAGAATGAGTAGAAGTGACCTGATGGAGACGGTGGAGCACATGCAGGCACAGGGAGCCACGTGTGCAAAGGCACCTATGCGCGCGAGCACGGAAATTCCTATAAATTGCAAATGGTACCGTGTGATTACGTTGGACAGTTTAACAAGGTAAATGGCACAAGGTGGTCAGAAGCATGTCATATAAAAATCTGTAGGTTTTTTTTTTTATTCTGAAGATAATAAAAGGCTTTAAGCCAGGGAGAGAACTGAACAGCTTCATGTTTTTAGAAAGCTCACCTTGATAACAGCAAAAAATGAGTCCAGAGGAGTGAGACTGAGATGTGGCTGTAATCAACACGAAAATGATTAAGGCCTAAAATATAGCGGTATGGATTGACAGCAGAGTATGGAAGATTTAAGAAAGTACAGGAAGAAGACCCAGAAGCGTCCAAAGACATTATTTTAGTAATGACTGCCAGAGGTGAGAAGGGCAAAGGGCAGGAGAGTCAAAATCACTTCCAAGTTTCTGTCTTCAGATAATGGGGGAGGTATCGCTATTAATCTAAATTAGAGACTCGGTAGAGGAACATATTGAAGGAGAATTTTGAATTCATGTCACCCAATGTGATATGACACAAAGGTCATTGTAAATGCATCTTAGAACTACCAAGAGTAATGATCTTCATTTAGAGATTATCCTATGTCAACTGAGATCATGGGATTAGTGAGGTTATGCAGAAAAAGTAGAAAAAAAGTGAGTAGAAGACTGAGAAAGAACCATGGAATTATCAACACAATTGCAACATGTAAAGAGCGAAAAAAAAAAATTGCCAAAAAAAAAAAAATCATAACTAAAGAGAATGAGGAAAGTGGGAGTGAGCAGCCAGGAAGAACAGCAGGAAACCATGGATAATGTTTCAAAGAGCAGCAATAAACATTCACACTTTCAAATGTTGCAGAGGACAGAAGAGATTGGAAATGAAATATATACACCAGCTACTACATCTAGGACTTCAGAAAGAATTGGGAGTAATTCCAATCAACCATTCATACATTCTTTCAACATGCATTATTTGAGGGCTACTATATGAGCCAAGCAGTGTGCTGGGCATGGGCCTATAGCAGTGAATTAATTAAACAAATTCTGTGGCCTAATAAAGCCTACATTCTTGCGTGGGCAGAGATAAAACATAAATAAACACTTGTATGTATGGCTGAACAGAGAAGGCTTCACTGTGGCAGTGTGATTAGAGACACATGGAATGATTATCACGTATCATCATTAAATGTATTATTAAAGGCCAGCTAAAAATAGAGGCAATGTATTTGTAATGACAGAAGGATAACCTTCCTATTTTGTGTAATTATTTATTTCCATGTGTTTCTATTTTCGTAGTAGGCTTTCAAACATTTTCTGAGCATTAAATGTGTTTAATTGGCATGCCCACGAAACATTTTGTATAGATCATAACACTGTTTTCAGTTAATTTATTTACTTCTCTAAAACATGATTTATTTAAAAGATTTTTTTAATGAGACAATGCTAATAATTATGATTAGATCAATGTTTCACTTCTGTCACAGGAAAAATGTCATATGAGAAAGAAAGAAAATGCTCTGTCTTTAGATATGATGTCAGATCTCTTGATAAAAAATATTTTTATAAATAGTCTATTCAATGAGTGGTGTTGGGAAATCGAATAGCTGTATGAAGAGGAGGGAAAATAGACCCATATCTCTCACGATATACTAAAATCGACTCAAGATGGATAAAAGACTTAAATGTAAGACTTAAAACTCTAAAAATTCTAGAAGAAAACCTAGGAAAAACTCTTCTGGACATTGACTTATGCAAAGAATTTATGAGTAAGACCCTGAAAGCACAGACAAAATAACCCCAAAAATATAAAATGGGACTTAATTAAACTAAAAGGCTCTGCACAGCAAAAGAAACAACAGAGTAAACAGGCAACCTACAGAGTGGGAGAAAATATTTACAAACTATGCATCCAACAAAGGACTAATATCCAGAATCTAAAAGAAACTCAAATAGCTCAAGAAGAAAAAAATAAATCATTACAAAGCAGACAGAGGACATAAACAGACATTTTTAAAAAAAAGACATCCATATGGCCAACAATCACGAAAAAATGCTCAACATCACTAATCATCAGAGAAATGTAAACTAAAACCACAATGAGATACTATCTTACTCCAGTCAGAACGTCCATTAGTAAAAAGTCAAAAAAAAAAAAAAAAAAAACAGATGTTGGCAAAGATGCAGAGAAAAGGGAACACTTATGTACTGTTGGTGGGAATGTAAATTAGTAAAACCTCTATGGAAAGCAGTATGGAGATTTCCCAAAGAACTGAAAATAGAACTACCATTTGATCCAGCAATCCTACTACTGGGTATATACCCAATGAAAAACAAATAATTATATCAAAAAGATACCTGCACTCATATATTTATCACAGCACTGTTCTATACTATTCACAACAGCAAAGATAGGGGATCAACCTAAGTGTCCATCAATTGATGACTGGATAAAGAAAATGTGGTATATACACACCGTGACTACTACTCAGCAAGCAGTAAAATTACTCAGTAATTTTAATGAAATCATGTCTTTTGCAGCAGCATGGATGGAACTGGAGGCCGTTATCTTCAGTGAAATAACTCAGAAACAGAAAGTCAAATATCACATGTTCTTACTTATAAGTGGGAGCTAAATAATGTGCACATGTGGACACAGAGAGTGGAATAATGGACATGGGAGAATGGAAGGGCAGGAGGGGGTGTGGGATGAGAAATTAGCTAGTGGGTACTACATACACTAATTGGGTGAGAGCTACACAAAAAGTCCAGATTTTACCACTGTGCAATATATCCATGTAACAAACCCGTGCATGTACCCCATAACCTATAAAAATTTTAAAAACCATATAAAAATAAATACATATGTTCATTGTATATAACCTATAGCTAATAAATTACTGTGAATGCTTGAATTTTACCTATAGTACGTAAAGCCCTTAAAAACTAAATATAAATATTTAATTGTGGGTGAGGGAATTAAAGTTACACATTGAATGAGTGACTAATATAGCCAGAAATAATCCCAAGATAGCTATGGTTCAAGAGCTGTGGTTCAAGAGTTGCAGTTCAAACAAAAAACATAGTGGGCAAAGTTCTCATTTGAGGAAAAAAAACTCTCACATTTTTTCCTACTACATTAGATTTTGCTCAGAAAAAGATACTGCATTGTAACATTTAATGAAAAAAAATGGCCTTTGATTGAAATACATTTTATTGTGATAATATTTTATATTTGCAGTATAGTTTTATTTCTAAGAGCTTAGAAGGCAAATATATATGAAAATCTCTAGCGTGATTATTTCTACATGTGTAATTCCTTTTGCAATATTATCTGAATTAGCTTAGTGTAAAAATTATTGCTGATAGGGTACATAGCTATGCATCCCTCAACCTACGGATAGTTTTTCCAAGATTCTAATCCACAAAACAACTGCCATCACCATGGAGATTTCAAGAGCTTTCTCATTCTCAGATCATTTGCCGTGTTTCACTGGCATGCACTTAAGCTTACGTGTAGAGCAGAGTCAGTGTCCTCCTCCCTGGAAAAATAGAATGATTCATGCTAAAGAGATAATGCAAGAGCAGTGTTCCATTTCATAAAAGTATCAATGGAGACAGGCTCCTGGGCTTATCAGTATCATATGCCACAGTACATTGTGTAAATTAAGATACGGATTATACAGTTTGCTCAACATATCTTCCTGTTATCCTCAGTCATCCCCCTTCTACAGCTTTGTCAGCAGGTGAACAAGTGTGGTCACCCAAATACCAGTGAGGACCACACGGGTGGCCAGGCAGAGTCATCACCTTTCATTACTTCAAGACTGGAATTACTTGCTAATGTCATGAACAAGAAGAAATGCCTCAGGTAACCTTGGAAACCCAATTAGCTCCCCTAGAGTCCAAAGAATAACAGATGGAAGGGAAACCCAGCTCCGGGTAGGAGATAGAGCTGATCCTACAAACATATTTGTTTCACACTGATTATCTTCAATGGTCTGCCTAGGGCAATATGAATAAGTATATCCCACCCAAGGGCCATCCGCAAACACCATTATCTCCCCCAAACATATAACATACCAAAGTGTGCGCCCAAATAAAGGACATTGCAGACTCTCCAGTCTGTGCACATGGAGTGGTCCGCAGTGGGCTGACAATGGCGGGCTTAGGGGTGGAGGGATGTTGGCCTGTGTAGCTGCTGAGTTCTTCACACTGATTCCTGCAACATTCTCTGTCACTCAGGAATTCTATCCGGGTTTTAGCACACCAACCTTGGAAACTTAAATTATTGCTTCTTCCTACAAATTGAACATTTGTAGCTACCTCCTAGTTTGTTATTAAGAAGAGTAAAAATAGGTTTTACAATTTTTAGAAATTGCCCTATTCAATGTGCCGGAACCTGAAGAATACCTGCAGCTGTTTCACTTAGTATGGAGCCCCCTGCCCAGGGGAAGGATGACTACAGAGCACCAGCTCACATCTCTCTGCACGCAGCCCCCAAACTTGATAAACACAGTGATTGGAAAACCTCAGTGGAACATCTAATCTCGCTATTTACAGCAGTTTCTTAACATCTTCATTCAAATGTTACCATTCAATTATAAAATTCAAGGAGTACAAAGGGACTATTAACAACTACATTTAGTTTTCACATTATCACCTTTCCATTTTCAAGTGAAAAGTTCTTATAATACTTCCTTATAATGTAGTTTCCAAAATTCTGCAAATGTAGCAATAGATCTAAAATGCTGATTTTAAAATAATTTGTTCCATATTTAAACAGAGAAAATATGTCTTAAGAAATTTCCTTCATTCCTTCCTTCCTTTTTCCTTTTCATCCTTCCTTTCTTCCTCTTCCTTTATCTCCCTCCCTTCCTTCCTGTCTTTTTTCCTCCCGCCCTTCCTTCCTTTCTTCATTTCATCCTTTCTACCAGAACAGATAGTCGCTGACAAGATCAAGTAACTTTTCAGATACAATATATTCCTGCCAAACCCACATAACACTGGGAAACCCCAGCCAATAACCTAGTTTACAGTTTAGCCAGTGTCACCATTCTCTCTATGCGGAAATGCTGAAAAGGAATGCACACACTAGTTGTATAAACACCCACGTCATTACAGAAATTGATACAGGTCATGGCCATAAAAGTCTCCTTTCTCTTATAGGATTCAGGGTTGGCTTATACAGCTTAGATGCTTCCCGCTAATTACCACCCCCACCCATTGTGATCCAAACTATAAATAATGCTAATCTATAAAATAAGGGAAGAAAAGCTGCGATAGTCTGGTTTGTAATAAGAGACATATTTTGGTGTTTGTCCTCAGTTCCTGGCACAGAGCTCTTAAAACCCTTGTTATTTCCTGAATGATAAGGGAGCTAGGTGCATCTTCTGTCTTTGTGTTTTGTCTTTTACCCGGTGTCTGACACAGAGCTCTTGATCACTTGGAATTTCCCGGATGACAGGAGTGTCTTTTGTTCTAATGAGTTGACTCTTGGGGGATCCTGGAAAGGGTGGGTCACAAGGAAGAACGAGCCACGATTAGAAACTTGGAGCTTTCAGCCCCAGCTCCAACCTCCAGGAAGGGGAGAGGGGCTGAAAATTGTGTCAATAATTGATCGTGTTTATGTGATGAAGCCTTCTTAAAAATTCCCGAATCATTGGATTCAGAGAACTTCCGGTTGGCAAACACCTGTATGCTGGGAGGGAGATGAACCCCAACTCCATGGGGACAAAAGTACCTGCATTTGGGACCCTCCCAACCATATTCTGTGTGTCTCATCATCTAGCTGGTCATTTCTGTCCTTGGCAATGTCATTTGTAATAATGAAATGGTACACGGAATTAAACTGCTTCCTGAGTTCCATGAGCTGCTCTAGCAAATGAATCCAGCCCGAGGAGCCAGTTGGCGGAAGTCTGGAGGCCCTGACTTGGGATGGCAGTTGAAGTAGGGGGCGGTATTGTGGGGTCTGCAGCTAGGTAGTATTAGAATGGAATTGAATTGAATTGCAGGACTTCCAGTTGTTGTCCGGGGGAGAATTGCTTGGTGTGCAGGGAAACAGAGGTGTCTGTGCTGTGTTGAGTGTTGTTGAGTGTAAGACAGGGGAAACAATTTAGTTTTTTCTATCTCAGATGGTAGCCAACTAGGTTCAGATTGTTTTCATGATGACGGTTTTGATGTTCTTTGCAGTTTGGATATAGAAGTTCCTTCAAAAAGTGTCTGTTTTTGTAATGGTTGCTCTTGCAACATAAAGTGTATGTTTAGTCCATCTGTTGGGTTACCTGACACAGCTACCACTCTCTTACCAGCACAGGCCACTACTGGAAAAGTTAGTTTAACATTTGATTCCCAGCCTCTTTCCAGTTAAAACACATCTTCATTATTCGGTATTATCTTTCCTGGGTTTATGTCACATCTGTGGGCCAGTTAGCATATGTTTATTAAGAATTCAATAAGGAAAACACATTGAAAGACCAAAAAAAAAAAAAAAGCCAACAAATCCATTTTCCTTAGATTTTTTATATTAAGTTGCTGAAATGAAGGAGCATGAGAAAAGTAAACATATTGCTAACAGTTCAAGCACAAATAAACCAGAATAATAATGGATGCTTAGATGATAAAGGCTACAGGTATGAAAGGAGGAGAGAACTCATTCCGAATGCTGTTTGTTATGGAGAAATTCAGACTTGATCCATCTTGAGAGAAAAGTAAGGTATTTTATAGGCAAAGAAAAATGGGTCAAATATTCATGATATCTAAAGGATATGGACAAAGAAAATATATAAATCCTATTTGAGGGCTAGGAACTCAGATTCGCTGAAGCGAAGGCTTTTAATAGGGGCAAGCAGTGGAGATAAGTTTACTGAATAGGTTAGCTCCCATTATAAAGTCCTTGAGTACACAGCCAGGGAATTGGGTATAAATGAGGAATCACTGCAGCCTTTTACCAAGAGAATGACATAATTGAAGCAGTATTTCCCGACTGGCCTGGCAGCAAGGTGCAGTGTGTTGTATTGGAGTTTGGGGATTAGGTTATTGTACCACCCATTATTTAGCATTCTCTACGTTACAAAGCTTTGGAACAAGTCAAGAGTTCCCCTTCGATACCTCTCGATAGCGTGAGATCTCCCTATCTCATCTGGCATGACATTATGCTTTCAACAACATGAACTCTTGACAGCAGATACCAGATCATGAAACTCTCCTTAAAGCTGTTCCACATGTTCACAACTCACCCATCTCTGAATGAGCCAGCCACACCCAGAACACTAGCCAAGATGTTTATCCAAGAGTAGAATTTGGCAATTCCAAGCTGTTTTCCTTTTGAACCTAACCCTTGAGGGATATGAAAATGTCCTTGATTTATATGATGGTTTCATACCATGACTGGCTCCTATCTGTGCATTCTGATAGAAGCCAATCACTTTATGTGTTTCTCAAATTCATTTCACTTGGCTTCATGAACATCAATCAATTATGTGTATCTGCAATGGATAAAGAACAGTTAAAGCCATTATTCTGCCCCCAATCAGGTGGTCTGTAATCTTAGGAAGATTCTTGTCTTCTAAGAGTGTGTGGACTCACTGTTACATAGTGTAGTAGACTTACTTTGGGGTTATTTCGCTTTTATTTTCTAATTTTTTTTGTTGTTGGTTTCTATACTCATTTTCTTTTTTTTACTTGTAGTATAGTGCATATACCATAGAATTTACCTCTTAACCATTTTTAAGTATACATCTCAGTAGTGTTAAGAACATTCTCATTGTGCAACCATCTCCAGAACTCTTCTCATCTTGCAAGACTAAAATTCTGTACTCATTAAATTACTGCCCATTTTCTCCTTCCCCACCCCAGCACCTACCATTCTACTTTCTATGAGTCTGATACTCCAGGCACCTCATGTAAGTGGAAACATACAGTATTTGCTTTTTACTAACTGACTTGTTTGACTTAGCACAATGCCTTCAAGACTTATCCATATTGTAGCATGCATCAGTTTCCTTCCTGTTTAAGGCCGCATAATATTCCACTGTATGCATCACATTTTGTTTACCCAAGTGTCCATACATGGGTTGTTTAAACTTTATTTTTTAAAACCTTTTGTATTCCTTTTGCCTCAGCTGATGCATGAAGAGCTCTTAGAGCACAAAATTTCACCATACGCCCCCAATGTGGAGTCTCACAATACACTGGATAATCTGGGATGATTGAAAATTGAGAGTCTATAATCTACAGACATTTAATAATGATTTTTAAAGTCAAATTTATGCTTTAAGATTCAAAAAAGTAAAGAAAATCATACTACCTTTAGGATAGTTCAGCAATAATGCTTTGGGGTTTTTTTGTTTGTTTTTGTTTTTCCTAAAAATTAGTTTTACTGAGATATCATTTACATACAATAAAATTCATTCATTTTAGGTATATAGTTTAAGTTTTTGTAAATAGATACAGTCCTGTAATCATGACCAAAATCAAGATATAGAACTTTCCATTGCCCCAAAAAGTTCTCTCATGCCAGTTTGCAGTCATTCTCCTCCAACCGCCAGGCCCAGGGAACAACAGATTTGTTTTCTATCCTGATAGTTTTGCTTTTTGTAGGATTTCATATTAATGAAATTTTTCCTTCACTTAGCATCTTTTGAGATGCATCAATGTTTTGCACGTATCAACAGTCCTCTCCATCTTATTAACGAGTAATATTTTATGGAATGGGATTATCACCGATTTTTGTTTATAGCACAGTATGTTTAGCCATTCACCAGTTGGTGAACATTTAGATTATTTCCAGTTTGGGGGTATTGTAAATAAAGCTGCTGTGAACATCTATATACAGGTTGGGATTTTTTTAGAGACAGAGTCTTGGTCTGTTGCCTGGGGTGGAGTGTAGTGACACAATCATAGCTCACTGCAGCCTCAAATTCCTGGGCTCGAGTGATCCTCCCGCCTCAGCCTCCTGAGTAGCTAGGACTACAGGCATTTGCTACCATGCCTGGCTGATTTGTCTATTTTTTTGTAGAAACAGGATCTCACCGTGTTGCTCAAGACGGTTTTGAACACCTGGACTCAGCAATCCTCCCGCCTCGGCCTCAGAAAGTGCTGGGATCGCAGGCGTGAGCCACTGCTCCTGGCCTGAGTACAGATTTTGAGTGGATAAATGTTTTGATTATAAATTTTTGATTCCAGTTAAACAATAACAAAGCAACCCATGTAAATTATAAGTAGACCTCCTGGTAATGGAACTAAATGGAAAGTAGAAGGAGCTTAATTTCTAGTCCTATAAATTCCCAAGCTAAATGAGTTGTAATAAATGTCTAAACCTCTATATCCTCACTTGTGAAAGGAGAAGATTGGACTGGAGGCTCCTTTCAGCTTTCTCCCTCGCTGAGTATCTTTTACCCTTGCCAGGGGTCATTTCTTTGCTCAAAACACAGATAAATTAAGTCTATAGTGTTTCTCATGAGTGCTGAAAATCACTTAACTTTTATTCTCTTGGAGAACAAATTTTGATTCGGCAAAACAAAGTTCTAAATCCAAAAGAACTTTTATAATATAAATTTGCATTTAGAAAATAAATACATGCAAACAGGAAATGAGTCATTTTGACACCCTTCAATGTGCATGGCATATCCTCCAACTTGAAAGAAACACATCTCAAGTCCAGCCCTACAGCTCACCACCTCCACTTTTTGTCAGGTCCTTTCCCAGGTGTATCCCCTCTTCAAAGCCACATATATGTTTTGGGTACAGGCACTGGGTCATAATTTGCTCTGTAATTCTAGATTTTATTTTCAAAATGAGAATTTTCAAGGGAGCAACTTGTGTGCAGTGTGCTTTTGGAAAGTTCTAAAGGTTAAGTACAGTATCCAGGAATTTTAAAGCCAAAGGACCTCTGAGTTGTCCCAAAGTATCCATTCATCATGAGCCTATCATTTTACCCCAGGGCTTCAACCAAATATATTGCATATAAAAAGTAATTTCTTTTTCTAGTTCTCTCCTCCCAGGACCTAGTCAAAAATCTGTACTAGATTTCCAAGAAACACACTCCCTTCTCTTATGCCATCCAGTTTCTGACTTTTATTTGTGTTATTCTTTGCAGTACAGAGATAATAGCTTTAAAATCGGAAATTCACAAATGCTTCTTCTAAAACCCCTACTTCTTTAGTCCAGTTTATAACAAGTTTGCAAGAACAGACCAGACCTGCAAGTGTTCTGTGCATGTCAGCAATATTTCTGGTTCACTTGGTTAACCTAGTTAGATCAAATCCGAAAGAATGTCAAGTTGTCTTGAAAGCAAACAAATAGGTCTAGCCTATCCCTCATTTCCTGTGAATTGAAGGGCTTTTTTTTTGCTACCTGTAAGTTTCTAGCAAATAATTCCTGAGCATTTAGTGACTGGATTTGTGTTTTCAAATATATTTATATCACTAAATGTACAGTTAAAAGGAAAGTGTTATCATGCAATATTTTAGTATTGTAGAATGAAAGTTTCATTTCTCAAAGCACAGATTTAATCTCTCCAAATCTGACTTTTCTTTGTGCTCTTCTCCTCTGAATGACTCTCATGTTTTCTCCCTGGTTCCTTGTGGCTCTCCCGGTTCCTCAAATTCACACTTATGAAATGGAAACAATTTAAAAGGCATCAC
Organism: Indri indri; assembly: GCA_004363605.1. Classification (NCBI taxonomy): domain Eukaryota; kingdom Metazoa; phylum Chordata; class Mammalia; order Primates; family Indriidae; genus Indri; species Indri indri. The sequence goes on from RJWJ010000075.1 coordinate 89,986, forward strand.
AGGTCCTCGAGTGCCTATGATCATGTCATGCTGTTTTCCTGGATGATTTTCATCTTTAAAGCATCCCCTTTGTCTTGTCTCCTGCTTGGTCAGTTTTCACGTTTGTTGTGAAATTGCAGCGTTGTTTTTATTGGAAGTCAATATCCCCCGAACCCAACATTGTGATCCAACATCTACAATAGAGTCAAATACTGTAACAAAACATCATCATGATCAAATCGCGGAGTCCCTGAGTCATTTTTGCCCAAACCAGCATCTCCTCCCAGAGGTTCCTATAAGCGGAGTCTGTTTTCACCATTATATCCATGCATGAGGCTCTATAGATACCAATCTGATTATTAAATGTCTGAATGGAAAATTTCCGAAATTTACTAAATATTTGCCTTTCAGGTATTATAGTGAGGATACTGGCCTTAACCTGGACCTACAGATCTTAAAGTTTTCTGAAGCCAGCCTTGCTTCTTCCTGTGATATCTTTGCAAATAGAGTCCTAATAAAGTAGCCCTTTAATAATTCAATACAGATGCTCCTTGACTTGCAACGGGGTTAAGGTCCCGATAAACCCATGATAAGTTGTAAATAACGTAAGTCAAAAATGCATTTAATACACTTTTCTACTGAACATCACAGCTTAGCCTAGTCTACCGTAAAATGCTTGGAACACCCACATTAGCCTACAACTGGGCAAAATCATCTAACACAAAGCCTGTTTTATAATAAAGTGTTCAATATTTTATGTAATTTCTTTAATACTGTACTGAAAGTGAAAAACAGAATGGTCGTATGGGTAGTCGAAGCATGGTCTCTACTGAAAGCGTATACCTTTTTCACCATTATAAAGTTGAAAAATGGTAAGTCAAACCCTTGTAAGTCAAGGGCTATCTGTGCTTAATCTAACCAAAAGGAGTTTCAGTCAATCATAGACCTATATCAGGAAGAGAGACCAAGTAAGGCTTTTCTGAAAAGTGACATTCCAATAGCTGCAATGCTTTAACAGATCATATGCATATTTTTAAACCATCGTAAAAGAAAACTAGATAACTTCTGTGATTGGCCCTGATGCTAAATAAAGTGCTTTGATTTTAAGGCCTCCCTGTAGGTGCAAGCATTGCTATCACACAATTCATTGCGTGATTCGGCCCACAGAGCATCAGAAATCATTGTTAGCACACTGTGAGTGGTAGTGCCTTCTTCTCGTCATCGTCATCAGCAAACGTTCCCTGTGCAAGGGTGCACCACTGTGCTTGCCTGGCCATTAGCTGTTTCCACCTGCAGCCATTTCCAGAACAAACCTCATTGACTGATGATGCCCCCAGGAAGAAACAAAATATTTTGGCTCCTGCTTTAATGGCTGGTACTACATTTCTACTTAGAACCCTGAGGGTTCTATATGACAACGACAGACTTCTTTCTTCCTTCTGAGTAAAGATTTAATTTCATCTATAAATGAACAAAAATGAGGGAAAGCTCATTACCAGATATTATTTAAAACAATTCTTTTATGCAAGACACTTTCTACAAAATTACAATCATTGTAAAGAACACACATTTAACCTTAATATATTCAAGTGTAGGATGAGCTATATTAAAAACCAATGCAGTTTTAATTGCTTAGGGAGAAAAAATTAAGAAACCAAGAGAGAAAGAAAATGCTGCTTCAGATTAAACGGTGGATATAATCCAAGGACTTCTCATACCACAAATATGCCTATAGATTTGATTCCCATTGGTTTTAGGTATAACTGAATTCTTACTCAACCTCTTTCTATGTTGTGGAGGAAAAGATGACTAAGGGAGAAAAAAAAATGGTAATTTCAAAACTTTTTTATAGAATACACACTTGAAAGTTTATATTAAGTTCCAGAGTCACTCAAATTTTTAAATATCTGACATTCCCTAGAAGTGAACTGAACACTATTTACAGCAATTAGTATATTCCCCTTTAGTTAAGTTCTAAAGTTGGTATTTTACTGTATTCTGAGAATATTTTAGAAGCCCCCATTCACAGTTAAAAGGCCAAAACACAAGCTACTATTTTAATATTCCCACTGGAATGGCCTAGAAGGGTTAATGGGTACCAAGAGCCTACTGTACCTTCAGAACACCTTCCTACTGTCAAAAGCAAATAAAATACAGAGATGGATCTCTAAGCAAAATGTTTTATCTGGGAATAAATATTAAAACAGAATTGCAGTTCAGACACATGCACGGACCAGGGTGGTCTCATATGTCCAAAGACCAAAGGAAGAGGTTGGCGATTTATTGGGAACAAGAAATGTTACGTAAACTGGTTGGAAAGTAAATTCACTGGTGCCTGTGAAGACTTCTGGGAGCTGGCCAGCTCTGGTGAGTGGTGGCTGTAGGTATGGTTTTACAGTGTAGTCTCGAAAGTCATGGCAAGTTGTTTTGGAAGCTCCTAGGCAAAACCGTTCTTCAGATTATAATAAGTCTTTTTGGCAGCTGGGCTTTCAAGATAATTCCTGGAGCAGGCACTTTGTGTCCTTAATGCTTTGCTCATCTGACCCCTTCACTTTGATTTAGTTGGGTATGATAGGAGTAACTCCAATTCTTACAATCAATTTCCACAGCACATAAACTGAATCGGATTCGATGTGATGAGTCAGGCTCACAACACTCCCTTCACATAAGCAGGTGCATATTTTTATTTTAGACGAGGACCTGAGCCACTGAAATGGATTTTATTCTTAAATACATGGCAACTTTAATGGTATGGCCAAGGCTAAACTGGCGCTTACTGTTAACTGGACTACAAAAGTAATACTTAATAACTTTTAGGGTGCATGTGTATTGAAGTTCCTGTACATTTGTTGTTGTTGTTGCTAGTGTATTTTGCATTTCATGACTTTAACACTGGTGGTTTATTGGTTTAACAGCAGCTATCTTTATTCCTTTCTGCTCTGTGATTTTTAAAATAATCCTTGATGATAGGTTATTAAATTTAGCTATTTTTCAGTGAATTTAAATATTGCTGAAGGAAAAAATTCTAATTTAACTCAAGTTACAAAGAAATTAACCAGAGTCATAACTAAAATAAGAAAGCACCAATTCCATCGCTGGAATATTTTCTTTAACATGAAAGTCAAGAACATTAAGGCGTGAAGGCTGGCACTTGCCTTGCTCAACAAAATATAAGAAGGGCTTAGTGTGTATATCTCTTCTTGATAACTTATTTTCAAAAATGGTCTCAGTCACATCTTTTTGCATTCCATTTTACTACCAATGTGCCTTTCTTACTTAGAAAACTTAAGTAACAGCAACAATAATACCGGAAAAGATTTCAAATGTAGTTTTGTCTTTAGAAGAGCAAACGATGCTATCTCATTAGTGTTTTACTCCAAAGGAGGTTTACAAAATACAGTTGGCAGGGTTTAAAAAACGCTGGAGCTGCATTTTAAAAGCGTAGTTTTTGAAACCATCGCATAAATACGGATAAACTTTATACCCATCCTTTAGTGTTTACTAACTGTACAGAAAGAGAGTGTTTAAAAGCCCGACAACTCTCGTATTGCAGTTTCAGATACTGCATTTCTCCAAGGGTAAACAGAAATAATTAAGGTAATTATTGTTCGGGTCCTCTGGCAGCAGAGCCCATGTTTATTTTAAGCGATGGATGTTCAAAAAAGATGTTTGAAAATTCACGGCTGTACCTGAACCACAGTTTTATAAGGAAAGAGGAAAAAAAATATATCTGCAGCAAGGTTTTTGCAAGCCTGCAGAGGCCTTTCGTGCCCATGTAAATAATTTCACTGCCGAAGAGCTGAGTCACTGCTTTTTCCAACAATGGTTTCTAAGTAAAAGGAAACGATACTTTTTTTCCAGAAGCCAATACACACAGGCTGTTAATCAGTGTGTCTATGGGTGGCACTTGAGGTTCCACCAGGCCAAACACCCTACACTGCGGGTAGGGTATCAAATTAACCCCAGCGAGATGCTTCCTCTAGTCCTCTCATGCCAGCAACACCCCCAGCCCATTTTGGATTTTGCCGAATGAGGAATTTGAAGGACTATTAAACACTCTGTAAAATGCTCACAACAGATCAGCATAAAGCCGTACAGCGCAGGTGTTTCTGTAATTGGAAAAATGCTCTGTGTTCAATGGCCCCTCAAATTTACCCTCTTCTCGAGCACTCCTCTGGGTTTTACAAAGCAGTTCAGGAAACCTAAGTGCTGACTGGACTTTTCTGAAAATTCAGGCCTCTACATTTTGTGTAAAGTCAAGGGATGGGTTTTGTTTTTCCACCAACCTTTGCTTAAGCTGCTGGCATTCTGCAAGTCTGTTTGAAAGCAAGGATTCCAGATGCATGAAAAATTCACACATGAGGGGCTGAGGAATATGTTTATGCAGAACATATTATAAATATTACAAATCCCTTTATTTCTAAAACTAGTTTACAACTTTGAGCTAACAATATTTGCAGAGTAATCCAGAGGTGACTCCAAATAACACAACTTCATGCTTTACCTGAAGACTCATTGCTTCAACTGCAATATCTTAGATTGCCACACACTGTCCTAATTTCTGTTATTTTTAAAGATAATGTGCTGATAGAAATTGTAAAGAACCAGTGAAGGAAATCCATCCTTTGGGTGTTTAGCAAACAGAGTGCTTGTCATTTTGCAGGTAACAGCTCAGCTGTGTAACACCTCTGTTTGGCGAGCCATGCTCTCTGATTGCTAGAAGCATCTGTTTATCATGCTGCCTTTAGCAAAGTCTGCAAGTCGCTGCATTGCTAAAAGCTCCCTTATTTTCCGGTTGCAGGTGATGATGAGTCTGTAGCATCTGTTCTCTGGTAGAACTATCTGGATCCACTTGCCCACTTGAGGGCTGAGTACTTTGGTTGTGCAGAAGAGCTGCTCCTACAGAGAAGGGGCTTTCCCTGAGACAATGCCTCAACACTGAAGAAGTTTCCATTGTGGAGAAGCTTCTCACCAAATTAATTATTTGCTTTAGTGCAGGCTGTTGATACATAATAGTATAAGGTGCAGACCACAGGCTCCAAATAGTAGAACAAGGGAGAGAGAAGATCCATTTCAAAGCTTCCCAACCTTCCTTTCCAGAGATTAGAGAAAAAAATTGGAGGCCATGCTTGTGGTTTGTGACACTGATCAAGTATAAACAGTGGAAGAATTGGACGTTACTTTAGTTAAAAGAAAAACTAAAATGAAAAAAAGAATCAAAAAATTATCATTTGTATAACTAAATGGGTCTTTCAGAAAAGATGGAAAATTAGACCATCTCCACTCAACAGAACCAAAACTATTAATAGATAAGGTCCCTCATGAACTTGAGTTCTCTTTAGAAACCATAAAACATGATCAATATGGTAAAGAAGGATGATAATGTATTTGATTCTCATAACGAGGCTCCCCACCAGGAAGGTCATCTCCTCATCTTTATGGTGTGCTGAGGTGTGATCACAGGCTTTCCTTGTATTTTATATTTCATTGGTCAAAGTGGTGAAAATGAAACTAAGTGTCTGAAATATCATTCAAGTAAAATTATAAATATATGGGAATGTTTTTATGATATGTGAGGCTGGTATGCATGCCACCCATCTAATAACCCTTCAGTAAGGGTGTACTGAAAGTATATTTATGAACATGTTGCACATCACTGAAAGACAAAAAGATTCATTTCCTCATTATAGACACCATCGGTTTCATTTTATATGAGTGTTTGCCATCAGTTTCCTGCCATTTTCTTGGAACTAACAAATGTACCTTCTTATATTTAATTTATAAATTACAGTTGTACCTGAGCATGCTTGCTGAGAGATAATTTAATAAAACAGGATATGAAAGTGAGCAAGAGTTCAGGTTATAGATAAACATTTAACTATGCGTCAGAAAATGTATAGCACCAATGATGATATAGCAGTTAATGTTAAAATACATTAACCTTGAAAAGATAATAAAATTTAAAATAATTGATCTTAGAATAATAATTCTTATAAATCATACTTGCAACAAGATTTTTTAAAGGAGAAATTAAAGAATTGCCTTTTTTCATGTTATACTTGCAAATACAAGTATGCTCCATTTGCACAACAGCTGAATTCTTGTATAGCTGTTTCTTTTTTTTTTCTGGCAAATTATTCATAAATTAAATACCTGAAGGAAGATTTGCTAATTAAAAGAATCCAATAAAAAATTATGTTGTTAATATAAAACTTTAAACTAAAGTCTTGTTAAATGTGGGCTTTTCCTTATAAAATTAATTTTAAGGTGGATTCGAATTGGGCATAAACTTTTTTTTTTGTATCATGTTGACAGTGTGTGTTAGTGAAAAACCTCAGCAAAATGATACACAGTTCACTTAAAACCTATGATAGTCACAATTGCCTGAAGTTCTATATTATGCAAGAGAAGTATATTATTCATTAATATCTTGCACAGGAACAATGCTTGACATATTTATAGTTTATAAGAAGTTTTACTTAACTTTTTATTGTTAGTACTGAAAACAAGATTTAGAAAAATAAATAGAAATTATAAGCTACTTAAACACATAATTTAAAAAGTTGAAAATAAGTGAATGTTCAAAATACATAGGGTATTGAAATCATTATATTCTTCACTACTACATACAAGTAGTAATGCCATAAATAATAGTTCTACTTGATGATGTACCCGATAAAATGTCAAAAATCATTAATTTTATTGAATCTCAGCATTTAAGTATATGACTTTTTTTTATGGAGTTCCATTTTTACAAGTAACACTTTAGAATCTTGTCTTACCCTTTAAATAAGCTATCGCTAGGCATAACCCACATAAGTAAAACATGCTGGGGTCCTCCTCAGTAATTTTTAAGATTATAAATAAATCCTAACACCAATAATTTTGAGAACCTGTTGGATTAATGTAAATTAGACACAATTTAGATAATTTTATTTTTATTCTGTACTTAAGTGTTTGTAACTTTTTCAAAATTGTTTTCTGGCTCACTAATTCTCTCTTTAGTTGTATCTCATTTGCTCTTAAATCTTTCCATTAAATTTTAAATGTCAATCCCTTAAGCACCTATGGGGCCTGGATTAAGAATGGTGTTCAATAAAAGCATATTCTTTTACTCCTGGCGGGAACCAGGAGGTGCTACCCGCTGGGAGCACTTTAAGTTAATGTGCATAGATGAGATTTCTCTAATTGCATGGGGAACGTAAATTTCAATTCCAGCCCGTATGGGAAAAGACCTACCAAGTCTCAGACGAAAAATTAGTGTCATTTCTTTTTTTTCCCCCACAGGGGGCCCACAAAGGCAAACTGTTTTCTGGGTTGATTCCGTTTAGTCCCAGCAGGACAGTTCTCAGCCTAAAACCGTTACTGAGGTTAGGGCACCTTCGGGTGCCCTGTACTTACGCAGCATCCCATCCGGCGATGCCACGTCTCCCCTCTGCCCGGGCTGTTCCCGTCACCTCTCTCCGCTCCCACCAGCGACACGTGCAGCAAGCACGGCCACAGTCTCTGCAATTACCACTCTCGGATCAGTTTACTCTTGGGGGAAACGGGGTGTGCAGACCCTTCGAGATCTCTATTACCTTCTCGCAAACTCAGCGAGCATTTAAAAGTTTATGCTGTGATTTCTCCGGCATCCGTATGTTTTATGCCGGAAAGGATACCTACTTTGCCATTCTGATGGAGATAAAAATCTGTACCCTGTGGCTGGCGCTCTGGTATTTTCTGAAATAATTTTTTCAGGATTTTACAAGGGCACGCCTAAGAGGATAAGACGAGGCATATGTCTGGGTTGTGGAGCATATGCCTGCTTTTGCTGCATTTGAAAATTTTAATCAAAAGGTAAGAGTTAAGCAATTTATCTCATTTACAAAGTTATTTCATTTGAGTGAGGCAAACTTGGTAGCTGCCTGGTTTCAGGCAACCAGAGAAGAGTGGAAAATTACTGTTTGAGGAATTTAGGCCCCAGGAAATACCGTTCACTGTCTACCTGCTTTAAAGAAAAAAACAAATTTATACAGCTGTGAACAAAACCACTGTAATTTTCAAAACGCCCTCACTTTCTGAAGTATTCTATTTCTAAGTCTTTGCTGTGAGTCATCTGTCTCATCAGAACAAAACAAACGTTGAGGCTCTCCCCTACCGTATTTGAAACTAAGTGATATGTTGGAAATTACAGTGCTGACAAGCCCGACAGGATTAGAATGCTGACACATGGGTAATCCGACTGTTTCTCTCAGCCCGTCCGGCTCATGTGGTTTGGTGTAAACACTGTAATATCGCCTGCCTCCTTCTGCATGCCCATTAAAAAACGCAGATAAATCCTGGCTTACTTTGACTTTAATGGTTATGGTGTGTGTATTTTGCATTCTCAACTATCTTGGCACAGCTCTAATGCCATTCAAAGCGTGGTCTTCTGAAAACTTTCTTGAATGCAACTATTTTTTTTTTTTTTTTGCGGCAGTGCACAACTAGGAAGTTTATCCGACTTGCAGTGGAGAGCATGGTCCATCTGCTGCATGCGTTGATTACTTGATTTGTGCAGAAGGCGTAATGAGGTAATTCGCAGTCTGAGTAATCTTTTTAAAATGCTACTAGCATAATCAAACCCTGGAAATTTGGGGTTTCCTTGGTAATGTTATATTTCCAATGAGATTTGATGAGCCTGAAAAATTATAACTTTTTAATAACATAAATAAAAGAATAAACAAAATATGTAGAATTATTTGGGCTACTAAAATAAAAAGATTCATTCCATTAGATTAAATATTTCGGTTTCATATTTAACCTAGTGTGTGTGTGTGTGTGTGTGTGTATAGCTCAAAAATGTTTTTCATAATAGTACATAATCTGTCATACTATGTGATTATTTGACTAGGAGTTTGGCTCTGCTTAATGTTGCTCCTTTGTGTTTGCTTATGACAATAGAGTCTTCGCACACTAGAATAAATCCCCGAAGAACTACTTCTGCCCTTCCATAAGCAGGAGAGTCTCCCCCTGTCCTCCTCAGGCTTCTAAGCTAGCTCTGGTATAGATGCCTTGTGGGATCTCTGGCACTTTCTTGTGCACCCAGTAATGCATTAATATATTTATAGTAGTTTATCCAGCAGCTGGGTGTTTTATGGCAGAAGGGCATTTCAGAATCTATGTTTGGTCGTTCTGATGGAAACATAGACTGGACCGTGCCACATCTACGTATTTTTCTGAAATAATTTCTTAAATGTAATTTAAAGGCAGACATGTATATGAAGATGAACGTATGCATGCTATCTTAGGTATTCTTAGGGATTAGAGCTTGGTTCCTTGCATGGCCAGAAAAGTCATTATATAGAGCTAACATACCCCAGAAATTATCCTGATGATTCTCCAGTGCTGATTAAGGAAGACATGCCGCTATGAAATTGTTATCAAATAAATTGTGACACTCCCCTCACCAAATTCATATGTTAAAACCCTAATCCCCAATGTGACTGTATTTAGAGATGGGGCCTTTAAGGGGGTAATTAAGGTTAAATGAAGTCTTAAGGGTGGGGCCCTAATTGAACAGGATGGGTGTCCTTATTAGAAGAAGAAGAGATACCAGAAGTGAGTGTGCACATGGAGAAAATGCCATGTCAGAACATAGTGGGCCATCTGCAGGCCAAGGAGAGAGGTCTCAGGAGAAACCAACCTTGACAGCACCTTGATCTTGGACTTCTAGCCTCCAGAACTGTAAGAATTGCCATCGTTTTAGCTGCCTAGTCTGGCATTTTGTTATGGTAGTCCTAGTCAACTGATAAGGGGATGCTCCAGAAAAGATAATTATGGTACACAAACGATATTTTCCAATCATCTATTTCAGTGTTTCTCAACCTGTGTGGCATGAATAGCGTAGAAGTTCAGATAACTTACTTCATTACTAAATGACAATAGATACAAAATTGTTCTTATAATACACTGTACTCCAATATGCTTTTTGATGAGGAAGGATGTTAGTGGAGTTAACTTTAAAAATAATGACAATGGTAATAACTGTGTTTAATAAGTATTCAATGACACAGTGTGATTATATAAGAGTTGGTCTGATAGTACAATAGCTAGCATTTGACAAGTATTTCTTATGCCATACCCTGTACTCATTTCATGCCTTTCTTACTGTACTTAATAATATTATCCCCATTTACCAATGAGCAAATTGAAGTTCAGAGATACTAATTGACTTGCAAATGGTCATAAAGGTAATAAATACCCTAGGACTCCAGCACATTCTTAGGAACTACTTGGGGGTGTAACGCACAAGGGAATATTATCAATCATGCATTTCAAGGCAGAATAAAAATTATACAAAACATGGACTTGATCCAAGCCTGTATTTAGCAGATAAGTAAGCTAAGTGCCAAGAAAGGTAAAGAAATACATTCAAGATTAGACATCTAGTTAGAAATAAAGCCAGAATTAAAACTCAAATTGGCTGAAAAATTATCGAAATCTTTTTTCTCTTCTACATTGTGAAAAGTCCTAAATTTTTTAAATGCCACTAAAATAAAAATTATCTATGATACTGAAATATGTGAGATCCAACCAAAAGTCAAACAAAAATAATTTGTGATTCACCTTTTTTCAATGTTGTTATAGTTACATTTCATACAATCATAATAAAAACATTTACAGTTTTAGAACAACATTCTATACCATTCATGCTTACATTAAAATAAACTTAGTCAATGGAGAAATGATATTGATAAGACATGAAGCCTAAAAATAAATTTAAAAACAAATGATTAATTAATTAATTAACTTCCCCATCACATTTCTTAAAAAAACAGTCTTTGAGAGAATTTTTAAAAATTCAGTTTGAGGTTTTCATGTGGAATTTTAAACGCCTTCATATATCCTCAACATTGGAGAATTTAGGATTGGAGGCATCAAATTATAAACTTAGTTATTAAGGACATTGGATAGTTTCTGAATTACGGTTTGCTTGTTTCTCTGATTTAATCTTAAAATTGTCGTCTCATCTGTTGTTCGCCCACATTACCTGATTTGCATAGGGCTTACAGAGAATAGTCATATAAAATCAGTATAGTTGGAATCTTCAAGAAAAAAAAAATCCTATGGGTCAATCCTAAAGAAAGTCTTGATGAAATGTTTTTACTTTATTTAAAAGGCCAAATTTGTAAAGAAAATAAAAAACTTTGACAGAAAAAGGCTATGCTCTTTCCTGTTGTAAAAAAGTTTCCTGGGGATGTAATGGTTCCCATGTCATAGAAAGTTTTTATATGGACAAGTATTATTAGACAAATGTTCAGTCAGCAACACCTATTCCTGGGACCATTCCAACTGGGAATACCATGTGGAATCTATCATGCTCTCTCTGTGAAACATAGCAGAAAAATGTGAATTCATCCATTTTTATATATATTAAATGAAATCAAATGTGTAAGATCTATTAAATCATACCTAAAAACCAAATTTAGTTATATTGTCTTTGTGCAATGTTCTTTGCATAATACACAAAATAAGTACAATACTGTTATACTTACTGATAACAATGAACTATCTTTACATTTTACATGTAGAATTGTTAAATTTCTTAATATATAACATCCATGTACATAAATAGATATTTCATTAGTAGCTACTAAAACATTACTAAGAATAATGTGAAAAACGGCATTAGAATAGTATTAGTAAAATGTACTTAGAAAATATAAATTATATAAACAAAAGAAAGTTGTATTTTAAAATTTTTCACAATGTGCTTTTACTTCAACCAGGAATTTTTATATTGATGTGGATAACAATGATTAACTAAAGCAAAAAAATGGATAGGCTTTGACTTTATGTTTTCTACATTTGAATGTTTAAACACATTACTGAAAAATTGATTACCACAAAATATGGCTGATATTATTGCATTATTAAAAGATCCTAAATTCTCAGACAACCAATGGCCCAATCATCTTACTCTAAAATATAGGTACAACCAATAGCTAGACTATGTACAACCATCATCTTAAGCTTAAGAATTGACTTTACCTAGTATTAATGGCTGGGAGTTTATCATCTCTAAGAGTCAAACTGCAAATTTAACTATACCAAAGGTTATATCACTCCATCAGATCAATATGCTACATAGCAAAGAGAGGCAGGTGTGAGTAACAACTCACAATTTAGCATTTTAGTAAGCAAATGACTTAAAAGTATTAAAAACTCAATCATCCCTACTTCTGAAGTTTTATTATGGGTTTTGCTTTCCTTGTACTTGTGAATTCAGAGATAACATACCACCGATTGGTTTTATGTGAGTTGTCTTTGCTTCTAAAGAAACCTAAGAAAAATTCTATGAACATAATTAATCTAGATTGCAATTATTAACACTACTGAATACTGTAGAAAATCAATGAATATCGATTTCAGAAAAACTTCCTTTTTAGAGATAAACTACATGTGTAAGTACCAGAGCAGTTCTTGTGAAGTGCAAGGCCACAGGGGTGGAAGAGTAAGTAGCTGTGCATATTGAATTTTGTTTAAAGAGGCTAATATGTTTCACATATAGCTATTGTGAACTGCTTGTTATTCTTTGACTATCTGTCGTTTACCGAAAATAGATTTTTTTACCCAGTTCATCGATCACTGACTTATGAATGTTAATTTTTTGAGAAAGATTTCGTATATACTAGGCATAAATTTGTGTAATTGTGCCATAAATAAGTCTGTATGTTTCATATTTTTTTTGGTGAGAGAACAGCCAGGAAATATCAGAACATCAACAATGGAACCAACATAACATAATCTCCACCATTACTTCCTGTCACCCACAGTTCACCTCATTCGGCTTCTCTGCTGGCCTTTTCCCAAATGTTAGGTGTAATTTTCTGTCGTAAGACTGTACCTGTGATGTCCCATCCACACCTGCTCACGCAGTGTCCTTGGCTCTGAGCAGCTGGAGATCGGAAAGGCCTTCTGCTTTCACCATTGGAATCCATAGGCTCTTATGTTATGGCCCAGCCAGTTCCGCTTCCCGTCAAGGTGTGTTCACAGGTTACCTGGAGTTTCTCTGTGGTCTTCAATAACATCCTCTCAGTTGCCTTTTTTTACACTCGCCTCTTCAATAATTGTGAAATTACAAATTGGTTATATTTGGAAAAGGGGGTCCAAAATTGTTGTAGAACGTTGTTATAATTGAGCCCTTGTGGGAACACTACCCTAATTGAACGTGTCTCCTCATGGGTCAGAGAGGCCTGGCGGGGGGCGGAGGTCACAGAATGTGGATGTCGAGTGGCTCGTGTTGACTGGGACTGACTGGAACCTATCCGACAAACTATTTTTCAAACAATTAAAAGGAATCACTTCCATGACATTGGCTAGTCTGGGTGCGTTATTTTTAGTCACACTATAGTAAGATTTCCCAGAAGGTTTCAGAGAAAAATGGGGAGGATCTCCTTGTGGCATGCTGAGCATCTCCAAGATCGTGAATTAGTGTTGGATAGCGCAATCAAGCTGGCAAACACTGGCAACAGCCTTAATTTGCTAGTTAGAATTCTCTGTGGGTGGGCAGGTCAATCACGGCCCTTTAAATTCTCACACCTGTGCATCTTCACAGTTTGGCTCAATGACAAATTCAAAAACAAAACAAAACAAGCTTCACCCTCAGAAAAACACAGTCCTTGAAACGATGAGTGACAAGTCCTACAAAGGAAAGTGCTGTCTTATGGTGTTCTCATTTATTTTTTTTAAAGAGAGCTTCGCGTTTACTGTAGGCAGGCGTGCGTGTCTTTGCATACTGATGAGCTCTCAGGTGCAGTGTCATTGAACTTGAGAAAGCAAAGCTTGCAAAATGGAGAAAAGTATTTAAGTAAAACTGCTGCAGATTGCAACCACCTGCTCTCAGCCTGGATCAGTAAGTGCTGGAAGTCTATTTCCAAGTTCTTAGAAAACAGATCGACCATCAGTTTTACTCTCATGGAATTTTGATGAGTTAAATGGTTCTTAAATTAACCCGAATTTCACTATCGATAGCTGCTCATGAGAGAAAGATTAGAGTGACAGTCCATTCTTAGAGGTTCGGTGGGGATGTCGTTGGTAGAACCATGCAGACAATAGCTAAGTTATAAATCATATCATAAATTAACGGCGCGACTTAAGAAATATGTAGTAAAATACTTTAACTACATATTACATGAGTTATTATTGTTATACAGTAGGCTTTACGAAAATAGGAATTTTTCTGTTTTGTTCACTGCTGTTTCTTTAGCATAAAAAAAATGGCTTGCTCATGGTAAGCGTTTGGTAGAATCACTGAGTATACATATTCTGAGCTTGTATGATTATGTATAAATATTTTCTCTTTGATGCATATTAATGAATATCTTAGTAGCTTTGTACCCAGTAACCCATGAAGTTCAAAATAATCACACTTATCAAGTGTTGGGTACTTTCATATATAACACATTGTTATTATAGTCATACAAATTCTAGTGTCTTATTTTACAAATAAACCAAATGAGACTTGAAAGTTGTTCAAAGACTTATCAAAGGTCCCTTAGGTAATAAGTGTGGGATTTAGGTTTTGAGCGATTTGGTGAAGTTGATATAATTTAGATATCACATATATTCTGGCTCTTATCATGTGTCTATTGCATTTTGCATCTTTTCACCTAAGGCTGAATCTACAGCTATGTTTATTCACTTGGACTTTTTTCCTATTCCATACAGTGATTTGCTCATTTATAATGTAGACCTGCTCACTTTCACAGGGAAGGAGAGGGACGTGCTCCTTATGCTAGAGTCTTCACCAAAAGGGCTGGAAGGCCTGGCAGTGCCTGACCCCTGAGACGAGAGGCAGCAGAGTGGATGAAGGCCCAAAGGAGTGTCTCTTGGATCCAGCGTAACTAATGGAAGAAGGAAACGAGCCAACAGAAGGGAAGTGACTCCTAAGAGGCGGGACGGTGGAGATGCAGGAAGGAAGACACACACACAGTATTTTATCAAAATATGAATTATAGTAAAACTTGACTTTTTTTCTATGGCAAATTGGGTACAGTTTCCCATCAAGTGGCTCAACTTCACTTTGCAATTAAAGAGAATGAAGCTAGAAGTTAGAATTTCTACCTCCAAGATCTTCTGTCCAAAGGAAATAAAATAAGTTCTAGAAGTAACTTATTCTTAGTCCATATCCAAGGCACTATGCATAGCCATCTATGTGTGAAAATGAAGAGATTTGCTATTATTGTGTTAAGAAGGTTATATTCAGTCTACTCTTATTTCGGGAAAACTGCCCTAAGGGCCCACAGTATTTTAGCTACATTTTACGTGGTTGAATGTTGTTACATCATAAAAGCATAAATAATAATGTGTATTTCTTGAAATGTTTTTAAAGATTATAAAAGATTATAATTATAAAAGGAACTACCCACTGCATTATAAGACAAACATTACCATTAGACATATCTTTTAGAATCATGTATCTACATCAGAGGGTGTGCAAACGTTTCTTATCAAATTAACTTTCTATTATATACACACCATCAGAAAGTGGTTTCCTGGAGCTTATTTCCTTCCCCTAGCATTCAAATACAAGCACACCTCATTTTATTGACCTTTGCTTTACTGTGCTCCAAAGATACTGTGTTTTTCACAAATTGAATGTTTGTCGCAATCCTGCATTAAGCAAGTCCATCAGCACCATTTTCCAACAGCATGTGCTCATTTCATGTTTTTGTATCACATTTGGGTAATTCTCACAATGACTTAAACTTGTCATTATTATATCAGTTACAGTGATCGGGATCAGTGATCTTTGATGTTGCCATTGCAATTTTTGTGGAGCACCATGAATCCTGCCTGTATAAAATGACAAATGTAATCAATCAGTGTTGTGTGTGGTTCTGACTGCTCCACTAAATGGCTGTTTCTGCATCTCTCCCACTCTCCTCAGGCCTCCCTTTTCCCTGAGACATAGCAATATTGAAATCAGGCCAATTAATAGCCCTGCAATGGCCTGTAAGTGTTCAAGTGACAGGAAGAGTTGCATGTCTCTCACTTTAAAGCAGAAGCTAGACATGACTAAGCTTAGTGTGAGGAAGGCATGACAAAAGCCAAAATGGGCTGAAAGTTAGGCCTCTTGTGGCAAAGAATTAGCCAAGCTGTGAATGTAAACAAAAAGTTCTTGAAGGAAATCAAAAATGCTACTCCAGTGAACACCTGAATGACAAGAAAGCAAAGCAGCCTTATTGCTGATGTGGAGAAAGTTTGAGTGAACTGGATGGAAGATCAAACCAGCCATGACAGTCCCTTAAGCCAAAGCCTAATCCAGAGTAGGGTCCCAACTCTCTTCAATCTTATGAAGGTTGAGAGAGGTGAATAAGCTACAGAGGAAAAATTGAAGGGTAGCAAAATTCCCTTCATGAGGTTTAAGGAAAGAAGCAGCCTCCATAACATAAAGGTGCAAGGGGGAAGCAGCAAGTGCTGATGGAGAAGCTGCAACAAGTCACTCAGCAGATCGAGCTAAGATCAGTGATGAAGGTGGCTACACTAAATAACACATTTTCAGTGTATACAAAACAGCCTTCTATTGAAAGTTGATGCCATCTAGGATTTTCATAGCTAGAGAGTCAATGCCTGGCTTCAAAGCTTCAAAGGGCAGGTTGGTTCTAGCGTTAGGGGCTAATGCAGCTGGTGACTTTAAGTTGAAGGCAATGCTCATTTACCATTCTGAAAATCCTAGAACCCCTCACAATTATGCTAAATCTGCTCTCCCTGTGCTCTATGAATGGAACAACAAAGCCTGGATGACAGCACACATGTTTATAGCATGACTTACTAAGTATTTTCAGCCCACTGCTCAGAAAAAATACTGCTTTTCATTGACAATACACTTGGTCACCCAAGAGCTCTCATGGAGATGAACAAAGAGATTAATGATGTATTTATGTCTGCTAACATAGCATCCATTCTGCAGCCCCATGGATCAAGGAGTAATTTTTATTTTCAAGTCTTATTATTTAAGAAATACATTTTGTAAGGCTATAGCTGCCATAGGCAGTGATTCCTATAATGACTCTGGGAAAAGTAAATTGAAAATCTCTGGAAAGGATTCACTATTTTAGAAGCCATTCAGAATATTTCTGATTCACACAAAGAGGTCAACGTATCAGCATTAATAAAAGTTTGGAAAAAGTTAACTTCAGCCCTAATGGATGACTTTGAGGGGTCCAAGATTTCAGTGGAAGAAGTAATTGAAGATGTGGTAGAAAAAGCAAGCGAAGCAGAATTAGCAGTGCAGTCCAAGATGTGGCTGAATCGTCATAATCTCCTGATAAAACATGAATAGACGAGGAGTTGCTTCTTGTGGATGAGCAAAGAAAGCAGTTTCTTGAGATAGATCTACTCCTGGTTTAGAAGCCGTGAACATTGTTGAAATGACAACAGGGATTTAGAATATTACATAAACTTAGGTGATCAAGAAGCAGTAGGGTTTAAGAGGATGGGCTCCAAATTTGAAAAAAGTTCTACTGTGGGTAAATGTTATCAAACGGCATCACATGCTACAGAGAGATCTTTTGTGAAAGCAGGAGTCAATTAATGGGGAAAATCTCACTGTTGTCTTGTTTTAAGAAATCACCAGAGCCCCCCAACCTTCAGCAAACACCACCCTGATCAGTCAGCAGCCATCAACATTGAGTCCAGACCCTCCACCAGCAAAGAGATTATGACGTGCATCTGAAGGTACAGATGATCATTAGCAATTTTTAGCTATAATAGATTATTATAATAGATTAATAATCTATTAATAATAAAAAATAATAGATTATTTTTTAATTAAGATACGTGTATTTTTTAGATGTAATACTATTGCACACAAGGTATAAAGATAACTTTTCTAGGTACCTCTAAACCAAAAAATAAAATAAAAAGATAAAATGTATGACCTCCTTTATTGTGATATTGGTTTTATTGTAATGGTCTGGAACTGAACCAGCAATAATGCTGGGGTTTGTCTGTAGTTCTCAAACATGAGCTTTTATTAGGTTGACAAGGAGGGCTTGTGAATACAAAAGTTGTGTGTCCTACGCCCAGAATTTCTGATTCAGTATACGTGGGGTGGAGGGTAAGTAAGTTTAGTTCTAACAAGTTACCAGGCAGAGATGCTTCTTTTGGGATCCACTGGCTGAGATTGTATGTTACTGTGTGTGCTCCTGTCTACATTACACTTTATTTTTGTCATACATTTTTCTTTTTTATCATAGTTTCCCTCAAGTTATTCTGATCATTACATTTGGCTGCATAGGCTGATACCAAAAACCATATTTTTTTCTTTTTCTTTCAAATTTGAAGACACTACTTGTTATTATTAATCCCTGAAGTGTATAACCATTGCAATGATATAATGCACTGTGCAAATCAAGAAGCTTTTAAACTTTAAAAAAAATTCCATATTGGAAAAATGTAAATGCAGACAAATAGAGAAAATGGTAACTAAAACTCTTCAATCTATTCTCCGCTTTGGTAGTATCAAGATAAAGCCAACCTTGTTTTGTCTACACAGCCCCTCCTTCCCTGCTCCCTGGGTGATTTAAAAACATATCCTCAGTATTGTATCATCTTTTAAGTATTTCAGTATGTATGTCAAATTAACAGTAATTCTTTAATATAATTAAATGTCTAGGAATTTTCTCATATGTAAGTTTATTTGTTTGAATTAAGATCCAGATGATATCCACATGTTGCAAGTGGTTAATGGGTTTCTTAAGTGTCTTTTGATCCTTAGGTTGCCCTATTTATATTTTTTTCCATTTTTCCTTGTAATTTATTTTTTGAAAGACCTGTTTCTTTTTTTTTTCTTTTGTAGAATTTTCCATCAACTGGATTCTGCAGACTTTATTCCAGTGACGTCATTTATCTTGTCCTTTCAGCCCTATAGTTCCTGTGCATTGTTATTTAAATCTAGAGGCTTGATTGAATCTGGGTTTGATATTTTTAAAGGAAAGGGTCTGTAGGTGTTGTGATCTTCCACCTGGAGGCATGCATCTGGGTGGTCTCTGATATGAGGTAAGCAGTCATTGGTGACTGGCGCCTAACCATTACTGCATTAGGTGTTACAAAGTGGTACTCTCATAATTCTATCAATCCATCAGCAATTAATGAGAACACATCCATAGAGAGAAACATCCCCTCATCATCAGTGTGACTGCCTGGAGGAGTGGTTTATACAGGAAAGGTGGGCAAGGAGTGATTGATTATTGTAAACTGGGACATTTTTGAGAGCGAAAGAGGGCAAAAAATAATTATATCAGAGCGAAAAGTACAAACTTGGTGCTATGGTTTGAATATTTGTCCCCTCCAAAACTCAAGTTGAAATTTCATTGGCAATATGGCAGTACAGAGAGGTGGGCCTTTAAGAGGTACTTGGGTCCTAAGGGCTCTGACATCATGAATGGACTAATCCATTCATGCATTAATGGCTTAATGGGTTAATAGATTAATGGGCTATCATGGGAGAGGAACTGGTGGCTTTATAAGAAGAGGAAGAGAGATCTGAGCTAGCACACTCAGCCCATGCCATGTGACACCCTTCACCACTTTAGGTCTCTTCTGAGTCCCCGCCAGCCAGGAAGGCCCTCACCAGATGCCGCTTCTCCACCTTGAACTTCTCAGGCTCCATAACTATTCTAAATAAATTTCTTTTCTTTATAAATTACCCAATTTCAGGTATTCTAAGAAACAGAAGACAGACTATGACACTTTATAAGTTCTAGGCAGGCTAGAACATATGGTCACTGTAGGTATTTATTGTTAATTTATGGAAAGAAAAATACTTTTTTTCTTCCAGCACAGAACATGTATATGCTGGACACAACAAATAGTCAAGCATGGCTATTACATGATTCCTGCCTTTGTAGAGATTTCTGGGAGACATACTGAGACAGAAGTGCACTGGGAGTTTCAGGAGCCACAATAACATACAGGAAGTTGGAAGTGTAGCAAATCCCTCTGCCCGCCTTCCATTTGTCAGGATTCAGTCACATGGTCCTCCCTGGCTCCAACCAACAGAGGCTGGAAATAATCTGGCTGTTTACCCAGAAGGAAGTCAAAACAGGCAAAATATACAACATGTTTTTGTGGAGAAAGAAAATGAGTTTTGAATATATGGAATTTATTATAAAATATCTATATCCAGGTGTACATGCAAGTTCATGATAATATTAATTTCAGTTTATTTCAGGTAGAATTTAGAAACACATCCCATTTATTTCCCAAGTTTAGTTACACAGCCTCATCTTTAACAGGGCAAGGACTTTTATGGCAATTAGGAATATAATCTTAATAATCTGGCAGGTTAATATATGAATTCCAGCATAAAATTGTGGTAATTGATTTGACAATTAAGCGATCAGCTTAAAATGAAGCAACAATATTTTTATTAGCTTGCAATCCCCCAATTTTCCATTTCACTTTGTTGACATGGACAATTTCATTTTTGTTGGTCTAATTTTTGTTTTTAAATCAGAGGTGGTTTTCTTTTCACACACAAATATATACTTACTAGTTTCAAACTCCCATCTCTTTGCAAAAACACTAAACATGGTCAAACTCCTGTTAAGAGTAGCCTTTAACTGCTGGGTCATTAGAATCAAAACAGTAAAAGAAGACGGAGATGTTGCTTTCTCATCTAAGCTGAACTAGCTTGGTGGGTGATTCATCTTATTTGAAATTGGAGCTATATAGTGTAGTTATTACAAGTGGATCCTATCAACATGATTTCACCTTCTTGTAAAGTTCTATCAAGAAATGAGTATTTCAAATTCGATGTGACTCAATATCTGAGAAGAGGCAGGGAGAGAAGGAAAGAGTGGTGATTGCTGAGTAAGCGCAGTCTCACTACCGAAGACCTAGGGTGCGCTCTCACCGTGATGATAGTCCACCAGCTGCTACACTCCAGGTTGAAAACAAATTATTATAGACCTGGGAATCTTTCTCAGCTCAAAGTACCCCCACACTGTGTATGGGGGTAGTCATAAATCATGCTAGCTCAAAAGGTCTACAAGTTAATAGCTAAGAAAGGATTGGGATATTTTCTTTCATTTTAGACTAAACTCTCTCTAGAGTGCATACAGTGTAATAGAAACAGCCAACTTGTCCACGTACAAATTGTCTTGTGTTTTACATCCAGACTTTGAAACCCTGCTCAACATTTCCCTTCAGGTCCAATTCATGAGCCTGACATTTATAAATCTGAGAATCAAATTGCAGATCATTTTAAGCTGTGTGTATAGGCCGAATGAATTGTGAACTCACAGTGAATGGGGCTTGCACTGAGATTATACATTTTGTCACATAGAAGAAAATACAACTAAGCTTTTTGCCATTTGATTCAATAGGAAATAAAATATTATAGGATTGATTTGAAGATGCAAACTGATTTCAGTGAATATTCACCATTTCCTTCCATCGATGGAGGCTTAACTGGATTAGGTGGTAGGATTCATGGGATTTTAGATGTTTCCTTAAAAAAAACACCCATCTGTAATTTGATGCCTGGAATATTTTAGAAAATTTTTATTTTGGCTATGTTTAACTCACAGAGGGAGCTGAAAAACCAAGGTCATAATGAGGTAATTAATCAAATTAAATATCATAATGCTTTCCATTGCCCATATCTCTCTGAGCTTGTAGTCAATGTCTTTGTCTGAAAGCACTGCAGAAAATTGCTATCATTGTACTTACAAAGAAGAAAGACATTCTGTACAAGAACAGTTTGCAAAATCAACCCTAATATTTCCGTATAAATGGATGGCATGGATTATATCAAGCAATGACAGAAAAATACTGATATTTTAATATCATCGAGCCTGATTTTGCTCTGAGGCCCCAAATTAACCTAGAGCCAAGTGTGAGGCTGTCTCTAAGGTGGAGGATACCTAGGATAGAGGATATTTAAAATACTCTCAAATTATTCATTTGCCTTCCTCGCTTTTCTAGTGAGAGTTTTAATTTGAAAATACAGATGCTGGAATAATTTTCTCAGATTATTTAGTCAGAAAATTGCTAGTTTCATAAGGAGAGCAGCAGAGTTTATCCTTAGGATTTCCGTGCATTGATCAAGTAAGAAATGGACAGAGGTCTGCAAGGGGTTTCTTACAACTCCCTTATTCCTTTGTAATCAGCTAAATGGCTTATTTCAAACTCCTGAACCCAAAATATAGCACGAAAAAAATATGATCTGCCAGACAGTTGTTTAGCAAGTGGACAAGAGAAGCACACACCTCAGGTTCCGTCTCCTTCAAGGACATCAGCTGAACTGCAGTGTCAGCAAAGCGCACGGAAGGACAAAGCATGAGTGAACAGGTAATGTGAATGATTTCTCATAACTGAGTTTTACCAACAAGTTTTGACACTTTTAATGTAGTAATTTATTTAAAAAAATCGTATGCATTTATAATGCATAGGCGAAATTTCGATAATAGAGAAAGGGATAGTTCATTCCTCAAGGGATGAATTGTATGTGAAAACCCCAGTCAGAACTTTAAAGAGTACATTGAGGCCACGATTAGCAGGTCTCTTTGTTGAAATGGAAACTTAATTTATAAGGACAATAAAAGTACACGCCAATAGTTCTATAATCCTACTTACAGGTTCTGAAATTTATCTTTAAGAAAAAGGAAGGATTAGAGCTATTTGAGTAACAGGGTGACATGGTGAGAGTAATGTTTGCAGATTTTCTGGCAGCTGTATGCAAACTGTGTCAGAATAGAAAAGACAGTAACCTAGGAGATTAGTAATCTATTTTTGCTAGAATCTAGTAAAGGAAGTGTATCCTGTTGGTCATGGGAATGAAAAGAATTAGGTAATGTGAGAAACATAATTAAAGAAGATGTGAAACACTTAATGACTGAATGGAGTTTAAATTTGGAGTTGATAACTCCAAAATGTTAGTTAAGCCTCTTATTATTAGAAAAATTTAACTCTTGTATACAGAGATAGTAAATAATAAGAGATAAAACAATTGTAACTAATCCTGTGGGCTTTGAAGAAAAAACTACTTAGCACATATCTTGTCTCAACAATTGACTATTGAGGAACCTTGGGCAAGTTACATAATCTTTGTGAGACTCTTTTTCTTAAACTTATAACATGAAATAATAACAGTGCCTACCTGTCAGATTCATTGTGAAGATTCAGGACAACAATCCATATAACACGCTTGGCACATAATGTCTCAATAAATGTTAGTAACTGTTGTTATTGCTGTTATGCCAGTAGCTACTATTATTAATTAATTGCATTGGTTCCACTACGGAACTCATATTCAAAAATAACATGAATTTTTTACTTATCCATGGTTTCATAAAAACTGCTTTAAAAAAATTTGAAAGATAATCACAAGCCAAACTGTGCATTTGAAAGACTGAGGATGTACCTTCACAATAAAAATAAAACAAGTGTCAAAGGGAAATGTCATAAATATCAGCTGTCAAACAGTACTTAAGGAAATCGGACATTTCATATTTAATAAACTAATATTATTTTTGTGTTTTAGAAATAAGCTAGACAACCCATTAAGGGGGAAATTTAAATTTGATTTAAATATATCTACCCTACTGAATATTACAACAGGCTGCCAGAGATATTTGATTGTAGTTCAGACACAGTTCATAGCTTCAGATATGGGATTGAGAAGTATATTTAATTAAAATAGGAGTGAAAGTTCACATTGTGGTGTTTAATACCTTACTAGGGTGAGACAAAATGAAGACAGAGAAGTCAAATTTCTAATTTTTCATCACGAAACAACTGGTGAAATCATAGTCACACACCAGAGATTGACACAACCAGGTCTTAGGTAGGGCATCTAGAAGCCCATGTGCCAAAGCAGCTGATTTCTTTTTTCTTAAGGGGCCGAGATACCGTTACTTTAGGGTTTCCTAAAGAGCTTTCTACAGAGTACTACTTCCACCAGATACTTAATGTTGAAAGTTTCCATGATCTGATATGCTTTAGAAATGTGTTAAAAGCTCTGAAAATTCCTGCATGAAAGAATCTTGCTAAACTTATTTAAATCAGAATGCCCCGAAGTTATTCAAATAAATCTTCCCCTCTTCCTCAGACTAGCAGGATGTCACTTTGCTGCACAGCTAGAGTGCCGTGGCATCATCATAGCTCACTGCAACCTCAAACACCTGAGCTCAAGTGATCCTCCTGCCTCAGCCTTCTGAGTAGCTGAGACTACAAGTATGTATCCCTCCCCTAGCCTGGCTAATTTTTAAATTTTTATTTATTTATATATTTGGTAGAGACAGGATCTCACTATATTGCCCAAGCTGGTCTTGAACTCCTGGCCTCTAGCAACCCTCCCACCTCAGCCTCACAAAGTGCTGGGATTACAGGCATGAGCCACCATGCCATCTTCCCTATACTAATAGCATTCTGAGGCATTTCGGTTACAAGAGACAGACTTACTGTATTTATTGGTCAGAATCCTTTCTAACCCAGATAACTCATTTGTGCATGCTGAGATAATCAGCATGTTTTATACTTTCCAAGAAAAAGACAAATACTTCAGACATCCCCAAATTTTACTGATTCAGGGACCACAAAGAGTTACCATAGATCCCAGGATAAATCTATTGAGCTTGTCTTCTGTCTTTGTTTGTCTGGCTATCTGTGACTTACGACGTTGAATCCATGTGCTCAGGCCTTCATGGCAAAGTTCTGCCCAACTCCCTCATTTTCACTGAATTCAGACAAACTGCTCCTCCCAGACTGGTCTTATGGCTGCTTTGTATGCTGTGCTACAAAACAGAAAGGGATGATATAGACATAAGTGTGCAGAGATTATAAGGTGCACATGTATTTCGACAAGTTTACATCTCTCATCTAAAGATGAGAGGTGAAGCCACAGCAAGAACTAACATCACTTATCCTTCGCTGTAGTCCAGGGATAACTGGACCACATGCAAGTGACTATTCTCTCCAAGAAATGATGACCACATCATTTTACTCTGACCCTTTCCAGGAGTTACAGTAAAGTTCATGCTGACCATTGCTCCTTACTGCTATAAGGAATGGATTTCACTGGGCTCCGAGAATAAGAATAACAACATATGGCAATGATCTCAGAATGAAAGAGAGTATTCTACTACCCACTCTGCTCTAATTGAGCTGATGCAGAGAGAAGATATATATGGGGAAAAAAGCCAACAGCACTGAAGGGCCTTACCGTTGCTCAAAATAAATAACCACCTTCAAAACTCTATAGGTTACATATTCTAGAATTACATAAGCTCGATGTTAGGAAAATTGTTTCATAAAAAAATATAATAAAGTTTTAGAGAGGCATAAAATTTTGCATTACTTTTGGAAATACAAAGTAATCCGGTGCTGCTTAGACACTTACTACAACTGCAAATGATGGTACAAGAGAGTGATCAACAAACATAGTCTTGTGTTTCCATTTCCTAGTGAGTTTTCAACTCATCAGCACATGTTATTTCAGGTGTGTGTGTGTCTGTGCATGTTAGATATTTAACCCATAAAAAGGAATAAATAAGCAGTAGCTATTATAAAAACTACTAAAAATGTTAGAATCCTGTGGTTACAGTGTGGAGACCGCTTTGAAAAAGCATGCAGCTTTGTCCTTATCCAATTTATTATGGAATGTTATCAAGACACCAATTCCAAAAGAATGAATTCCAACGCATCCTGGCATCAGAAGTTGAGCTTAAGTGTTGTCAGGCATATTTGGATATCAGCCACATAGATTTGTCCCAGTAATATCTGAAATTATTGACAACTGTATCTTTAGATTACTAGATTGTTTTGTTATTATTCTGAACATTTATGTAGATTGACTCATGCAACTAGAGTTTGGGGAAATCAGGACGCTGACAGTATTCAGTAGATTGTATAATATGACAATCTTTGGCACGTTAAGGCCTTGAATGCCTCAGGTAAAACAAATGGAATCACAGAGGAGGTAATGCTGGGAGGACCATGTTTTACAAGATGTAGTAAGGAGTTTTCTGCCACCATTGAAGTGGTAGAACACAGCTAGACAGCTTCTAAGCAGGAGTGTTAGGATTAGATTGGTGAAGATCACTCTGCTGTGGTGTGGGGGATGGATTACAGTGGGGAAAGATTGAAGGTGTGCCAACCTAAATTATAAATGTTTTCCTGGTTATGGTATTCCTCTCTTCTCTCTTTGGCTCTTTCCTTGTCCCTCTGCTGATTTCATCTTCATGCTGACAGCAAGATGGCTGAAGCAATTCCAAGAGTCATATCCAGGTACAGCAGAGGCACCAAGGTACTATTTCTTTTAATATGTTTTTCTTCTTTTTTTTTAATCACTTCACTTTTTTTTGTTTTTTATTATTTTTTTAATTTCAGAATTTATGGGGGTACAAATGTTTTGGTTACATGGATTGCTTTTGTACTGTTTGAGTCAAAGTTATAAGTGTGCCCATCACCCAGATAGTGTTCACTGTATTGTTAGGTGTGATTTCACCCATCCCCTCCCCGCCACACCTGCTTGATTTCTGTTGATTTTTACTTCCATCTGTGCACATGAGTGCTGGTAGGTTAGTTCCAATTTAATAGTGAATACATGTGGTGTTTGTTTTTCCATTCTTTAGATATTTCACTTAGGAGAATGGCCTCCAGTTCCACCCAGATTGTTGCAAAAGGTATTAATTCATTTTTTATGGCTGAGTATTACTCCATGGTATACATATACCGATTTTACTAATCCACTCATGAATTGCTGGGCATTTGGGTTGATTCTACTTCCTTGCAATTGTGAAATGTGCTGCAATAAATATTCTAGTGGAGGTATCTTTTTGATAAAATGACCTTTTTCCCTTTGGGTGAATACCCAGTAATGGGATTGCTGGATCATATGGTAGCTCTACTTTTAGTTCTTTAAGGAATCTCCATACTGTTTTCCATAGAGGTTGCACTACTTTGTAGTCCCACCAACAGTATATGAGTGTTCCTATCTCTCTGCATCCATACCACCATCTATTGTTTTGGGACTTTTTGATAAAAGCCGTTCTTGTTAGGGTTAGGTGATATCTCATAGTGGTTTTGATTTGCATTTCTCTGATGATTAGTGATGTTGAGCATTTTTTCATATGTTTATAGGCCATTAGTCTATCTTCTTTTGAAAAGCTTCTGTTCATGTCTTTTGCCTACTTTTTATTGGGGTTGTTTGATTTTTTCCTTCTGATTAGCTTGAGTTTTTTGTAGATTCTGGTTATTAGCCTTTTGTCAGATGTACAGCATGTGAATATTTTCTCCCATTCTGTAGATTGTCTATTTGCTATGTTGATTGTTTACTTGGCTGTGCAGAGGACAAAATTCAGCACTCTTTTATGATAAAAACTCCTAACAAAATAGGCATATATATAACATACCTCAAAATTATAAAAGCCATATATGACAAACCCACAGCCAACATCATATTAAATGGGGAAAAGTCAAAAGCATCCCCACTCAGAACTGGAATAAGACAAGGGTTCCCACTGTCAATCACCATTTCTATTAAACATAGTGCTGGAAGCCCTAGCTAGAGCAATCAGGCAAGAGAAGGAAATTAAGGGTATCCAAATGGGGAAAGAAGAGGTCAAACTATCCCTCTTTGCTGATGTTATATATATTGAAAACCCCACATATTCCTCCAAGAGACTCCTGGAATTGGTAAATAAATTCAGCAAAGTCTCAGGTTATAAACTCAATGTACATAAATCAGTAGGATTCCTATACACCAATAACATTCACACTGAGAACCAAATCAAAGACTCAATACCTTTCACAATAGCTACAAAAGTATTTTCTTCTTATGACTGAGAAAATATTTTTCTAGAAGCCCCTGCTCATGTCTTCCTTAATTTTTTTACTTAAATTTCACTGGCAGAAGTGACTTAGTAAGTTACATATCTGCCCTGCACAAGTATCTGACCAAAGCAAAGGAATTCCAATTATTGCCTTTGACTACAAAGGAAGTATCCATGAGCTGGTGATAGGGTGTCACTCCCTGAGGTCTGGGTAACTGAAAAAATGGAATTCTGGCTAGAATGGAAGAAAGGAAGAGATGCTGAGTAGGAAACTAACAATGTCTGCTACCTACCATCCTGAAAAATCAACTATGTATCAAAAGCACCATGCTGAAAGATGCTGCATTTCACCTGGAAAGGAGACCATCTTCTCCAAATACTGGCTTCTAATGGTTCCCAGGTGTCTATATTGGTGGCGTAAGATCATATTTCCCATCATTATTTATTTCTTGGTATCTCTCATCCAGAGTATTTAGGAAGCAATATTTTGCCCATCCTCCTTTTTTGAAAAAACTTCTATTCTCCCTTATTTTGCTAGGATGTTTTTTCTTCTAAAGCAGCAATGTTGATAATGAATGGAAATGTCTCCATTTAGTCAAAGATAACCATTTTAAGATAAACAATTTGAGTATCAGTTTCTAACCCAGTATTTAATAGGGGATATAATGGGAAACATTATGAAAATTTAAGGCAGTTTAATATTATCTCTTATCAGACCTCAGCAGTGTGTAAATGGTGGCTATTTAATTGAGTTCTATCTGAAATTAAAATTGACATATTGAATAATCTACTGGTTTTTCAAGTTGCTAAATGAGAATGTGTTTTTCTTCTACTTTTTCGTCCACTTTACCCTCAATCCACTGTTCTCTATGGCATAAATTCAAAACATGTTCTATCAAGTAGAAAATAGTAAATAATCTTGAAATTAAGAAGATTTATTACAATTACAAGTAAATGTACATAGATCTTAAGAACATTGGTAATACAGATTAATATTTGTAATGCTATTTTCCCACAATTACAAAAGTTTAAGTATGCATTAAAAGCACTGGGACATATGTAAGACAAGCAGTTTATTTGACTTTTCAGCTTTGACCATAAATTTGTTAAACAACAAAATAAAGATAGTTTGGTCCATTAAAATGACATCATTAATATCTGAGTATGATCTGCATAAGTAGTTCAGTTAGGAGGAAGTAATATTAAATTGAACAAAATTAACATCAGTAACAAAATATTATTTTGGGAGTTACAAGAGAACTTAGTTGAGAGGGACACCTGAAGATGGAATAGAAGAACACAGGGGAAGGAGGGATAGAGGAAGAGAGAAAGGCAGGAAGAAATCAACTTAGTTTGGTTCTGTCTTACTGCTACTGTGAACATGCCCTAGCACATAAAGCTTGATAACACCAGGCTTCATTAAATTATTATTTGTACATTTTGTTGACAGAATATATGAGCATATTGTACGCTTGGAATAAATCAAAGATTCCAAGATAAAATTTTGTATTAATATTATTAAAATAAGTGTTTTCCTGTGACATTATCCATTCTAATTATAGTTCTCAATACTTAATTGAAGTTTCAGATTAGAGATGAATGGCTCAGATATCTGCAGTGTAGATGGAGAAAGAAAAGAAGATGCTACCTGCTTGTGCCAGTTTCCTGATGATTATTATTGTCAAGTAAAATTATAGGGCAAGGAACTGATTACCAAGGAATAAAATCCTGAGAATGCAAAATATAAACATAGAATGGGATCTCATTATTCATCATTCACTTATTATTCATGATGTAGTTCACCTTTCCTCTTAATGTTATTCCTCTGGTGGCTTCAATTGCCACCACCCAAGTTCTCACCTCACAGTAGATTGATCTACTATGGAATTTTGCTGATTTTCAAGAGTCCTGGCATAGAAAGGACAAAAAAAGGAGCCCTATAAAGAATAGTTGATGCAAAAGGAAGAGGCTTCATGTGAATACGACATCTACATTCTATATATCTGTCTGGGTCATTGAAAAAGCCGAGTTTGAGCCCTGATTTAAAAAGTTGTTTTTTTTTTTTTTTAATTAATTTATAGTACAAATGCTTACTTGGTACAACTGAAATTGTATAGTTGGGAAATTTTAAAAAGTTGACTCACTACAGATCAAGTAAACAAAAAATCTGAAAGCATCTTGAAGGAGACTTTTTTCTTTGTATGAAAGGTGGCCATTATTTGTATTTGTATGAAAAATACTTGGTCTTTCATAGTATCATTGGGATGCCTGGAATGTAGTTAATGAATAAATCATGAGAACAAAATAAGAGCCTTTAGCTTACTTTATTACATTAATTGCCACGCTGAAAAGCAGTTGCTGCCCAATTTATGAGCTCATAAAGAAAGGAGACTTTGGGACTGAACTATTGGTCTATGGTATCAAAAGTGTTTTATTCTTTTACCTGAGGAAGAATAGAAACAAGAAGCAAGCTAAATGCTGGTTGCCTCTCAGATAATCCCTGCCTTGAAGTCACAAACCATGACCACAACGAATCACCTAAAACATGCTCTTAACAGATTAGAGGGAGACCACTGCCTGGAGGAGAAAGATTATCTGTATGCACATCAGACAGGGCATAGGAGGACAAATCCAAATACTGCATACATCCAAAACACTTCCAAGTAAGATGAGGGCATTCAGTAAATACTCTATGATTTCAGGGTAAAGCAAGGCTTAGAATTTATTTTCTCATGGATAGAAGCCATATTTTCCAATAGGAATTGTATTTTCTCTAGCAGACAAGATTTGCTTGAATAGCCACAGAGGCCTTGTGCACACTCTCAAGCACAAAATAAATATATGCCTGATAGAACATTTAGCCTAGGTGAGGAAATCTGGGCACACTTATCAGGAAATCCTATTTCCATACCATTTATCATATTCAGGGCAGTTTGGGGCACACAGTACATGACAGGGAGTCAGTTAAAGAGAGATTAGTGTGCTAGTTGAGCAATAATTCAAATCCAAGTGAACTTGAACCCGTAAAAGCCAAAATAACTCCATCTTTCCTGTTCTGGGTCTTTCTATTTCAGGTGGGAGAAAGTAACATGAACTTTCAGAGCATTCATATTAAAGAACATGAATTGATTTCAGTTTTTGAATATGATATAAATCATGACTTTTCTGTGTTATAGCTTAATGTTCTCTATATCAGCAGAATAATACCTATCATCTGTAGAAATCCTTCTCATGAGACTTGCACAAAATTTTGCATGTTCACTGTAACTATCTTAAGAAGGGCTGACACTCCTCGATAGGGCCAGGCAATGGGGGCTGGCCTCATGGCACTTGGGGATTTCATGAAGTTTAATAAACTTAGCAAAACATGTATTTCAAGAGCACTCATCCAAAAGAGTGGTAGAACAAATCAAAAGTGGACTCTTAAGTTCAGAAGTCTCCACCTTAGTAAGAGAGCAGTGGAGAATCACTTGACATTTCTGTGTTGCTAACCCATATGTCAAGAGCTGGAAGCAAATGAACAGAATATCATTTCTCAATACTTTCCACTGTGACCTTGTTACAATCATCTAATATCCATTAAGTGTGCTTTAGGTACCATGTCACATTTTGGTTTAAAATATTGAAAACAAGCAATTATGCCCTGAAACCTACAATACAAAGAGCAACTAACACAACTGGAAAGGGTCCTGTCTGAAAGTACAAGAGGGTATAATAATAAGCTTTGATATATATGTCAACAGGACTTTGCATCCTGTCTGGGTGAGAGAACACTAAGCTGCACACCAAGCACTGTCTATAATGAGAAGTTATTGATTCTACCTGTATGAAAATTTGTAAACATGAATGGTACAGATAAGTGCTTGATAACTCAGTCCTCCAGTAGTCCAATGTGATGAACATATAGAATAATTGTGGTTAGCATTTTGAAAATAGTCTTCATGTATAGAGTACACGGCCATTGATTTAAAAGTACTGGGTATGTTGAGCATCCACAGATTTTGGTATCCTTGATGGGTCCTGTAACCAATTCCCCAGGGATACTGAAGAACAACTCTTATTTCATAAAAAATTCTTTCAGATAGCATTACTTTTGATTCACAGTTGCATCTATTTACATTTTTCTAAAGGAAAATTTATATATTTACTTTATCGTGGTCAGGGTAAAAATGCTATCTTTCCTTATGTGTAAATTACATGAGCTTATTTTTACCCTGAAATTATTTATTTTGACAGAATATTTTGTAAAAGAGTAGTTCAGGAAGACAATTTAATCAGGACTCAATTGGTAGCAGAAAAATCCTGACCAGACAAACCCAGAACTAAACTCCAAATATATCCAATTGGTAAGGCAAAGGCCTGGGGTTTTTTAAGTGAAATAAAGCAAGAGTGTGTTTATTTTAGTAATACAAATTACAGAATAGGGGTCTTAAGATAGCTCAAGGGCAGGTGTGGTGGTTCACACCTGTTATCCCAGCACTTTGGGTGGTGAGGATTGCTTGAGGCCAGGAGCTCAAGATCAGCATAGGCCACACACTAAGACCCCGAACTCTATAAAAAATAAAAAACGTTAGCTGGCGTGATAGCCCACTCCAATAGTCCCAGCTACTTGGGAGGCTGAGGCAGGAGCCTTGCTTGAGCCCAGGAGTTCCAGCCTGGGTGACAGAGAGATAGCCTGTCTCTTAAAAAAAAACATAAAGAAATAATAGCTCAAAACTAAGTAACAGGTCCACAGGGGCAAAGGAATAGATAGGATACAAATCAATGCTGAGACACTGAGTCCAAGACCAGGAGGAATAGGTTAATATACAATTGGTGGAGATCCACAAAGACAGTACAGGTGATATCATGGCTCCCAGTAAGGATTTGTGCTCTAAAATTTGGAGTCCATAAATACAAATCCAGCTATTGCTGAAACAGGAAAATTAGAGAAGCTGGGTACATAGCAGGTTATAAGAATTACTGAAAAACTGGAATAGGGGAAAATAATTATTAAATAATTAAGAAAAATATGAAATAGGGCAAGAACTAGGTTTTTATCATACTAAGGTCAGAACAGGACCAGATGTAATCACTCTAATGCAAGTCAAGTAAACACTTGCTAAGTCTCCCTATATTCCCTCTGCTAAAAGGCAAGATAAATCTGGGACTAAATCTTCAGTTAGTTCATCCCACTGTCTGAAGATGGAATGTTGATTGCATTCCAGTACTAAGATGCAAGGAAGCCCAGTCAGGATGTTATACATGTGTTATACCTCCAAAATCAATTCTTTTCATTGTCCTATGTGCATGGTTGCAGAGACACAGGCTACATTTCCAAATCTCTTGAAATAAGTATGCCAATATGATTAGACTCAGTCTAATTAGATGTAAGAAGAAGTGATTTGTAAAAAGTCTAATCTACCTCTAACTTACATCAAACTGCTATACCTACTGAACTGTTATAAAGAGGATACTTTAGTGCAGAGTCTATGAGGGGTTGACCTGGGGGAAGTATACATTTTGTTTGTCACTAAAAACTTGACTGTATTGCCCTAGTAACTAGGAAACATAATACAGTAAAGAATAAATGAATATCAGACATTCTTCTATTGTGATTTATCTAAAGTTTAGAGATAAAATACAGCTTGGAGTATAGTTTTGGATCACATAGCTTCACTTTATGTTAGCAGTAACATATCTTCTATCCAAAGAGCAGATATCTGCAAATTTCACTAATTCAAACTAAAGAACTATTAAGGAATCTAACTATTGCAGCAGCACAGAAGGAATCTGAGCAGTCACAAGAAATGACAATATAATTTTGACAAATATTTTGAAAATAATTAATGAACAGCATTAACACTTTCATATATTATTAACTTTTAAGACATTGAATTCAATTTGAAAATGTATTTATTTTATCAAAAAATACTGCTTGATGTTTCCTGTGTGCTACATACTATTCTACTCTTACCTGCCAGGGAATATGCCATCAGTGTACAAAGCAGTTTATTTACCTCCTAGCAAGGGAAAGAAGGAAAAAAAAAAAAATCAAGCTTTATAAATAAATAAAGCACATTGTATGTTCTAAGATAATCAATACGCTGGACAAATAGAGTAATGAGGCAGGAGAGTGTGGGGAGGGCAGGGGTTGCAATTTTAAATAGGGAATGGGTCAGGTTATGTAACATTTAGAAGGTGAAGAAATCTGAGCCAAGGCAGAAAGAGTATCTGGGAAAGAGTATTTCCGGAAGAGGAAGTGCCCTGTAAAACCCCTAAGGTGGGAACATGCGCAATGGGTTATGGGCCCCAAGTCACCCAGCAGGCTTGTGTGTGCCGAGCCAGGGCCACCGCTGAAGGAGCCGGGAGTGTGCTGTGGGTAGAGGCAGCCACCGCAGGCCCTGGAAAACCACCTTGCACAGTTGTGTTTATATTGCATGAAGGTTTTGAGCAGAAAAGTGGCATGATCAGATTCATACTTTAAAAGGATTTAATTTTTTAAAAGAATGAGTTATTCTATTACCCAGCTCAAGAAAAATTAGAAACAATGCTGTAGAAGAAATAAATGATCACTTAGAAAAAATTATATTTAAAGAAGCAAAAAACATAATAGTCAAAAAGTGAGGGACTAGAGAGAATATCATATAAAAAGTAAAAAGAAAACAACGTAAATACCTGGGCCATTCATTGTAGGGGCAAATAGTTTTAAACATTTCAGCAGCTACCAAAATAGAACAATAAATATCCAGTTTTATATTGTAGAGCAAAATACCTTTATATACTTATATGAGCCCAGAGTATTACTACATTTTAATAGATTACGTGAAAAATTATGATAAATGACCTTGAGGTATTATGAAACTTTAATAGGTTAGAGCTATCAGGTCCCCTTTTTGAGGAAGATAAGGAATAAATTGTGAGATATTTTAGAAGTCTTTTTTTTTTTTTTTTTTTTTTTTTTAGCAAAACCATACAAATAGAAAATCTTTCAACACCTAAATGGGTAAATTTTAGTTTTCTTGAAATTTCATTTTGTTGAAAAAAAAAAATCGCTGACAGCAAAAGATAAATGAGGTGTTAATATATCACTATTTGTTGGGTAGCTCTGCTCTACATGAAGCTTGAACAGAAAGAATAAAAATGATGTGGGTTGGCTTATTTTTATTTCTGTCAGAAAAATGATTAAATGGAATGGGTTCTTTCCATATTCAAAATGTAGGGAGAAAAAGGAGTGAAACAGAATGAAGATTGCTGAATATGTGTTAACAGTAGATAGAATTCCATTCCATATCATCTGACGTGCAAATTTGGATGATGTACAAAATGTATCAGTGATTCCACATTCCTTCAGTACCCAAATTTCCATTCGATGAGAATCGTATGTCCTTAAATATTTTGTTGAGAAATAAGTCACTCCTAGCACAAGCAATGACAATGTCTCTTTTAACCTTGAGTCAAACTTCAGTAAATGCCAACTAGACACTTAGAAGAAGCTATTCCATTTTGTGTACTTGTTTGTATTCTTTCCTTTAAATGCAATGATTTTTCTTTGGAGGCTTAGCCACATGCCAGATTTGAAATGGTTGTGTTCAGTCATTTCAGTTATTGGTTGGCCTGTTTCTTCGTAATTTAAAAATAACTGAAAGGATTATTTTCCTTAGGACTTTCCAAAAGAAACACCTTATCACTTAGATGAAGTGTGGAGAAGTTGAATTCTAAAGCCAAAACGGTTATGAATGTCCAAAGCACTGAAAACACAGGATTATAAAGGCAGCTTGACTCTGCACTTTTTTATCGTGTTTGCTGCTGTAAACACTACTTTATGTCCAAGCCTGTGCTGTTTGGACATATATTAGGAGGTCAATCCATATTTATTTCTGAAAAAATATAGTGAAAAGTAAAGTAACAACATAATCTAAGGTAGAGTGTTAAAAATAAGTAATTTTTTTCTATAATATATAGTAGATTATTCATTCATAACATAATTTACTCTGATTTTATATACATAAATTCTAAGGGTATAGTAGAAATTGCTTTTGGAAACTATTTTCATTTAACTTGAAGGATATTCTTTTTTGGTACGTGGTACTAAGACAGCAAATAAACTGCCAAGTTTTGGCTATCTCAGTTGCGATTAAAGAGTTACTCCCCTATCCAAGTAAGTCACAATGAATATTGACAGACAGGTAGAAGGGGCCCATCTCAATGTCTCAGTATGTCTCCCCCTGGGCAGATTTGGTCCCCTAAAATGTGTGGCCTGTTAATAAACATAGATTCTTTCTTATATAACAGCATCTGCAGTATATCTGCTATGACTTTGAGCAAGTGACACTTGTGTTGCAGGTAATTTCAGCATCTCCTATAACAAATATACCATCGAGTTTGCAGTTTCCGAGGAAGACAAGAGTCCCAGTAGGTCCAATTAAGTTCACTTCCTTATAGGAAAGTTTGTCATGTCCTCAAAACTCCCACTCCTGTCCCCACTATGATGTAATTTCAAGGGATATTGTGAAACGAACCATGACACAGTAAAGGCTGGGCTGGCCCTATGGATGGGCAGGTAGAAACGGAAATTATGTAGAGAAAGGAAAAAGAAGACCATCTTGTGCTTAAAGGTTACATCATTACCTTAGCATGCTATTTAAAACTCAACATTCAATTTAGTAAAACTTCTACCTCAAGAGTACCTATAAAAGTCAAATACCTCTGAGAGTGTTAGGAACATAGAGTTAGAATAAATTTATCTCAAATGATTCCTAGAAGAGTCAGCTGGCACAGAATGGAAAAACGTATATCTTGATAGGGCTGGGGGAGTTACCTGGGACGCTGCAATCTGTGCACGTGGGAACGTCAGGAGAAAGTGCTGCTGCCCAGCCCTGTGCAGAAGGGAGGAAGGCACTGTCACTTAAGTCAACATTTGGCCAGAGTCCCAACATCAGGTCACCAAAAGCAAGTCTGGTCTAATCCTAGCTCCTACTAAGGGACAATTCACATAATTCTGCTGAATCAAAAAGGGGACAGATTTCCTACTCCTAAGATATTCTCAAATCACCATTTCTTGAGCGAAACATTGCCCAAAATTATTTATTCATTTACTCACTCATCTACGTATTCAGATGTTAATATGTAGACTATGCCTGAAATTGTGGGCAGCACTCCAAAAGTTATAGAAATGAACAGGGTTATAGAAATGAGCTTTTTACTTAAAGAGCTCACATTCCAGTGAGAGAGATAAAGAAAAAAAACTTTAATAAGAAGTAGAAGATAATTGAGAGGGGTACAAAATGCTGTCATAGTGCATAATATGGAGAGGCAATTTTTGATTAGCAGACTGAAACCTTCTTCATGGAGAATGTGGCATTTGAAGTGGGCTGTGAAGGCAGACACCTTTCCCTAGGGAATGCTGGACACAGCGATGCTAACTGCACATTGAATGAATAAATAAACAAGTGGCATCTAGTAGGGAGGTGATTGGACTAGTGTCCGTGTTGTGGAGGCTACCTCCAGATCTGCTATATTCTCTTGGGAGAATTTTCTAATCTTTTTGAGCCTCAGTTCAGTCATCTCCAAGGTACGAGGATTACACTAGGTGGCCTTTAAACACTTTCTGCCACTATAATTGTATGAAGGCCTGGAATGCATGTTTGGTTTCCAAGTTTCCTGCGGGGAAACTTACTGCTGTTGATAATATTTACTGCAAAGGCTGAATTCTGCAGTGGTTACTGTGGTCACCCTAACAACCATAATTCTACTTCTACTCTACTATCCTCCACTTTATTGCATAGTACCTGGGAAGCTTGGGTGGGATTTGCTTCATCATCAGATCCAAGGGCATACCCTGCTTTCTCATTATGCTTTCTGTCATTAAGATTGTTTTGGCCGGGCGCTGTGGCTCACACCTGTAATCCTAGCACTCTGGGAGGCCGAGGCGGGAGGATCACTCAAGGTCAGGAGTTCGAGACCAGCCTGAGCAAGAGTGAGACCCTGTCTCTACTAAAAATAGAAAGAAATGATCTGGACAACTAAAAATATATATAGAAAAAATTAACTGGGCATGGTGGCACATGGCTGTAGTCCCAGCTACTCGGGAGGCTGAGGGAGAAGGATTGCTTGAGCCCAGGAGTTTGAGGTTGCTGTGAGCTAGGCTGACACCACAGCACTCTACCCAGGCAACAGAGCCAGACTCTGTCTTAAAAATAAATAAATAAATAAAAAGATTGTTTCATCATCGTTCTATCCACCCAGTCCTCAACCAAAACCAGTCATTGCTGTGGCCATAGAAATTAGTTCTGGGCTAAACACCTGCAGATGATCCAAGGAAAGCAAAATCAGGATATTTGTTCAACAATTGAGGACAGTTATCATTTTTATCACACTGGGTGTGCAAAAGAAGCTAACAGCTATCATATGACCACAAGAAGAGCATCTTGATGCCAGACAAGTGATGGAGACATAAAAAAATCAAGAAATATGGAGACAGAGCTCTGATCATGCTTTGACTAAAGTCCAATCTATCCTTAGACTTTTTAATTTGTGTGTGAATAAACTCTCTTTACTGTTTAAAACATGTGAGTTTGGTTTTCTGTATCTAACAACAACCACTTTTCTAAACAACTAAGCCATTTTTTTAACTCTTTTTTACTACGAGCATTTTTAAAAAACT
Organism: Indri indri; assembly: GCA_004363605.1. Taxonomy (NCBI): domain Eukaryota; kingdom Metazoa; phylum Chordata; class Mammalia; order Primates; family Indriidae; genus Indri; species Indri indri. The sequence continues at coordinate 128,419 of RJWJ010000075.1, forward strand.
ACTTTACTAAACAAATCGAGAAATGAACTGTATCAACATACACATTCTCAATTTAGAGAGCTTACAACAACTTACCTGAAAAAAATTCCCAGCAAAGCTATGACTTCCTCTCTCTGCAGTAGAAAACAGTATTAACTCTATACTACAAGCTTTATTAAGAGAAAAATATTTTGAAGGATGAAAAGAAGAAAACACCTTTCCTCCGGAGACTTTCCATCAATCTGGTATAATTTTGTCTGGCATATTTTTGTTGTCATCCTTGTGTTCATCTCTTTAAAACTTAAATTCCAGCTCTTCTGTCTGGGAGCGCAAGTGTTCTCAAGAATCAAAAAGAATAAGGAAGAACCTTTGCCGTCATCTACCCCACACACTTCTTTTACACGAGGTACCTAAAGCTCCGATTGGTTAACAGCCTCGCTTGGGGTGGTCAGTGTCAGGGTGGCATCAGGATCTCTGTGTACATCCTCCCACCCGGACAGCGTCTGCTTCCGTACAGAGGCAGAAGGCTCTGATTTGGCTACAATGTCTCTTGGCAGTTGACACTGACATCCAGGAACACAGAAATCTGTCCCAATTAATTATTTTTCTCTTTTTATTTCCCTGGAGTCAGTTTTCCATCTCCCATTTTCCAGGTTAAGAAGTATTGCGAATCAAGAAACACAAACGATCCCACAAGGTTACTATTCCATTCCTGGCCTAGTTAGGACTACATACAAGCCCCAGCCCCCCGGCCAAGGAGCATTTCTCACTTCCAGTCCATCATCCCAGCTCAGTGAACAGCACACCTGAAATAAATGTTTCCCTAAGGTCTCTTGATAAACAAATCTGCTTTTACTCTTAGAATAATAAAAGTATAGAATTTTGGACTCGGAAAGAGTCTTAAAAACTATTTAATTGAAAACTTTCTCCAATTGATTATGATATCAGACTCTGCTTGCTAGACTTAGTCTTCCTTGAAGAGGAAGGTGGTTTCCATTCCTTATAATGGATGTCCTCTTATTTGCATGGGGCTGGGTATAGTGTCATGAAACTGAGAACTAAGGAAATGCTAATTTTTGTCAATAATTCTTTTTATTTTTTACTACAGTACTTGTATCTATCAAAAACAGAGAGAAATCTTTAAAGAGTAACATCATACTTGAAAGCTACAATACTGCAACATTTACTGACTACATGCCTCTTTTGAGTTACACAAAGAGAAATTACTGTATATAACTGCACACTGAAATATGATCCCATATGAAATATTACTTCTCTTGTTCAGTGTTAACTGTTAATGACTTTAGATTTTCTAAAGCATGCCAGGAGGAAATTCCTTTGTCATATATTAGTCTTTCATGTTTATATTTAGTTTTGCTAGAGAGTTTTAATTATGTCTTATATCCCAGTACATAAAAAATTTAAATTGCTTACTTTGAGCTTTCAGATGACCAAACAGTCCTTTCCTTGTAACCAAAGTAAGTACTAAGCATTGTAAGCACTGAGATAGACGTGCTCAAGTGTGCACAAATCATATAATATTCTGAAGTATCTGTAGAGTTTTAAGAAATCAGTTACATGTTTGATTGACCTATTGTAACCATATGGGCACTTGCAATGAGAGAAAATAGTCTTTTCTGTTGGTTTAATTCTCTTTTCAGACTGTGATTATTAATGGATAATGGCTAACTGTTTTAGAGTTTATTGAGGATATAATCATATATTAGATAAAAAATCTAAAGAGACAGACTTGGTTGCTCCAATTTACTATAAACCAGGAGGTAGAATGATGTATTAGAAAGGAATGATCTTCAGCTCCAGAAAGACTTGTTTCAAGACTTAGTTATAACGTTTATTTGCTAACGTGGACCAGTCACTGAACTATTCAGGCCCTCTGTTTCCTCATCTACAAAAGGTGAATGATAGTATCTGTTTCTCAAAATGTTCTTTTGAGAATTAGATATTATATATATATATATATATATATATATATATATAAGTTAAAGGAAAGAGAGAGTTAACAAGCTGTAAGTATTAGATACTTAGGAGTGAGAAATGATATTTTTTTCATTTACAAAGATAGTTTACTGAGCCATTGGGACTGAAACTACTCAAATCTTTAAAAGTCATATATGTTTTTATTAGCACTTATAGAAACAGATTCACTTTCACTTTTGCCATAATATTCATTATTAAAAACCTATCTGTGTTACCTGCCTCAGTAACCAAATATGACTAATAGTAACAAATCAAATTATTTAGTAGCACAAATAAATTGGCACTTAGGATTTACTCAATGTCATATGTTGGCATGGCCTCAGTTACTTAGAGGCTCCTGGCAACGGGTTTTCTCCCAGTGAAGAAGCTTCTCTGAACGAATACAATTAAAAGCAGATTCAATGTCAAACCAAGATGAGAACTTACTCATATTCATTGATGAAAACAATAGTATGATTAAAGTATAAAGATAAACAAGGTAACTTATAAACCGAGAATGCTGATGGTCTGGGTACCTTTATCATTTGTATTATATTTTAAGTAGCATTTAAAAACATTTAATATTGTGTTATAATTTATTACCTCTCCCTGGAGGGCCTCTTGTGTTCAGATTAGTATGGTGTTTGATACAGCTTTGTAGATATGTTTTCTGTTTCAGAAAATGACATGATGTGCTCAAAACTAGTTGCAAAAGAAGAGAATAAATTCGTTATAGTTTTCCTACATCTTTACTTGCTAGTCAGCTTCTCAATGTCCTTTTTGCATGTTTCTGTTTTCATCTTTCTTTCTTTCTGCTTAATTATGTTGTTAACTGAAAAGCAGAACATGTTATACGCTAAGCGAATGCAGACTTAAAAATCATCATTAGAGAATTTGAGTATCGCAACGGTCTGGCTAAGGCCATGTCACAGTGAGATACAAAGCAATGCGTAATGAGAAAAATCACTTAAACATGAGAAAGTGATTAATAAATCAGGAGAAATCAAGTGTGCGTGAAAAAGCTGGGTATTATGTATTCTGTGTTTTCAGACACAAGGTTTATTACCTGTGTAATTACTCTACCATACAGGATATGCATTTGAGCAAATGTTGTAAATTATTACAAAGTACCGTACATACAGTCAAGCCTCTATAATATTTCCACACTTACCAGCTTCCCTTATGGAGAATACCCCTGACTTACATATCCCTGTTACAGAGAAGCAATCCTTAGGGGGCCAGGCTCAAGCCAGGATCATCATAACCCTTCACCTTGACTCCTTACCAATGTATTAGTGATGTATGACAGGTGCATGGGTGCAAGGAATAAAAATAGAAGTAAGAAGGCCTCAAGATGGAGACAATCTAATAGAGAGAAGGGATAGTAAACGGCACACTGCTACTATACTACTTGTGTTGCAGCAAATGCTGCTGCTACTAACAACAACAAAAACAATGTATAGCACGTGTCTCATTCCAAAGAGCTGGATCACAAATGCACTTTTTTAAAACAGAACCTTTCTTTTAGCAAAATATGAGCTTGAGCAAGTTACTTATTATATAACCTCTGTTACATTATCTGTAAAATATGGATTATACCCACCTCGTTGATTTTATTTCATTTTTTTGGAGATGGGGTCTAGCTCTGTCACCCAGGCCAGTGTGCAGTGGCCCAATCATAGCTCACTGTAACCTCGAACTCCTGGGCTCAAGTGATCCTCCTGCCTTAACTTCCTAAATAGCTGGGAATACAGGTGCTTGCCACCATGCCTGGCTAATTTTTAAAATTTTTCTAGAGACAGGGGTCTCATTATCTTTCCCGGGCTAGTCTCGAACTCCCGACCTCAACCAATCCCCCCACCTCAGCTTCCCAAAGTACTAGGATTATAGGAGCGAGCCACTGTGCCTGGTCTCATTGATTTTAAGGGTTAAATAAGATATACATAGGGAATGTATAGTGTTATACCTAGAACAACATGAGAACCCGATGAATAGGAGCTATCTATTTATTGCTCTTATTATTGATGTTAGTTTTATCATTGACGGTAAAATGACATATTTAAAAAGCCTCTACAGCCACGTAGATCATAGCCTTGTTAGGGGCTTAAAATATACAGATGAGTTAAAAAAGTAATCATACCAGACATTATACATAATAATTATAAATAAATGCCAGACAACATGTGCTGAAGATTTTATTTTTTATGTACCCATTTTTCTCCAAAAAAGAATAGAGTTAATATAACATTCATGTTCATAAAAAGTTCAAAGAAAAAGAAAAAGAGGAAAAACATGTTATGTCCTATTTCAGCTTTCATAATGGGCATCAGACCCATTTTTCCTAACAATTATGTGTCCAACATAGAGATTTCTAAAGAAAATAACAATTTTCAAAAGCTGTAATCAATCTAATCCATAAATTAATACCTAATCGAAGATACACAAGGACAAAAGTAGCTGAATAATATATCAGAAATATTGGTAAATTATTCATTATACATTACTTTTCTTTCTAGCTTTTAAAACACAGATAGTTATCGAGTTTGTCTGATTGGTTGCCCATTGTCTTTGCTGACACCATGAATTAGAACCTGTCAAGACTGTAACTTTTGTTCCTGACTTTGGGGTGCTGATAACCATGGCCACTGACATACCACTTTGACCTGGATGGACAGCTGCTGTGCCTGCAATGCTCATCCTGGGCTAATGAACATTGATCAAATCCTTGTGTGTCAGCTGAGTCAGAGGCGATCTGGAACTGTAGGACCAGAAATGACCTACTCATTTGATGAACAGGTAGGACACTTGGGGACAGCTGACGTCAGAAGACATCTATGGACAGGGCATTGCTGGGTTCCAGACAGAATGCAGAAGCCTTTGTGGCTGTTACACACTCGAGCTCACTCTGACTTCAACAAATATCCAGAGGAAATGACTATTGATCCAGGCACAGGGTCGCACTTGTCCTCATAAGTCCTAATCAAACATTTTGCTTGGAAATTCCCCTCAAATGATGGAGAATAATAACTTCAATATTTTAAATGGGACACCTCTCCTTAGTTGTTATGTATGTCATAGGGCATAGAAAATTAAATATTATGGCTGGAATGCTGAAAATATGGTGGCATAAAACTTTGGCTTTGTTTCTTTTCTCATTTTCATGAAATAATTACATATGTCTCGTTTAAAAATATAAAGGTGAAAGAGTTATTATAAATCATTATTTTCCATACTGGTTACATGAACTCCACATGAGGCCAGTAAGAAATCCGGCATATTATTGAAGAAGTTTACTAATACACTGAGTGATATCAGTTTTGATAAACTACTTTCATCCTTGCCTCATTTCAACTATTTCATTTATTTATTTTTGTTTCAGTAGAGGAGGTGAAAGGAGAGTTCGTAGAATAGTCTTATTAATAGGAATAGAAGAGGGAGAAATATAAAAATTTGATAATTTGCAAAAATAAACAAAGACATCAATTTTGAGGAAAAATGCTTATGCTTAATGTAGTATCTTCCGCACCACTTTCCCACTGGAATAGAGCTACCCAGCAATTATGTATTGCACAAGAGAGCTATAAAATCAGTAGAGCTGAATCTTTCTAATCCATATCTCTTTTAAAATGATATTTTAACTTCATTTTTATTTGAAAATAATGTGCCAAAGTATTACTATTAAGGAACTTGCACGCTTAACAAAATAAATAAGGCCTTGGTTTACAAGTACGTCCAAAAAATGTAAGTAACTATATCAATTTTAAAGGTGTGCCAAACATAAAAATGGCTCAGAGATCTCTGCATACCTTACTCGGGACATAGGAGGAATATAGAGATATGCTACAAAATTGGGGGATAAGACTAGTAAAGTGTTATCATAAGCAAAAACTGTGAGTGTTGATAATTGTGCTACTAGTGAGTTCTTCCAAGTCTCCATTAAGAGTGCATAGCCAGAAACAATGGGATCATAATGCACTGGCGTCAAGGTGATAAGACGCTAGTGTCTCTAGAAGGGTATTGATCCATACGGAGTCTCAAAAATTAGAATACAAGAACTGAGGTCTATTATTGCATCTCTAACACTGTGCAGCATGGGAGAAGTCCCATGTGCTGGAAGGAACTATCAAATGCCATTGTTTATCTTTGAGAAGGGGAATCGGGCCCCTGTGGTAGTATAACACCACCCAAAACAATCCTTTATAGCTCTTAAATTATGTGACTTCTCATTTAGGTTACCATGCATAGATCAGGATTTTCTGCTTAACACAGATGCGCAATCTTACCCACCCTGCAGTACTAATTTAATTTTTAAGAAATTGGCATTCTAAATAAATAGTTAATCTTCCGTGAGATTGAATATTACGAATCAGTCCCATAGGCCTGACATACAAATTCTAGGATAAGACATTGGATCTCGATAGCTCAGTATAGATACAAAGACCTGAACAAACAGTGCTGCTGTGGAGACTACTGGTTTATCTCTAACAAGCTCTTAACCATAGGACATGGTAGACAATCTAAGTGACTTGTAATTGATACTATATAAATAAGCAACCTGAACTGAAGAATTTAGCCACAAGAAAATCATTTTAAAAAATGATTAGCACCTCTTGTATACTCCTGGATAGAGCTGGAATGCATTCTACTAAGTGAAGTATCCCAAGAATGGAAAAACAAGCACCACATGTACTCACCATCAAATTGGTATTAACTGATCAACACATAAGTGTACATATAAGAATAACATCTATTGGATGTTGGGCATGGGGGAGGGTCGAGGGGGAGGAGGGGACAGGTATATGCATACACAAAGAGTGCGATGCGCACCATCCGAGGGATGGACACACTTGTAACTCGGACTTGGGGGTGGGGGGGCAAGGACAACATACGTAACCTAAACATCTGTACCCCCATAATATGCTGAAAGAAAAAAAATGATTAGCATATGTGTCAGTTGCTTACTGCTCCCATTACAAAATCTCCCCAAAATCGCAGGATTGTAATTCTGTGCATTGGCCATCTGAGAGGTCTGCCTGCTGGTCTAACTTGGGTTCACTTGGGCAGCTGCAGTCATGTGATGGTTGGAGGCAAGAAGAGGGTCCAGGGTGGCTTTGCTCACTGTCTGTGCTGCCTGTTCTTTGGGGCAACTCAGTCTCATCCATACAACCCTTCTACCATGTTCTACTGGGCACAGCAAACCTAAAGGCCTGCCAGGTATGAAGGAGGAGCCGCAACACCACTTTGCCAAGGGGCGAGGGTACAGCAGTGCTCTCTTCGCTGGAGGCGTAGCGCATCGCCAGCCCTTTCCATTCCTCCCCCCGCGGTTCCCACTGGGCCTTCGCTGCCTGCCCAGGCCCCAAGCTCAGTACACGCTGAGGACGCTGTGAGGTCACAGGCAGCAGAGTCCGGAGGCAGAGGCAAGAGCATGGCAGTAACTGAAGAGTGATTTTTTGTTGTTGTTGTTTTAAATCCAAATCTCTCTCCTGTATTCTTTTTTTTCAAAAAAAGTTCATGGGTCTGTATTGATCTTCACCTAGAATAAAATCAGCCAAATGTATCAAAGACCTTAAAGGGCCGGGCGCGGTGGCTCACACCTGTAATCTTAGCACTCTGGGAGGCCGAGGCGGGTGGATTGCTCAAGGTCAGGAGTTCGAGACCAGCCTGAGCAAGAGCGAGACCCCGTCTCTACCAAAAAAAATAGGAAGAAATTAATTGGACAGCTAAAAATATATAGAGAAAAAATTAGCCGGGCATGGTGGTGCATGCCTGTAGTCCCAGCTACTCGGGAGGCTGAGACAGTAGGATTGCTTGAGCCCAGGAGTTTGAGGTTGCTGTGAGCTAGGCTGGCCACGACACTCGCCCCAGGCAAGAGAGTGAGACTCTGTCTCAAAAAAAAAAAAAAAAAAAAAAAAAAAGACCTTAAAGGAAAACAAACCCTAAAAAATATTTCATAAATAAGGCATATGGGAAAATAAATGCTTATTTTAAAGCTAAGATAAGAACGTTGTACTGAAATACGCTTACATCCAACGTGGATTTCACAGATCGATGTTCCGTGCAAACCTTAGAGTAACAAAAATTGCCCCAGCTACCTTGCTGATGCTGTTATTGTTTCTGTTTTGTAGCAAAAAAAAAAAAAAAAAAAAAACATTTTCCAACTCTAAATCGAAACTAAGATTGTATTGGGAAAATAAAAAAATCAAAATAAGCTTGTTTTCCATGATATGATGGAGCAAAACATTTTTTATACAATCATTTTAAATATGGGGAAAAATAGGAGATACGATTTTTATTGTTTAAATTGAAAGGAACACATGAAAGAAAGAGACGCATTAACAAGATTTTCGAAGAAAAAGAAATACTAGGTATAAGGGAACCTCTTAGCAGTAGCTAAAAGGAAAATTGATGACAGCAGAGGTTCCCAGGCCCCAGAACAACTTCTGCTGTTCTGTCCTTAAATTTCAAACAAAGGAGATGTTGGGCCACTGGGAAATTGCTGCTCAAGAACCCGCAGCGGCTTCCTTTCAGCCAATAAATCAAAATCCTCCTTGTGGAAACAGGAGAGTTTCCATAGGCAGCTACCCCTGGAAGGAAGGGTCTGCTCAGGCTCCCACGTCCCATCCCCACATCCGCCACGCTCCACCACCTCCTCACGCTCATGCTACCCCGCCTGGATTACACCGTGTCTTGTTTTCTCATTATTCAGCTCCTCGACGTCTTTCAAGTCCTGCCCACTCCTGACATCCTCTATTAAATGCTGTGCAGGTATTCTAGGCTACTCGGCATTTCCCTGCTTCCCTATGGAATCTTTAGTTTGCACTATTCATTCGGACTGAGCATACAATAAAAATTATTAGAAAAACAGCAACAGTTGCTATAGTAGGGGCTTTTTATGTGCCAGTACAGTGGGTGTTACCATATTTTGACTTCTCTAGCTCCTCTTTGTCCTCTTAAACAGTATCCCTGCATCTTGCTGAGCAACGATCTTGGCCCTCTTGTGCATAGTTTTGAATGGAGGAAAATTCCAAGGAACTGTTTTCCATACGGAGCCACCGGCCCAGATCATCCTCTCCTGATTCCAGAATCCCTTAGGAAATAAGCACATGCCTTTGTGATGCAAGAATTAACACAACACAAGGGCCAGAAGTTATTCATCCCAGTGGGGGCAGGCACTGGATTTTGTTCTTAGCATCCCATCTGAGCCTGCTGGGCTGGAAGACTGCTGTTTTGCTTCCTGCTGCCTGCTTCTTGTCTCTCTGGAGCTCCTTGGTTCCTGTCATTTGTATATCTGCTCTGGGCAGCCTTCCATTCATTCTGCAGGCCCCCTGAAACTTTTCTATATGTTGCTTTTCTTCATTAGACTGAATCTCTTTCAGTTATTTGCAGCCCAGGGCCCTGATGTAGACAAGCACTGTAGACAGTACCTATGTAGCATGTATAATCTCAGGCCATGGACACAGATCAGAGAGAAGCTATCAGTACTTTTTTGTTTTCCTATAACTGTATTTAATGACTGTGTTTTTCAGATGGCAGGGATCAATCTTAGTTCATTCAGGGCAACCTTAGTCATTTCAGTGTTTCTTTGCTCAGTTAACAAACTCACAGGGATGCTTCCAGTTTCTGGGACTTGCAAGACATGGGCTGGTCAGAGGAGGCTCCGGTCTTTCAATAGTCATCACCCATCCCCGCTGGCTGGTGTCTGTTGGGATGCCTGATAATCTTCCAGATCCATGGCCTTGTTATGGGCTGAACTGTGTCCTCCTAAAATTTGTATGTTGAAGTCCTAACCCCCAGTAGAGTGGGATGTGACTGTATTTGGAGATAGGGCCTTTAAAGAGGGGATTAAATTAAACATGAGGCCCTTAGGTTCAGCCCTTGTCCAATTTAGCCAGTGTCCTCCTAAGAAGAGGACATTATTAATAGTGCACACAGAGAGACACCAGGGATGTGCACACACAGAGGGAACTCCATGTGAGGACCCAGTAACTAAGTGCCACCTGCAAGCCAAGGAGACAGACCTTAGAGGAAACCAAACCTGGCAGCTTGATCTTGGACTTCCACCTTCCAGAACTGCAAGAAAATAAATATCTGTTATTTAAGCCACCCAGTCTGTAGCATTTTGTTACGGCAGCCCTAGCAAACAAATGCAGCCATTGTCCTGTGTCATCCATAGCCTTGTTCATGTCATGCTTCTCATAAGCTCTACAGACCTACATCTCCTTGACATGCTTTCTCTGCTCTCTTGGGCAATTCTGGTGTCCTCTAAAACCCATGCTCTCAACCACTGCCTTACACTGTTTCCAGGTAAATTCTACTGCCATTTGCTTGGCTCGCGCATGGATGTATACTGTGTCCTCAATGTAGAACACGAGTATTTACTGGATAAATATATGTTCAAAATCATATTGATGGCCCACACTTTCTTAAATTTTACACCCAATGTATTGTTTGTGAAGACTCCCCACTTTGTTTTGGGGCTCCTGTTCTCAGGAAAGCATCTTCTGATGGGTTGATGAATGAGGAATATTGGATGTGGGGTTTCTTGTACAGTGACAACTACTTTATATAGAAAAGTCAGGGCAACACATTTTGCCAGTTTGATTTACACAAAATAAAATGTATATAAAATAACTAAAGATATATATAAAGATTTTTAAAATAAAATATTGCTAATTCTGGATATTTTTGAAGCTTTTAGATAATTACGTTGGGAGAAATTGAGTGTGATATGGTGTACTAGTCTGAGTGATCACTTATTAAACATTTCTTTAAAAATTCGTGCGGAGCCTAATAAACCCTCCACCTTCCAGAACTATGAGAAGATTTGCTGTGAGAATTCACAATTTACTAAAGTTAATGACAATTTGTTAATTTTGTTTCATTTTTTTGTTTTAGAAATAAACGGGGAGTTTTTGTGAAGTAGGAAAAAAGAGAAAACTGATTTTCCAGCTAAGAAATGAGCAAAATATTGCTGGACAGCCAACATCTGGGATCATTTAAGTCTAGTCTGGACAGGGGGAAAAAAAAAAAATAAAGATTATACCAGAGGGAGCAACCCTGTGTTTGCAGGGAAAAGGAGAAGATGACATGGTAGGTTTTTTCAGTGATTAAAAACTTTCCATTTTCACATAACCTCAGTACAAATGGAACATTTATCTTTGTTCGGCTTTTGCATTTCATTGTCTAGTGTACAAACTCTAGAGACAAAAATGCTAGAATTCTATTTTCCCAGAGAATGATGCCAAGTAAAGGTACTTCAACCTTTCTCACTCTTTAGCAAGTGACCCTCAAAGCCTGCCGCAGGTAAAAGTGCATTAAATTCAAAAGGGGGAGGGGTGATTATTCTTCTTTTCAGGAAAGGAAGAAAGAAAAAGTCAATCCTTTCAAGGTCAATGTATGTGATTACCAGGAAATTTGGTCAAATTAAATCCACTGGTGTTGAGAGTGCAGCTGTTGTGGGTAATAACTCCCATATAAATCAGTGGTGAACTGGAGGTTGCTCATTTGTCTTTTCAGCATGGAAGAGGGGCCAGAACTCTCAGTGTACTTGCAGTGGAGCCACATGGCTGCTATTTACAGAACTATAAATTCCTTACCTTCCTGCTGAAAGCAGTCAGATCAGCTGAGCCACATAAGCCCAAGGCAAGCAAGATAACATGCTGAGAAGGTGGCCTTGCCACACAGAACCCTTCACTTGCCCTGCAGAGCTTAATCAAGGTTCCTTCATAAGCACTTTCACTGTAGCCAGCCTACTTAATGGCCCTTTGTGCAATTACGATACTGTTCTTGGTTCTATATGACTATACTAAAAAAAGCTATGAGTTATAAACTTTATAGCATAGTTATAATATTGATACTAAAATTTAAATGAATGCACCAAGGCTAGAAGTCGACTGGCTGTAGAGATAAGTCTCTCTCTTGGGGAAAGCTAGATATGATAGTTAATATGTCAAATATGAGATTTTGACAAAAAATGGAATTATTACCTTAATCTAGGAAATATATTTCCTATGACTAATGCCCCCTGTAATTTAGGATCTGTATTTCTAAGTGATCTCAAATATCATGTGGTCAAAGTATTGCAGGTGATTCTGGGCAAAGAGATGCACATTTTAGGACACTGGAATTTTTACAAATAAAGAATCAGGTAACAGTTTGGATACTTTAGTATATACTTAAATACATTACCGTATGTATATATTTAAGGGTGACAACTATTAGCAAACATTAAATGTTTTCCTCGGTAATAGTGGCCTAGATACTCACCAGTTGTTTGTTTCCTGTTGGAGAATAGAATTTTATCTAATAAATGGTTGTGTTTCTATTTGGGGGCCCCAAACAAAAATACCTCCTTTTCGACCCCACAGACTGAGAGAGACCGTGTGGGAGGATGTGGTAGAGGCCTGTTGGCCCAGTCAGTCAGTGAACCCCGAATCCTGGAGCTAGATGGACTCCACCTCCCAGCAGCGCTCCACTTGCCCAGGGCTGCAGTTTCTGAAGAAGCAAACCAGCCCCCAGCAGCATTTTATTTAGTGGAAGATGGATGGAATGTCTGGACAGAACATGGTGCATAGTTTTCTCAAATTTTTCAATCAGATGAGTAACTCCCTTCTCCTAGGGACAAATTTAACAGGGGCAAAACCTCTCCACTTTAAGAGCTGCAATTAATTAATTAAGGCTGCAATCAATGCTACCATTAATATGCACAAAAGCAGACATATTCTTGAACCATTGTCATTAGGTCAGTCACATGCCTTGGATGGGGCAGCCGTAGAGACTTCTGAGTCAGCCTTGTAGCAGGAATAGAGCTGATTGTTCTGACCAGAGGTGCCGGTTAGAAGAAAGGGTAGAAGAGATTGCACAACTGTGACAAGGACCACGTGACAAGGACCCATCTTTGTATTACTAGTCCAGAGGACAGTGACAGGCTCTCAATAAATGTGTGCTCCACTAAACGGATACACAGTGGTGCTTCCAAAAATAAATTCGCAATAATGCATAATACATGGCTACCAAAGATGGCGGAGGACAGTGTGACTTGGCAGGTGAACTACCTGTGTGCAGGTTTGAGTCCACTGCTTGCTAGAGGATGACCCGGGCCACTTACTCAGCCCTTTTGTGCTTCTGTTTCCTTATAAGTAAAATGTCGGTGTAATATAGTGTCTACCTCAGTGGATTGTGTTATATAATTCACGAGGTAATATAGACGTGATGTGATGACTGGGAATAGGAGGAACTAAAATGCTTTATAAAATTATAAAATTACTTATGAACTACATACACACTTCACTGAGTCTGATTTTCCCTTAAGGATCTTTATCATATGGGAAAATATAAGGGCACACATAGGCAATGAGTGAATAGCATTTGAGAATACCTTGATTTTTATAGAGCCCCCTTTCTCTAAAGCACCCAAATGCTCAGTGATGTGCTTGTTTTTATATTCTCGTATTTACTATATCTGATCATATATATTGCATTCTGCTAAATGTGGCTTCAGTCCCTTCCCGGCAACGCTGACTTATGTAAATGGGCAGACTAGCTTAAAAAGCCAGACGGGAGAACCAAATAACGTAGGCAACAAAATATGCACACAATTATAATATTTAAATTATATTGAATTTTAGAACTTTTATATCTGAATTTGGTGATTAGGGATAAAATAATTTGTTATCCATGTGTCTATGAAGAAGAAAAGATTGTAAACAGATTGAAGTTGGTTACGTTATAATGATTAGCAATAAAGCCAGAGAAAAATAAGTTTCTCAACCAAGAGAATGAGTCTTAAAAACTAGATCAGAGCCATAATCCTAAGGAGGAAGGAATGTTTCCTGCAACTGTCCCAGGCAGTGGCATCCACAACCGGTAGTCACTGAGCACAGACTGTGTTAGCTCGTCCAACTGTTCCTTTCCTACCTGAAGGCGCTGTGAGCTCTGCCTGATTCTTTTTGAGGTCCCTCCATACGGTAACCCAGATACTCACTTTAGCATCTCGCATTTCCCCGAAGGCATCTGGGTCACCCGTAACTTTCATAACAAGGTACGATGTATGGAGAGGTCTTTGTTCCATAATTAATAGGAAATCTACTTTTTCTTCCACTAACTCTGAGAGTCTCTGTAAGGGTTGGTCTCAGGGCTATGATACAAATTACACTTTTTCTGACAAATTCTTTCCTCCTATCATGGTGTTCTGTTCTCACGAAGTTATTGGTCCTTATTCTCCTCCATTTCTAATAACTGCTGTGGTCTTTTTCTGCACTATGTCCCAATATACTAGATTTCAAATTCCTTCATTTCTCAAAAGACCCACTACTACAAAGATGGAGTACCCAGATGAGATTTTTCCGAAAGTTCGATTTAAGGAGAGGGGTTTCAGAAGGTCAATCTACCACTAATAACTGAAATTGAATATTGTGGGTCCTAAAAGTTCAGGGTTTATTTACCCACAAGAGACCATTTATCCTGGTCCTTGTTTAGTATTAAAGCCTTAGATGATCACCAGTTAGAGGAGACTTTCTTCTCCCAAAGCTCTTTCCTGCTTCCTATGTGCCAAGCATCAGCCTCCACATTTTTGTTATTTTCTTATGCCAGGTAACTTGCTTTCTACTGCTTACCCCAAACAGGTTCCAGATATATCATTTGCATAGGAGAAAAGGCAGTAAAGTATTCCATTAGATAAGTATCTACCCCAGATCTCACTCTTCTATAGTACGATGCACTAGAAGAAAATGGAAAATAACACTTTCCTGTTTTATGATTATCAAGTTTTTCGACAGGGTTCCCTTTCCTACCAGTTTTTGAATATAGAAAGGCAATATATTTTCCTCCTGTCCAAAGCAAACCTCTGGACATCTTAGTTTTTGTTATTGTTATTTATATACATGAATTATCACCTTTACTAGACTATAAGATCCCTAAGGTCAGCATTCAGTTTTGATTAATAGCAGAATGGGCTATGCATAGTACCTAAAAAATATACCAAAGTAACTAAAAGGTAGCGGTGTTGTGAGCCTTGAGCCTTCAATAAATACATGCTCAATGAATGGCAAAGGAGGCTATAGAACACATTGAAAATGGAAAACTTATATAATTATGCACCTGTATCTAGAGAAATTAAAATAACAAAAAAGTTGAATAAAATATAGAAGATTTTGACAGTCGTTGATTCAATATTCAGTCTATATAAACTCTAAGGTGAACATACCACTAGGTTTCGAAGTGTGCTCTTTGTGCAGAATATTCTAATAGGTGTCACCGAGGGATTTCCAAGAAGGAGACAGGCATGGTTGCCCTCATGAACCATATTACATGGAGATGATCGTGGAAAACACCACGATGGGCTTTCTGCATTTGTGGATCATTTATACCTCACAAAGCCAACCGAGTCGAGCCCCTCACTGCACTTCGCCATGACTCCCTCTCAGTACAATGATGCCACAGCACCTTGACCATCGCAGACACTGAGGCAGAGAATAGGGTGATCCTTTTGGCTGGGTCCCTTGGTATCCTGCTACTGAATCATGCTGAGAGATTACATGGAAACACAGGGACAGTAGCACTTCCTAATCATTCTAATTAGCCTCCCAGAGCAGTCATTAAAAGAACTCCTTCCACTTCATATGACAAAGGCAGAATCAAACAAAGTCACATCTTCCCCATTTTAAACTTTCTCCCCTATAACATGTTACAGTTGAAAGCTGCTCTCCCATATTGCTAGTGATAAGAAAAATAAGGCCATGCATAAAAGAAGACGCCTTGGTCTGGGACTGGGACCGGAGGGCAGTCTTCAGACTGTACTATCCAGGAGCCATCTATGGCAGTGAGGAAATGGTCTCTCCAGACTGGGTTTGAGGGACCCCCATGGAGCACCCCAATGAGCTGAGTCTGCAGGATGGCCCAGTCAGTCCAGCGAGGCAATGGCAGTGGAGCTTTAGATGCTCTGTCTATTGGCCAGAGCTTCCATAATGGAGTACCACAGACTGGGTGGCTCAGACAGAAGAAAGCTGTTATCACAGATGTGGAAGAGCCGAGGTCAAGGTGTTGGCAGGGTTGTTTCTTTCTGAGGCCTTTTACCTTGGTTGGTACGTGGCCCCCTCCTCCGTGTGTCATCACACGGCCATTCCCCTGTGTGAGCACATGTCTGGTGTCTAAATTTCTTCTTATAAAGATACCAGTTTAGGATTAAGGCCTACTCTAAAGATGTCATTTTAACTTTATTACCTCTTTAAAGACATTATCTCCAAATGAGGTTGTATTCTGAAGTACTGGGGGTTAGGACTTCAACATAGGAATTTTGGGGGGACACAGCCAACCCATAGCAGATTCCACAGAGCCAGTTACTGAGAAGGTGGAACGTATCCAGATTCTTGCCTATGGGATTGGTTAGTGCCAGAAAACATGTATTCATACCAAAGTTTATAGCCCTATTGTCATGCCATGGACAGTCCATTTTCCTCATTTATCTATAGGACCTCCGTGAGAAGCTTTTTGAAGTTATTTGGTAAAATAAAGTTTTACTCTCTAGAAAGAACATAGTAGTTCTTGGGGGTCATTGCATAGTTTTGCAAAGATGAAAAAATAATCTGCTTAATGGGCCACTATGGCAGACATTTAATATTAAATCTGCACAAATTTCTACTTTTAGTGTCAGACATAGGATTCTATGCTCCAGGTAAGAATTTTAGAGGAAATGTAAGATTTGAGTTATGCAATAGGTATTTACTGAGTACAACTTAATATGCAGTACCATAACAGGTGCTATAGAAGCTGAAAAAGTTTAAGGTTTAATATGGCTCTGATAAAGAATTTTTACCTGTAAAAGATAAACTTAAACATGGGATAACTTCACAAAAATGAATTCAAAACCCTTACAAATTTAAAAAATTTTGCTCTTAGATAAAAAATTTTAAATGAGGATTTTTTATAAATATATTTTATGTAGGAAATAAAATTTGATTCTATATTTTGAATGTTATTTTTGCAAATTGACAGCCTTTATAATTTAATTTAATTATAATTTAGCATAATTTAATTTTACAATATATTAATGAGTCATTTACTGAGTCACATGAAACACTTGTCTAGCTCTAAAGAAATATAAAACTTAAGCTTCTATCATGCAAAAATTGTTGTCTACATGAATCAATATGTTTTTGCTCAAAGTCTTAGAATCATTGAATGTCTGCTGTTGAAATACAGAAGGAGGATTTATTTCTAGATCTGGCCATGAACCATTTTTAATATCCATTTCAAACAACCAAAGTCATCCCCATAACACAGTATTCAGGTTCTTATGAAAGAAGAAGAAAAAAAAATACGAAAAGTAATGTTGCAAATAATTATTATCAATTCTGGTAAAATGATACACTCCTAATAATACACCCATAATTTAATGTTACATGGCTGTTTTTTTAAGTAGAATGATATATTTTTATTGAATATCTACCACAACCAAAATCAAAACAAGCTACTATGTAAACAGTAATACCTAATACAAAATTCGCAGTTCTCAAAGAGGCTATAATGTTCAGGTTAACAAATTTCATACATTAGTATGAGACATTAGTAAAATAAAACACAGGTGGAGTAGTAATGTAAAAATTCTAATCAAGGTTTGAGAGAGGTAGAGAAGACATTCTTGCTTGTTTCTGTTGGAGAAGTCATATCAAGAAAGAATTAAGTAGATATTAATAGAATTCAAGAAGATGCTTAAAGAATTAACATTAGTTTCATGTGGACAGAAATATAAATAAGGAGTGAAAGAGACTTCCAGGTGGAGGAAACAACGTAATTATAGGCATTAAGAAGTTAAATTATGCAATGATGAGTAAATCCAGTGTGTTCGAATGGATTCTATGTTATACCTTTAGGGAGTGGAAGCAAATGGATTTGCTGTTGGAAATAAGATCTGGGTTATATAAAGGAGTCTTTTTTTTTTTTTTTTTTTTTTTTTGAGACAGAGTCTCACCCTGTTGCCTGGGCTAGAGTGAGTGCCGTGGCGTCAGCCTAGCTCACAGCAATCTCAAACCCCTAGGCTCGAGCAATCCTTCTGCCTCAGCCTCCCGATAGCTGGGACTACAGGCATGCGCCACCATGCTCGGCTAATTTTTTCTATATATTTTTAGTTGTCCAGCTAATTTCTTTCTATTTTTCTTTTTAGTAGAGACGGGGTCTCGCTCTTGCTCAGGCTGGTCTCGAACTCCTGAGCTCAAACAATCCACTCACCTTGGCCTCCCAGAGTGCTGGGATTACAGGCATGAGCCACCACGCCCAGCCTATAGAGGAGTCTTGAATGACACAATACGGCAATGTGCGATGTTTGTAAATTTTTGAGTAGGTTAGTAGAATCAACAAGAGTTGAGTTTGATGCAAAGTATACATTTAGGACTCATCTTCAAAGAGCTGACAGTTGAAGCAATGGGAATGTTTATGATGCTTAAAACAAGGTGTGTAGATGACATGGCCTCAGAGCCTGATGTCTCCAGGATACTGAAGGTTTATTAAGTCTTGTTTTAGTGCCCCATTTGGTTAGTGTCCCCTTTCTCTCTCAAAAGTGTCAGAGTTTGGATCATAATTTGTATGATCACCCTAATTGGAGAAAGCCGTAACCTCATGGGACCCTCACTTAATGATTATAAATGGAAAACAAGTCCAGAGGTGGTAATGGAAGAGTGGGAGAAGAGATATTGGAAATCTCAGTTTTTATGCATTTGCCTAATGTAACATTGGGCCACACATCACCATATTTAGTACTCTTCATACTTGGCACACAGTTAGCTTAGCCCCTCTGATAATAGAGAATAACTCCCCCATGATCTTTACATTAATTGTATTTCACTTTGGAATTATATTTCCTTCTTTAAACATTATAACCTACTTTTCTAATTGTTTAAACAAACTTTAAAATAGTCCTGACTCATTAAACCAACACCAGCTCAAATAAAAAGAAATGGTGGTGATTGTGATATGTGTATACGCACAAGACTGCAAGCAGTCTGTCAAGTGGATTATTAGAGTGAGCACAAAAGAAAGTTCACTTATGAGAAGACTACTCTGTACGTGTTTCTTTTAATATCATTCTATTTATTTTTATCCAGTTCCTCCATTCAATTTTAAACTTCCTGCAGGCAGTAACAACTCCTTTCCTATTTCTAGTAAAATGCCTGCAAACATCAGATGAAAAGCCAAGATTGATTGACGGACTAAGCGGTGTTCTATTAGGGTAAGAATATTGCTCTGGGTATACATATAGCAGCCATTTAAGAGTCTCACTGGCTGTGTTGTACATGCAAGTGTTTTAATGGCTCGACATCTCTACTGCCAACCCAGCATTGTGGCACATCTAGCAAATTCCCCCATCAGCATCAGCACTGTTGGATCATGTGCCTCGTGCTTAACATTTTTATTATATCATATTTTCTCTACAGAAGTCTCATCTCAATGGAGAGCATTGAAAGAGGGAAGCAAATACTTTTTATAGTAGAACTATGTTTCTTTATTAAGTGGGAGTGTTTAGTGAGTTTTGAGCTACTTTAATGCCTATTTGCTTCTACTAAAACTTCTTCATTGGAGAGGTGTGATAAAGATTTATTTGGCAGAATATACATTAAGGAGCACTGGTATGTTAAAATCATTAATGTGATCACAAACGGCCTACTAAAATATTGAATTTGCCCATTTCTGTCTGTTTCATTGCCTGCTATCTCTAAGGAGGTTTTGTACAAGTACCTAAATGTCCTTTTAAGCAGTGAAGATTGTGAAATGTCCCTTATTGTTAAGATTTTGAGTTTTCAAGGCCTATCACAAGGGTAGTTTTAAATTATTTAAAGTAATTTATTTTACCATGGTCATTGTCACTTAGTAATTATGGATGAAGCTTTGGTGTGGCCTTCCAGAAAGAGTGGCTTGGACTTTAATTTATCATAGGAATTAAAAGAAACTCATATTACTTTCATATTCATCATTTATATTTTGGAAAATAAAAATAATGTTATATGGCTGTTTTTTTAAGTAGATTGATATATTTTTAAGTATATTGATATATTTTACTCTTGTAAATATTTTGACTATGCCATAAAACATACAGATATAGCACAGAACTCAGAAAACCTTAGATGACAGGCACTGTATTAATTCTGAATTATGATAAGGTTTAAGTCTGAACTCCTGGTTTGGCTTTTGCTTACTCAGTTTCTTTTCATCATTTAGTTCTCTCTAATATCTTATTCTTTACTACTAAATGGTTAAAATATAAAATGTAATATTAGCAGTCTTTTTCTTTTTAAAGAAAATTTCACTTGTGAGAAGGTTACTCTGCCTGCTATTTTGCATGTATGCTCTACATGTTCAAAGAGTTTTGACAAAATATATACTGACACAACTCTCCCAGTCAAGATAAAGAACACTTCTATCACCCCAAAGTTTTCTCATGCCCCTAGAGAACCACCCATCTGCTCCGTGTCACTGTCCTTCTGTCTGTTCTAGCATTTCATAGACATGCAATTGTATGATATGACTTTGTCTTGCTTCTTTCGTTTAGAAAAATGTTTCCGAGACTCATCCCTGTGGTTGTACATATCCACATATCAGTTGTCGGTTTCTATTCATTGGAAAGCAGTACAATGTTTCATTGTCTGAATGAACTTTTTTTTTAAATCCACTCCTCTATTGGTAGACATTTGTTTGCAGTGCTCAGACATTATGAATAAAGCTCTGCCAACCCTTGAATACACATCTTTTCGTGTATGTGTTTTCATATCTCTTGGGTAAATGCCCAGAAGAAGAATTGCTATGTCAAACAGTAGGTGCATACTTAATTTTATAAGTACCTGCCAGTTTTCCTGAGTGGTTGTCAATCGTGGACTTCCGTCAGCAATGTATGGGATTCCATTTGCTCCACATCCTTGCCAACTTGCTGGCATATTTCACTGAACTCGGTTTTACCTTTGAAAGAAATGAGTTTTTGCAAACCTACATACAATGTCCTGTCTTCTGGAACCATTCTCTGGTCACCTTCTGCTTATTTATTTATTTATTTATTTTAGTACCATCATCAGCCTCTGCGTTTCTAACAATAGCCTGTGGGCATTTTAGGGAGATTGCCTCTCCATGATTCAGCAACCTGACATTTTTAAGGATGCATTCTAGTTTTCCATTAAACACAAGGCAAGTTAAAGAAAATTAAACCATCCAACAAAATGCTATAAACAGTTTCATCACACTGACCTTAACTTTTTTTACTAACAAATGTATGTATGTCCATGCCTAAAGCATTCTGCACAAGAGAATGACTGAATTTAAATTTCGAAATAATCTCATAAACAAATAACTCTTTAATAAAAACCTCTTCTTTCAATTATAGACAAATGTGGTATACTAACACTCGAATAATGAGATATGACTCAGCAATAATCCATACATTTAGATAATGTCTCCGAGTCTCAGTTTTTCTGTAAGTCAAATAAGGAAAACGGTAACAATATCTATTCCAGAGAAGTCTTGAAATAGATTAAATGATTCATATTTGTTAAGAATTTAGCAACACTTCTTGCTTCTTAGGAAATGCTAAATACATTTAAGAATGGATAAATACAGCTAACCCAAATCATACGGAATGCTTCAACATTACCAAATATGTGTCACTGCATAGAAAAAGCCAATTTCTTGGGTATCTTGTAAGCAATGTTGTTCAAAATATGCCATTTAATAAACTGCAATGTTCCAGAGAGCTTTTGTTTTCCTTTGTTTGGCTGTTTTCCCCTGATTCATTGTATTTACTTGCTATATCTGGGTAAGTGGCTCTAAAGTAAAACAGAACCTGGCAAAGGCAAAAATATTATTTTCTTCCCATATAAGCTAGTACTTTTATTCACTTCTTAAAATCTGTTGTATCATAAAACAATACAAAAAAGAACAACTGAGTTTATCTCCCCTGTATTTGCTAGTCATTTTTGTTTGTTTGTTTGAGCTCCTCTTCCCTTCCCCATAAAATGCCCTGACCCTATTGGAGTAGACACTTTTCATTACAGAGGACAGAACCAACAGGACTTCTAACTGTGATATCAGATGCATTTTAGAATCCCCTGTAAGTAAATGACCTCCTAAAGGATGAAAGAGCATGATTCCCCATACAGAAATCCACAGAATGCCCCTCATCCCAGTTGAACTGAAGTCATCCTCAGAGCACCTACTTTGAGTCAAAGTGGAGGCATTCCAGGGAATGACAGAAAGGAAGCTGTTAAAAAAAAAAAAAAGAATTTGAACACAGTGTAATCAATCTAACAATTAAAAAAAAAGTTTGCCTACCTCTTAGGTTCTGCTAAGTAGGTATGTTACTGAAGTACTTTTGGAAATGTGTTTTAACCTTCAGGACTAATCATGCAACATCCCCCCTCCAAAAAAAAAATCTGTAGTAAAAATAAGAAATGAAAATATTTTCTATTAATTCGAGTTACTGAAATGATTTCATTGTGTTTCTGAATCCCATGCCCTTGGATGTTGTAATATTAAGCTAGTCACGCTTAAATTTCAGATTCTCACTTTTAGCATGGAATAACTCTGTTTCAACTTCCCTGAAGCCATACACAGGAGCCCCAGCTTTTAGCAAAAACAAAACAAAATAAAACAAAATAAAAACCATGAAACAATTTAAAAAATTATTTAGAGTGTAATATTTCATAAACTGCTCCAGCAACTTCATTAATGTAACTCTGTCTAAAAATCTTCACGTTTTATTTCATTACCTTTAACTCAACTTAAAAACTAAAGTACACCTCAGGCAGACAATTGGTTCTCAGAGTGCATGGTTTTGAGAGAAAGGACCTCCATAAATCTGCTTACTATTTCCCTCTCATTTAAAAGAGTTCATCTGTAAAATAAACTTCATTTCGATTTAGTGTGAAATTAGTCCATTTTGGAACTTTTAATAAAAAACAAACAGAGAAAACTTCTAATCCGTGTCACACATCTCTGAATAAATTGTTATTGCTCAAGACATGTTTGCTTACACATTTGGCATTTCAGTTGTTAGACCTTCCTATACTACAAAATCCACAATATTTTATGAGCATTTGTGTCTGAGAACCATGAAATGAAGTGCTATTAACGTCTGTTCAATATATACTTTATAGTATTGTAAGTTTTCTAGAACGCTGATAATTACCTGATTGTCTGAGTGAGTTACTAATTCACTAGAAATAAATGCCAATGTGAAGTACCATGCTGATTTTTGAAAACACATTTCAAGAACCAAAGAAGCTAAACATGTAATTTTTGGATTTTTAAAATCCCTATTATAGCTGATTTTTTTATCCTTTTTTTTCACATGGCATTTCTCATTAACTGGATTTGAGATAAAGAGAACAACTTTTCTCCCATTTATGTTGACAAATTCAACAAATTGGAAAAGTGGTGAACTGGAAAAATGAAATTGACTACGTAAGAATGTTTAATAAAGAATAGTTTTCTAAATAAATGTGTATTTTATCTCCTAAAATATGTGTGTTGTCTATTTTGTCTATTCAGAATGCTTCCTTCTTTACCTCTTTGTTTTTGGTGTCAGGAAAAATCATAACAATGAAGCCATGCTTTTAAAGACTAAGTTTGTCTAAGTCCCAAAAAGATATGAAGGGAAAATTTTCATTAGAAGTCACAATTATCAACAAACTACCAAGGTTTAGAAAGGTTATTTGTCACAAGGTCACATTAGTAGTAAGTGGTGGAACCAGTGTGTGAGCTCAGATGTATCTTACTGCAAATCCAA
The DNA here is from genome assembly GCA_004363605.1 of Indri indri. Taxonomy (NCBI): domain Eukaryota; kingdom Metazoa; phylum Chordata; class Mammalia; order Primates; family Indriidae; genus Indri; species Indri indri. The sequence continues at coordinate 152,135 of RJWJ010000075.1, forward strand.
TGTTCTTATTCTTTTTGCTACATTAAAAATATATATATATTCATTCAGCATCTTTGTTTGGTTGATTTACTAGCTCCTGAAACTGCTCATTATTTTCTTTTTTTCTTAAACAACATCTTCTATCTTCTTTTACAAACTTCACCATTCTTACTTTCAGAATATCTGATTCTTCAGTCACATCTGTTGTCAAACATACTGGATTTTGTTTGAAAATGTTTACCTTCCCTTTTCATCTTTTAGTAGTTTTTTATTTTTAATATATGGCTTTTCCCACTAGCCTACATATTTATTATCCCCGTAATTTTCCACAAATCCTCATTGTTTAAAATAATATTAACATCTGCCAACAAGAAAAGTCATTTCATTTTCCCCATAATAGAGTCTTTGTAAAATTAAACAAAAGTTAATCAATATAGAGACTGGATCTTATTACTAGGTAATTTCTGTTTTCTTCCCAATTTAACACTTACATGATATAAAGTTTCTCATTATACTATTTGCCCATGATTTTAAAGCTAAAAGTGAAGATACAAACTTTTAAGACTCATCTGCCTATTTTATCATTGGAAAAGCTAAAGCCCAAAGATGTTAAGTGACTTATTCAAGGTCACACAGTTAAAGAGTCGGGAAATGAAATAAGTCATTTGCTTCTTTTGAGGGTTTGTTTTATTTTTCTGTGCTGCAATAGCCTACACTAGCTTTCCTTTGGACTATCGGTAAAATGCTATATTCTTGATCACTATAGTGACACATCATCGAAAATCCTTATTAAAATAAATGATAAACTTTGAGCATTCAGACAAACGTTTTTACATCCAGTAAGATTTTTTTCTTTTTGTTTTAAATATTTGATAAGCACACAGATGTCGACATGCATTTGATTTTTAGTGAATAGATAAAAATGCAAACCATTTTCCTTCTATGTAAAAGCCAACTTTAGTGATATGAGCACTTTTATGCTAGAATGCTACTATCCACATTTATAATACTTCAATATTCTAATATTTGTTTAATATCAGTTAAAATTAGGGTGTTCTACATACAACACAAAATCCACATAATGGCTTAAACACACCGTTATTCTCTCACGTAAAAGAAGTCAGGAGCTTATAGTCCAAAGCTGATACAGTCATTTCTTGAATTCATTATGAAACAAGACCCATCATTGTTTTTTTTCCTCCATCCTCAGCATGTGATTCTCACCTGCGAGATAACCTCATGGCCCAGGAGGGATGCTGGAAACTTTGCTATCTGTCTGCTTTCAAGGTAGCAAAAAGGAAAGCAAGGAAAAGTATAGAATGGCTCACCTCTTCCTGAGTCAGTATTTAAGCAGCCTTCAGAGATAGTCCGCACAATGCTTGTGCTTATACATCATTTGCCAGAACTTAGACACACAGGGGACACACCTACCTACAAAAGAGATTAGAATATGTGCTTTATCTTGGAGATGTATAAAAGAAAGAGACAATGATGTTGGGTGTAATTTGGAGAGTAAGGCCCTTCAAACCTTAATTTGCAGTCTTAAAAAATAAACCCACCAAGCCAGGAAGCATATTGAAAAAAAAAAAAAAGCTTAAAATTGTATTTCAAAAACTGTAGCATCACCTTCTAAGAAAGTTGTTCACAAGTAAATTCTAGAAAATCTATGTGCCTTAATTGGCTCACTTGCAAAATAAAGAAATAAACTCTGCCATTGGGATAATGTAAGATAATGCTAATGACAGCGATAGCATATGTGAAAAGGCTTTGCAAAATTATATTTTTCATTATGCATGTAGGAGTTTTAAAACAAATCTTTGATTATTATTATTATTTTCTCAAGGTTGTTTTAAAAATTGAATAAGTATCAGCATAATTTTCACTGAATTGATATTATCTATGGAAAATCAGGAGAGCCAAGGACTAAGACATTGTTCCATGTTAGCTATTCAGCCACAATCTATTATTATCATAAATTTCCTACACAGTTGTGGGGTTTTTTTTTCCATTTTTGAGTCCAGATTTTCTTAAACGACTTTCTCCCATTTAAAATTGTAACTCTTCTATTAAAATCACATAAACGTGAAATAAATAGATTGTGGTATAACCAAGTTAATCATGGACTATTGCTTAATCAGTCTAAAAGATTTAGAGTCAATTTAAATGTGAACATTTGGGTCATGAAGTTGGATGAAACGATAGATTGTGTCAAGATAAGACTTGGGGGTTTCACTGTAAATACTACACTGTGATATCTTGGCTCTGTGAACGTCAGCACAAGATATTTGACAATTCTTTAAGTGATTTAATCATTTAAGCAACCCTTGAGATAAATTGGAAAACAATAAGGTTTGGTACTGAATTATACTCCTTAACCATCAATTGAACGACAACTCCTTTTTTCATTTTATCCTCTTTAAACATAGCCTGCTGCCTTCATGCATAATATAGCATAAGAGGAATTCAATTATGATATATATATATTGAAAACTAAAATGTGTTAACATAGCTATCCAAATGAAAAACATACTTAACATACATTAAAAGACTTTATATAGGCAAATTGGTTTTTATTAAGTAAACCTAACTGGCCCCAAATGAAAATTAAAGAAATGCAAATATCGAGGAAAAAAAGACTTCAGAATTGAACTAGACAGGCTGGTTTTAGAAGAATCATTAATCTTAAATCTTCACTAAATAACTTAGAACACTTAATTGTGAAAGCTCTAGAATTGTCAAATATTACCAAATTAGCTATTACTTCTATTAGCTACAAAATTTTCTTCAAATATTAGTCATTTCTATTTCTATAAGCATTCCATAAAAGTATATTAAAAAGTATTAGAATATCTGCCACTCACTGTGGTGAGTGTTTATTTTGCTTTCAATTTCTCCAATATCAATTTAGGTAGACATAATTTATTTTTCATTAACTGCAATGATTAACATAGTATCTCATGTTTAAATTTAGAACACAATTTGAATAAGAGATATTAATTTTATTTAATATTCAGACACTCCATATTTACAGAGTTTTAGTTGTGAATCTACAGGCTAGAAATAGGGTTAGTGATAATTGCAGATGTGTTTCCAGAGCTGCAGATAATAGAAAGTAAACATCCTGTCCTTCATCCCCTGCAAAGAGGTTTCTAATAAAATCCCCCTTTTGTTCTTAAATGGCACACATGCCAAAAAAATGTAATTTCTGTATTTTGCTAATTAATTGTATAACAGTGGTTCATAGTAATTTTCTTCTTTCCCTTCAGAAGTTTTAATTTCTGCTGGTGTAAATGTGTAGATCTTTTATTTCTGTCATTTCTTTTTCCTTTCTGTCTCTCTTCCACTGTCCTTTGTTATCTTTCTTCTTAACCCTTGACACACATGACGTACTGGGTGTTGTTATTTGTTGTTTATTCTCTATTTGTCAGCTAGAATGAAAAGCAGGGCCTCTGTCGTTTTTTCCACCACTCTATCTCCAACACCTGAACCAGACCTGGGATACTGTGAGCCCTTTATAACTATGGTGGAGCAAATGAATCAAGTCATCCTGGCCTTCATTGCCAACACTGTTTTACCTGGAATTGCTTTTAAGTGGTGTCGTACCTCCATCCTTGCATCTTCCAAGTGATTCTCCACGCTGCAGCCTGAGGGCCATTGCAAAAGGCAAACCAGACCATGCTGCTCTTCTACACCAAATCCTGCAGATTTGTCATTGCATGGCTTGTAAAGTCCCTCATGATTCTGTCTGTCTTTCCATTTTCCCCAAGTGCTTTACAGTATCCCAAACCACCATGCTTAAAAAGGCTCAGGCCCTCATTCTTACTCACTAAACTTAAGATTTCAATTCCAATGTCATGTTCTGAAGGAAACCTTTCAAATATTTTCCAGAGTGTATTAGGATTCCCCATTATAGACATCCTACACTTATGCTTATCCTTCATTCTACTTATCACTTAAATTACATTTTTGTAGCATTATTTGATTAAAGTCAGTTTTCTCCCCACTGAGTTTTAAAATATTTTTTTCAAACATTAGCAAGAAAATTTTTGTGGTGTAGTGATGATTATATGACTATGTCTATATATCAAAACTCATTATATTTTATGCTTAGAATTGGTGATATTTACGGTATATAAATTATACATCAATTAGACTTATTTTAAAAATAAGAAAGAAGAACTTTGGACCCAAATAATATCCACATTTTTACAAAGAGTGACCCTCTATAGGTGCTAACAACTGGCAATTGTTAGTGGTGAGATTCTCAGAGGAGGAGGCAGGAGGAAGAGGCATCTGCTGAGCCCATTCCTCTGGAATGGCAAACAGGAGCAGAAGTTTTGTATCTGCTGCCCCCTAATTGGGGCCTGTGCTCTCCTGATGGCTCAGCCTGCAGTGCCCTCATCACCCAGCTGTGCAGCCAGCTTGCTCCCTGTAGACAGTAGAATCTGCATGCCATGTCTATGTGGCTGAACTCCATGCCCTCAAAGCCTTGTCTCCCCTTTGCACCTATTGGCATGTTATTTCAATGGTGTAAAGTGCTCTCTATTTCTACTTGTCAAAATCCCTCTGTTTCTACTTGTCAGAATCCCTTTTGCCTTTTAAGGCTGAACTCAAATATCTTTGTGTTCATCTTACTGCAATCATAGAGGTACAGCATCACTTCATGTACTTAACCTTGTTACAAGACTCAGTTCATGTTCTGCTTTATTTTATGTTATTTTTTGTATTCTGATACTACGTTTAAATTTTTTAAAGTGATATCCTTCCTCCCTTTTTATACATATAAGCAATTGATTTTTATCTAAAAGGAATGATTGAAGACAAGTAATTAAGGAATGAGTCATTCATGTGTTTAAGGGACCTACTCTCACTGTCCCCTTTAGTAATCATTTTAATATATCCATTTCAGAAAGGCGTCATAGCATTAGCATCTACTGTTCCCAAACAAGCACAAACCCACATGTTTATTTTAGTGTTTTCTTTGGCCACACAGTTGTTAGCAAGCAAGCTTATCGTTTTTCACTGAGCTAAAAAAGAAAAGAAAAGTTTTCTTTCTTGATTGCTTTGTTATCTGTGCAATGGATGATCATTCACTTTGTTCAATAAAGAAAGAAAGTGGATGTGATGAACTTCCCCCAACTTGCATTTATTGTGGCAGAAAATGCTATTACTGGCTGAACTTCTGAGAGTGTGGCGCCGCTGTAAAGGATGAGCATTCAAAGTGCTAGAAATTTAATTCCAGATATACACGCAATAATTCTCAAACTGTCCAGCTTCCGCTAATACAAAATGACACATTTGAGAAGAAAACATACATTTCCTTCCTGGACCATTTCCAACTTGTCTGAACAGTTGAAATTTTCTATTATGTACAAATGGCCACTAATGCCTTTCAATGGTTGTTCTTGGTGTACAATCCCTTTGGTTAGAAAAGAAAACATTTCTCACACTGCTGCCCTCACAAAATGTACCCATCGTCTGTATAAAAATTAAAGGAAAAAATGTGTCCACAAAAGAAACATGGGAAAAAGTGACATAACAACCTAATTACAAAGAATTATAAAATGTTAAATAAGCTACAAGTGGGAAGGTTTAAGGGAAAAATAGCTGGCAAGCTACATACAGTCAATGCAAATTTTCCCAGGATCAGCTGTATTACTATTAATCATCTAATAAATAAATATATGCACTGTGGTATCTACAGGTGGTTACACTATCCTTACGCTTTTTCAAAAAATAATTTATCAACTGTGCTCAAAAATCATTCAACAGAACATTTTCTTCAATATATATTATATCACTTGTTTTCACATATGTAAGTACAAGAAGGTTGATATCTTCACTTTAGTTACACTTTTAAACGTAATTTTAAATCTTTACTATTATATCTTAGGATGTGTTGGACAGTAGTGTGATTTTCCCAGCAGCAAGCTCTGGTCAGTGTGGGAGGCCTTTGAATCTGCCTCTTGGTCAGAGGTGGGCACTGCTGGTGGAGACACAATGCTCATTAATTTCACCCTCATTTTTATTATCGTGTCACCCTATACACCAGGCACTGTTCTAGGCGTTCGGTTTGGTCATAATAGAGATGCCTATGTGAAAACAACGGAACAAATGACACTGGGCTGTTAGGAACATACTATTTGCTAAATGTAGATAATCTCAGAAATCCCTATTTCATCAGTGGTTGACATCCAGAATTTCTGCTTTAGATCTTGGCTCCCTCTGTGCTGAGCTGAGATCCAGGTAAGAATAAATTGAGGTCCTTGAGCAATTTCTGGGCTAGACAGCCTACTAGAAAAGGAATTTTTAAATGGGTGTACACCATTTAAATGGTTGCATAGGTTGTCTAATGCACATGGGCACCTCGCTGCCAGGTGAGTGGGGCAGAAATTCTGCACCTGCTCTGCCCTTCAAGGCATGTATCCTGGCATGGGGTTGCATCTTCCCAGAGCTAGAGACGTCTTTTAAAAAGTTGCATAATACATGGTGCACACACCAAGTCATTGGCCAAGTGCACAGCCCTCCCAGAGGGCAGTCTTTTTTCTGTTTTGCACAAAGGTTTACTGCAAGTTAGCAATCTAGGCTGTGTTGGCCTGGGCTCAGAATGGTGAACGTAAGTGGCACTGGAGGCTAAGAGTCGGAGTAAAGCCACTGAGTCGGGAAATGGGAAATTCCCCACTTGGGATTCTCCCACTTGGGAGATCGTATAGAATTCTAGAAGCTTTCACTGGGACTTCAGGTCTAGGTAAGTTTTGAAATATGCAATTTAAAGCACTACAAAGACACCCAGAAGTAGGAGCTGGGGCATCCCTATGTCTCAAGGCAACACAATAAAAATGTCCTCAATAACCAGCTGCTGAGATTCTTCCTGCTGTCACTCAGACTGGGCTGGGTCTGGGCAGGGCAGAACTTGTGCTGGAGAGATTGTGGAACTAGCCCAAGAGTGTGTTAGGGGGCTGGGAGCCTGAGAAGGGCACTGGAAACCCTTGCCCCTCTCTAGGCTGCTTCAGACATACTACAGCAGCTGAGACCCGTCCACGACTCGCTGTTGATTTAGACTCTGCATCCTGGAGCTCCAGCCACTCTGTGAAAGAAGGTAAAGGAAAATGCATGAAAATAGGATCAGTTCCAATTTATTAATCTATTGTTTGACTAAGAGCACTTCTATTAATCTGTGCACCAGCAAACGATTCCACATTCTAGCCTTGAAAGGCACAAACAAAATCTTTCCTTCTTCATTCACTTTTGGATATATGTACCATAGCTTATTTTCTCATATAAAGCAGCTAGAAAGAGTAACCTGAGGGTTTATAGCAAATATTAATATTTCTTTCATACCTGCATACTATGGTGCTAAAAGGCCACAGTCAGGGGCACATCACCAGCCCTAGGGAAAAAAATTCAAGCACACATGCCCAGTAGGTGAGTGTCCTGGTATGTAAGGGACAATGTAATTTATTTTTTCATTTCATTAAGTAAAAATGTTTGAACCACTCCTATGTGCTAAGGAAATCTCTGTACCTATCGATACTGTGCAATTTAACCATCCGATTAAAACCCAGTTTCCATGGGTAACATAGTCATTGCATACTACACTTCTCAGGTCTCTCCCACACAGAACAAACGAGTAAGTGACCCCCTGGCAGCATGCTTTGTTTTCTGCCAGCTAAAATCACTGTCTTGCAAGATGCCAGGCATGAATCAAAATGGCTCTTCAGTGAATTTTAAAATACAGTCACCAACGTTTCCTCAAGGTAGTTGTTTCACCTCTGCATACCTTAAATACTGTGTTTGTGAACCAGGGAAATAATGCTTGCTGTGAAATAGAGCCGGAATGAGTGTTTCACAGGTTGGAAATTCTACTATTGTTAATCTAAGGCGGAAATTCCCAGGCAGCCTCACAGCTTCCCTCTATGTCCCCAGCACAGCGATAAAAATTCTTTATAGATGGAAATGATTGCTGAGTAGAGTCTCTGGGGATGAGCTGTGGTTTTCTCTTCAGCCAAGCAATAGCAATAGCACGATGTCCTCCCAGGCATTAGCTCCTGAAGTGAGCATGCTACGGCTCCCAGGGGCTTCCTTTACCCAAAGGATGCTCTCTCTGTGTGACGTTATCTCCAGAGACCTCCCAAAGATCTGAGAACATGCCAGGGTCAGCGTCTAACCTCTAAGCTGGATATTGCTAGAAAGGCCCAGAAGCTATGTGCTTCAGGTAATTGTTCAAGAATTGATGCCTCACTTGGAGGCATAGCTGGCTTTCCCTCATTGCAGTGATGCTCAGGGTGTAACCCAGGTGAACCCCATCCCTATTCAAGGCTCCTCTGAGACCTTGGGGACCACCCCTCAGGGGGCCCATTTCCCAGGTGTGCCCTACACTTGACTCCTTCCCTGCTCATTGGAACATGGGAGTTACTCCAGATTCAAATCTGCTAATAACCTCCAACTCAGAGCACAGCAAGGGCTAACACAACCTTTGATAATTACTAATATTTAACATTAAAAGGATGATGTGGCATTTGTCATGTATTTCTCCTAAAGTCAAGAAGCCCCATTCCTGGGATCGTAGGTCTGTCCATTGCGACTCACATCCTCAGCCTTCGCTTCAACTCTCCGAACATCTGCAGCGACAAATTTCACGTCACTGACACTCAAGGAAAAAACATTCTTTGTTTAAAAAAAGTCATTGTTTCAGGAACAATCTCTCAAACAAGCAGATTTCAAGCATTCTAGACACTTCCCCTCAGTAATAAATACATTTTATATCAAATCCACCAAATATATATTCATATAATTGAAAATTTAATTTTTTCCTATTTATTCTACGTTGTGATGTTCTAGTCCTTAACACACGGGCATTATACCCCCAAACTGATTTTATGACCTGCTCAAAGGTTGAGACACAGTTTGCTAAGGAAAGTCTTGGAGAAGAGTGGACGTGTGCAGACTGCTGCGGGAAGCGGCAAGTCCCTCTGGCCAGCAGCGATGAGGCCATTAGCTAAAGGCTCTGCTCCGGAAAACCGCTGTTAACAAGCACACCTGGGAGCCGAGGTGGCTGCGCCTCCAGCACCCCTGCTGTGTGTCGCCTCTCCCTTTTCATGGCTGACCAGTCATTACATTCTCTCTTCCGGAGCCTGGAAGAGACTGCCGATCCCTTCCCAGTGCTGCGCTCCAGGCCGTGGTGGCTACTCGTTTACTGTCATTGGCAGGAGGAGTAAAACCCATTTGCCACTTGACCCATCGTCCTTTCTTGTGTCAGATTTGAGTCATTGTTCAAGTCCACATTTCTAGATAAATGAGGAACTTTGGGGACAGCGAAGGCAACAATCTGGGGTGACCAGGGACAGTCTGAGGACCCCCACCTAAGCAGGTGAGGGATCTGGGTGTAGCATTTGGACTGTGCTGCAAGGAGCTGCACAGAATTGCCCCAAACCGCTCCATCGTGTATGTGAGATTTCTGCTCCCCAAACTGTACTCGCATATCTTCATTTTTATGTAAAAGTCTAGTTCGACACATGAGATGCCGGAGATACTTCTACATGCTCTGCAAGGATGCCAGATGTCTCTTCTGTCGTATGTTTCACAACAAGCCTGCTTTCCTGCTTGACATCCCTGTGATTTCGACACTTCTACCCATTGGTATGGTTTCCTGCAGGCTGTCTCTTCATTAGAAAAAAAGCTCCCTGTTCTATAGACACCCTTTCCTCATCTCAGGTAACATTTAAGGCATGACTTTTGTATGTAGATACTCGTGTACATTTTATTTCACTATGCCAAGGCTTGTGAACCTATTAATTACCCTATAAATGTTCATTAGCTTCGTATTAACCAATCCTATCTACATGAAATTCCAAAGAGAGTTAATTCTAGGAATACATAATAAGATACAGTATCTACAAACATTGTGTATTCATGTTTTTATGATTTTGAATTTATTTATTTACAGACAGGATCTTGCTCTGTTGCCCCAGCTAGAGTGCAGTGGTGTCATCATAGTGCACTGCATCCTCAAACTCCTGGGCTCAAGCCATCCTCCTGCCTGAGACTCTCAAATAGTTGGGACTACAGACAAGTACCACCATGCCTGGCTAATTTTTCTATTTTTTGTAGAGACAGGTCTCACTCTTGCTCAAGTTGGTCTGGAACTCCTGACCTCAACTCCACCCACCTCGGCCTCCCAGAATGCTAGCATTATAAGCGTGAGCCACTGTGCCCGGCCTAGGAGGCAGGTACCATATCTTCATCATCTTCTTCTTCTTTTTTTTCTCTTTTTTTTTTTGGTAAAATTTCTATATTTGGCAAAATGCAAAGAACTAAAGCATGTAATACAATACATTTTTACAATTTATACAATCAAATAATTAATACCTTAAACAAGATATAAAACATCCCATTTTCCCAGAAATTTCTATTATGTCCCCTCCCTGCCCCTCTATAAGCAGACACTATTTTGATTTCTGTCATTATAGATTAGTTTCGCCTTTGTTGAACTTAATGTAAAAAGCATGAAATGCAATGTGGTAATTTTTGTCTAGCTTCTTTTGCTTAGGCTTTTTGAAATTTACTTCTGTTGTGGTACATACCAGTGGCTCTTACTTTTTTATTGTTGAATGATATTCATTTATCCATTGTCCTACTGGTGGACATTTGGTTTGATTCAGTGTTTGGCTAGTGTAAATAAAAATTCTATGAACATCTTTGTGCAAATTGAGCTTTTTTTTGTGGACATGTTTTAATTTCTCCTGAGTAAATACATAGTGAACTTGTTGTGGTGTAAGATAGATCTATGCGTAACATTATAAGAAATAGCTGAACAGTTTCCTAAAGTGTGCCATTTTACACTCTCACCAGCAGCACAGTAGTTTTAGTGCTATACATTTTTGCTAAAATTTGGTATTGTTCATTTTCTGATTTCACCTACTCAGGTTGTGTTATTGTCTATTGATATTACTCTTTTGGGGCATTAGTTTGCACAGTGACTGTTTCATAGAAACCTAGTTCACTATATTGAAAACAAACACAATATTCAGAGTTTAACGCACTCATAAATATTAATGAGAGAAACAAAAGTGATGGCAGAAATGTTGAAATAAGCTCTAACACCCAAAAGTAATATTTTCATGCCTTTATCCTTCCAAAATACAGGGTAAAGCAGTCTCTACTGTTCCTCTTCTCTCTGGGTAGAAAATGACCTAGGAAGGAAGTTCCTTTAGGCTAATAAATAATGCTACTAATGGTTCACAGGTGAGTGTTACGCAGACAGAAGAATCTAATTCTTGACTTGACTCTTAGATCTTGGATATCTTGTCTTCTCTGATATGCAATTCACCATTCTCTCTTCATCAAGCTCAGAGTAAATAACTGCTCTGAGTTAAAGGGAAAAAAGGCAAATTCTTTGTGCCTTCTCTACAATTAGATTGACTTCACTTAATTCACAAACATTACTCTTAATTGCTTATTTATAATGGTATCCCCATAACTCTCATGTTAGTGATTTTAACAAATGAAGGGCATCGTGAGCTGGCTTTGATAGCTGCTTACGGCCACCTTTTGCTTATTCAGCCTCGAGATCAGTCAGAACCCCTGCTTTCTTGTTCAGCTTTCCCTCCTGTAGGGCTGGGAAGGATTCAGGCAGAAGCAAAGTGTTTATTGGAAGACTCCTCTCTGGGGCTCTTTTTCTCACGAATCTTACTGAGCTGCGTTATCTCAGCAGTGGATTTTCATCTATGCTGTCATCAGGCTTTCTTGACTTTCTCCTCTTCCACTCTCCACATATCTCAGCAATCTCTATTTCAGCTTCTCCACCTTTTTTTTTTCTAATTCCACATTTTTTTCACACGTACAAATCTTTCTTGTCATTAACATCTCTTATTACACCGAGTGTCTCTAAACTCCCCACCCATGAAATAGAGATATATTTGCTTTTGAAAACATGTATTTATCATACCCCCTGTCCTTTTTTATTATCACTTCTTTATTTTAATCCTTGTTTATTCTCATTCAGTAAATTCTACTTCTAAGACTCCCAATTCTTACCATTTTCTAGTTTCTTTTCATCAAAAACATTCCCCGCATATGTTTCTTCATGCTTTTCCATAGCATCCAATTTTCCCTCCTGTGTGCAGTATAAATTGGAGATTCCTTAGGCAAGCATACAACAGCCGTTCATCAGCACCTTGCCTCAACTTCCCAGCTTCACTTTGTCCCGTTGTTCCTGTGGGTCAACTTCAGCCACACCAAATTCTTCTCCAGTCACAAATAGATCCTACCCTTTCAGATCACTGCGTGTTTCCATGGGCTGATCTTTCTACGCACAGCACCTTTCCTCTCATCTCCACTGCAGCCTTGCACGGCCTTCGAGGCCCTTTTCCTGCGCCAGCCACAGGGCGACACCTTTCCCTGCTCTAGCTGGTCAGCTTAGGCGGTTTCTCCCTCTGCCACTTCTGTACTCTCTTGTACCAGTTTCTCATTAACACACAACTTCTGACTATTAATATGGTTTAACTGCCAGCATCCTACATTAGTGTCTTATTCGGGGGTTAGGCTCCAAAGCGAAATGCATAAAGTGAAAATAATAAAATCATAAAACTACCAAGAAAAATCCATTAGTAAAATTCCCCATGGGAAAGGATCACCCTAACCCTCAATTATTCAATATAACATATTTTCCTCCAATACTGGGACAAATTACTACTTCGTGAATTGAGCACCATGTCATGTACTCAGCTTAGACTTAGGACTTACTAAAAGCTAATATAACATTTGTGTGTGTGCGTGTGTGTGTGTGTGTGTGTGTGTATATAAACCTCATTTTGAGTCTTTAAATGAAGAGGAGGAGGTATGTCTCCTTTTTAGACATAAAGAAACAAGTTTTAGGAAACCAACTAACTTGCCCTAAATCATTCAGTTATGTACTAAGTCATAAAAATGGATTTTGAATACAAGTGTTTATATCTCAAATCTTTTGTGCCAAAATATTGTTGGATTCACAACAATGAAAGAATTTGGGTTCACAACGATGAAAAACTTTACACACAAATAAGGCAAAGTAAAATTTTTCAAAAATTATGAAAAACTCAAAGAACTTCAGGGCTGATAATATTTATTTGAATGTCATAGGAAATTTTGAAAGGTACACATTTGCTTCCTTTGAATTATAAGAATCAAATAATCAATATCTTCATGGTGTGATAAACAAATACTTCCTTGAAGAGTTAGAAATCTGGAAGAAATCTTCTTAACATGGCTGCATCAAGACAGTTCAGTTCTAACTTTATCTCTTAATAAAAAAAAAAGCACATCAAAAGCAGCAAAAGAGGGAGACAATTATTTCCGCCAGATTTTTTACTTAATATTCCAAACTCTTCAAGTAGTGACCTTTTTGTCCATATTTCTATTTTGCCTTATATTTCTGGCTGTAAGCCACTGATTTTCCTTGAGAAAGTAAGACCATATTTCTTTTAGAAGCTACGGTACAGGAAAAGACCACTTGGCCCCAAACACAAATATGAACTGTGTATTCCAAAGTTTAAATCTTCCAAGTTAGAAGAATCACTGTGATTTAGTCAATGGCATCTTTTGAGAAAAACTACACGCTTCAGAAATTTCTCCAGAAGACATCGTCAGTATAACTTGAAATAGTTTCCCAATAGGACGAGAACAGCATTTAATAACCACACAGAAGACATAGATGCAGGATAAAGGAGAGATGGAATTGAATCGGATCAGCACCCAGGTGTGACAGAGTGCCATGAAATTACCAACTACAGGCCAGTGCAGTACAACTGCAATGCTGAGCACCGACGCTGGAGAACACAGCCGGGCAGCACTGAGATTGAAGAAAAGAAGGTAATTTACACTTCGTACAGAGGTAAAGCTTAGAGAAAGCACACCATGGAGTTCCAGGAGTACTTACTGAGAAGGTTCATCACAAGCTAAAGAAGAAATCAGAGTGAAAAAGAAAAAGAAGCCAAGAAAAGGGAGAATCCACTTTCAAGAACAAAAGCTAATAATAAAGAAAATGTGTCAAATACACAATTTAAAATTATATTTTGATTTGTTGTTTTTATTGCTGTTTTACAAAATGCCCAAGTGAAGAAAATTTCTCTTACAAACTAGCACAATGGAATATTAAAGTTTTTTACATTGGAAATCTGTTACAAAAACATTTCAGCGGCTCAGTGGATCGTAGCTAAGGATTGGAATCTCGATTATACTATAATCTGAACTTGATTTGTTTAACTGATAATCTGATGCCAATCCAACCAGAGTGTCAAAACTTGATAATACTATTAAAATTAAACCACCACACCTTCTTGTTTTGATTACATACTCGAAAACATACATTTTACTTAAAATTATTTTCTTGAATGTCCAGAGCATACCATATATTAATTTTAAATCAAAGTAAAATGTATGCTCATAGGAATGACTTATTTATATATATATATATGCTTACACATATGAACATTTATATACACACACTATGTGCCTACAAATGAATGCAAAACCATGTCTCTTGCCTACGACTACAGTGTTTTTTTTTTTAAAGCAGAGATTATTTTTAAATCACTGCGTTGATTAATTCATAAATTGTGCCTGTTGGCTAAGATTCTGACATCAAGCTTTTGAATGTTAGCAGCTTATCACTGCATGGCAGAAATACAAAATAATTTCCTAAAAAATAAATTTACTCATTTTTTTTATTTTGACATCTCTTTTGATGTTATGCTTCCAAAAGGAGATTTTAAAATTTGATTCTGAAGGTCTCAGCTACAGTATATTGTCATTGATCCATAGTATCTTTAAAAATCTAATAGAAAAAGCAGTTTATTCTATTCAAATAAACTTTTATTCTGCTCTGTCTCAGTGGGCACATTGAGTCTTTTGTAGGCTGTAATGGCAAAGATCACATTTTTCACCATGTCTGGCTTTTTCCAGAGGCCTGTATGTTCAGTCATTTATCTTTCCAAAAGCCTGCACACCATCAGTAACCTAATTTTTGAGAATTACTAGTTTCATTGGTTAAGATTACACCAGGGTAATTACATAGCAAAGGACTTTTACATGAAAAAAAGAAGTTTTCCAATGGTGATATAGGACCTCTTGTATACTCCTGGATAGAGTTGGAATGCATTCTACTAAGTGAAGCATCCCAAGAATGGAAAAACAAGCACCACATGTACTCACCATCACATTGGCATTAACTGATCAACACATAAGTGTACATATAAGAATAATATCTATTGGATGTCGGGCGGTGGGGGGACGGGTATATGTGTACACAAAGAGTGCAATGAGCACCATCCAAGGGATGGGCACACTTGAAACTCGGACTTGGGGGGGAGTGGGGAGGCGAGGGCAACATACATAACCTAAACATCTGTACCCCCATAATATGCTGAAATTAAAAAAAAAGTTTTCTCAAATCAATGAATCTGCAGATAATTTTTAGAGAGATAGGTAGTGGATACAGAAAAATTGATTTTTAAAATTTAAAACATCTAATTTTAAATACATTGGTAAAATAGTCCACCCAAAATGAAGATACCTAAAATTAAATTCAAATAATTGCTTTAATGGAGACGGGTAGTAAATGCCAAAGTGAAATGAACGGTATATTTTTAGAGACATCAACCTGTCAGAAATTATATACTAGATGCATATATTTTGTCTTTGATTGCTTCAGACACAGGCATCCTTTTGAGACCTTTAACAATTCACATTGATTTCTACTTTTCCAGATAAATATATGCAAAACATTTGCAGTAGCATACCTTAAGATCATCCTAAAACACATACATCAAAGTATTAACGTACACCAACTCATCATAGTCTCTCATTTCAAAAGAATTAGTCATCAGTAGCCTTTTAGCCATGGGCTGTGTTACCCTACATTTTCACACTGAAAGTAATTGAAGAGGCTAAGTTTTCATATGATTTCTTCTGTAAGCACAACTGTATAGATACAAAAGAGTGATAGGTATTATTAAAAACACACATATCCTTTAGTTGGAGTTAATATGACTGCCTAACAAATCATCCAAACTGCAATGGCTTAAAACAATAATATTTATTTTCCTTACAAATCTCCAATTTGGTCATGGCTCAATGGAATTGTTTGGCTTTGCTCCGCTTGGCATTGATGGAGCTGTCCAAAGTCTTGGAGTTGTAATCATTTTAAGGTTCACTATCTCATGTGTCTGGCACTTGGTTCTTGGTGTGCCTTGGACCATAGCTGGTGCTATTGGTCAGAACACCCACACATGTTTTCTCAGTGTGGTCAGGGCATTCTTACAACATGGCACCTGGGTTTTAAGAGCAAATGAGAGAAAGAGAGCCAGACAAAAGCTGTATAATTTTTATGACGTAGCTACAAAAATCACATAGTATCAAATCCGTCACACTGTATTGGTCAGAACAATCATAATTTCTACCTAGATTTAAGGGGAAGAAAAACAGACATCACCTCTTCATTGGATGGGTGTCAGTCACATTGCAAGAACATGTGGGATATACCATGTGGATGTGTATGTTTGTGTGCATGTGTGTGTGTGTGTGTGTGTCCATGCACATGTAGGCATATGTACATAAATGTAAAAACATTTGGGGGACACAATATTCCACATTTGGTTTCCTCTTATTCCAGTGGAAATATAAGATTTTATCACCTTATGGAAACTACTGGAACTCTCTTCAAACGGTTATCTTACTTCCAGAGCTATTGAATGAATTGAGTGGGCACTGCCACCTAGGGCACTTCTACAGACCCTTAGGTTCTGTCAACCATAGAAGAAAAGCATAAATTAATAATGGGAGAGTGCTATGCCATGGGAGTAGTGTAGTAAAAATCTGTTGTTCATGCCAGCCCAGCAACCTTTTTTCAAATATTAGTGCATATTTATTTTCATTTGAGGGAGCTGTGGCTTCCAAAGGGGGTTATAATTAGTATTAATCACTGATACATGTCTAACCAATAAGATTAATTCATATTCCTGGCATAGTGAAGGACTCAGCAATAAGTTGCAGTCAATATTTACCATTACTTTTGCTCAAGCTTTGAGAATGAATATGATCATTTCCCTTTGCAGCAATCAAGCAGGTAGGATGTAAGACTGTTTCTAATGGTGGCTGTAATTACTACTGGAATAAAAGCATATGGAAGAAAGCAAATGAGCAGGATAGGCACTTTATGAGTCATTTGATCCTTTAGAAGTAGCTAAGGTAACTTTTAGTAACGTGAGCAAATTTATTCCTTTTTTTCTTGTTTGTCTATTTATTAATTCAGGTCAATTGAGTTCTGTCAGTTATAATCAAGAACTCTGAATAAATACCATGTCGGTGTTAGGAGAAGAAGTTTAAGGAGAATGCATATTTTCACAGTGGAAGCAGAATTAATTGAACTCTTTTTGCAAAATAGAGAAAAGACAGATGCAAATCCAGTCATTCCAATGACTAAGTTAAATGCAAATGAAATCACTTTAATCAAAAGGCAGAAATTGTCAGACTGGATTTTTTTTTTTTTAAAAAAAGACAACTGTATAACTTTTACAATTAAAAGCATTTATATTTATTGTATCTGATTATTTAAAGTGGATGGAGGTAGAGTTGAGATTTACGTCACTAGATCTTGGCTGACTATTGGTGGGAAAGCAGACATTTAATACATTACAATCTTGATTTAGAAAAGATTCAACAGTCAAGTCCATCAGTCATCAAGGTCTAGTTAAGGGTATGTCTTCTTAAGAAAGATTTTCTTCAGATTATTTCATTTCTTTGTTTTCAAAAATCCCTTGATTTCCATAAAAGCCCCAGAGTTCATTAAGTCCTCTCTTGAAATACCAGGAAAAAAAAAAAAAAAAGCTGATTAAAATTGTCAAACAAGATTTTTTTTTTTTGACATTTATTGACGTTTCAAAAGTGAAGCATTTATAGCTGCTTCAATATCAGTACTTGATGTTGGTCTGTTCAGGAATTCTCTTTCTTCCTGATTGAGCCTAGGGAGGCTGTGTGTTTCTAAGAATTTGTCCATTTCTGCCATGTTTTCACATCTATGTGCTTAGAGGTTTTTATAGTACTCAGAGATGATATTTTGTATTTCCATCGTATTAGTTGTAATTTCTCCTTTTTTATTCCTGATTGAGCTTATTAAAAAAAAAATCCCAGACCAGATGGTTTCACACCCAAATTTTACCAGACCTACAAAGAAGAACTCATGTCTATCCTGCAGAAATTATTCCACAACATCAGGAAGGAAGGAATCCTCTGCAACATGTTTTACGAAACCAACAACACCCTGATACCAAAGCCAGGAAAGGTCTCAACAAAAAAAGAAACCAGTATCTCAATTTGTTCTTTTTGTTTAAAGTTGCTTTAGCTATACGTGGTCTTCTCTGGTTCCATGTGAAGTGTAGAATTATTTTTTCTAGATCCGAGAAAATGATGTTGGTATGTTAATAGGGATTGCATTGAATCTCAGAGAGACTTGTATTCAAATATTCATATTAGTCTTATTCTTACTAGTCAAAAATTGAGAACAATTAATATGTTCTCCAACTAATGAATGGATGAACAAAATATGTACATTCATACAATAGAATACATTTTGGCAATTAAAAGAAACTAAGTACTGACATATGCTACAATATATATGAATCTCAAAAACACTATGCTAAATTGGAGAAGCCAGAGGCAAAAGGCCGATCTATGGAGTCAGAAGCAGACTAGTGGTTACCTGGGGTTGTGGGTAGGAATAAGGATTGCACACATGGGCAAAAAGATCTTTCAGGGTGATAGAAATGTTTTACAATTTGATTTTGCTAATGCTTGCACAACTCTTTAAATTTACTAAAAATAATTAACTTACACAATTAGGATGGTGAATTTTATATTATGTATTTTTTACCCCAATAAAGTGCTTTAAAGAATCTTTTAAATAATTTTGTTGCAAGTTAACCTATGTATATTTTAAGTACTAAAAAATAAATAAGGTGACATTAAGATGACATGGATAATACTATATTTTTTCCATTGGGAAGTAAACATTGATAGAAAATGTTAAGGAAAATATGCTACGTGTGTGGGATGCGTGACATACTTTAATTGTCTTCAGCATGAAATTAATTTGAAATATACTCCAGCAAGACAGTTTGACTAATTACAATGATGTTATTAAAATGGAAGACCACTTTTTCCCCATTTATTAGAGGAGAAATTGTTTTATAATATTTTGCTTAAAATAAGCCATTCCAAATATTTCAAATCTATTGTGGTTTTGACATTATTTCCCTGGGGTGTTTAATTTCTTCTGAGTGTTTAATTGCTAATATAATAATTTTAAATATAGGGAAATACTTTATTATAAATAAAAATATTTATAAATACTTTAATTATATGCTATATAATTAAAGTGTATAAATGTGAACTGAATTTTTCATAGCCAGAATTACTATAACACTACATATTCTTTTTTACATTATGTAAATTTACAACTTAAGAAACACTCATACAATTTATTATACATCAGACAAAATTCTAGTCTTTGAAAATGCATTAGGAATGAAGTAAACAGAAATCTTTGAATTTGTGAAGCTTATATCCTGGTAGAAGATTTATTTCATGCTCTTTTCAAACAGTATCAGATAGAATTTGTTGTCTAAAATGGTTGATTGCTGAAATGATTTTTTTTAAAAAGAAAGGTTTTTTTGAAGTTAATTTCCTTCTCTGTTCAGAACTCCTTACAAATCTGTGTTTATGTTTTATGGGTTCTTTTTTAATCTTTAAATGCAATGTCATGTAGATCACCATGAAGACGTTTGTGGAAAAAAACATGCTTACGCATTTTCATCGGTCTCTTCTCACAACAAGGGTTGATAAAATATGACCGTATAGTTCCTGGTGAATTGTGGATATTATTTTTCAACGTGTGTGAGGAATCCTTACATGATATCTATGAGTTTAGTTGATCTTCACCATGTAAGTGAATTCAGGTCCCTTTAACCTGGAGTCTTTCATACAGAAGCATGACTGTGCCTCCTCAAGCAGGCCAGACATTAGAGAAGACACTGGTACATCCTTCTGAGAAGAGACACAAAACCGTCCTTCAAAGTTACAGATTACAGGACAAAGTGATTAAGGATTTCTGAGCAGAAGGAGAAATGGCACTTCCGGAAAAATCAGGAGTCTCTAGTGAGATTGGGGGGATGGAGAGCAAGGGGAGAATATCTAGAATTCCTTAAAGGAAATCTTGGGCTATCAATAAAGGACAACTAGCCAACAACAATGGAGAAATCCGGCAGCAGAAAGGGCAGCAGAAATGTCCCCACCAGCAGACAGTGACGAGCAGTTCGTGAAGAATAGATTATATAGGACAAAATCCCTGTCACTGATCCTTATGGGAACAATAAAAGAAGGGTGGTAAGTGGGGTGACAGGGCCTGAGGAGACAAGAGGCAGATCCAGGAAGTTGCCCATGGCCGAGGAAAGTGCAGGATGGCCGTTAAAAGTGTCTGGGCACCACAGGAGTGCACAGAAGTTAATGACAGAAGAAGCTGTCAACTGTGCAGGCATCTGAGAGCTGCAACCAGAGACACCCAGGGAAAAGCTTTCTGTACCACATGTCGAGGTAAAGCGGAAACATGGACAATTCAGTAGAAATCAACAAGGAGGGGTGTGGATGTCTGAGAAGCAGATGGGATCAGAACCAGAGAGGTCCATGTATAACTCAGCAAAAGCCAGCCAGGTTCGTTGACGATGACCAGAAACACCGTCACCTGGTGAAGCCGTGGCCCTAAGTAAGCCTCCGTAACACAGAGGGCACCTGAGAAGAAACAGGGGTGGAGAACTGGACCGGACTGGGCTTACTCTTGCTTAATGAGATGATTATTTTTAAGTATTAATCTTTGTGTCTTTAATTCCCTTATCTCATTGTAGGTGGTCTTTTTCCTAGCTAGTCAGAATTCTTTGGTGAGACTTTCCACTGCATAACTTTAAAAGAACAGGTGAATGTTAAGAGTCTTTGTTGTATTTTTCTATTGTTTGTTTTATTGTTGTTCTATTTTTTTTATTTTTGTTTGTTTGTTTTCCAATAGGTTTTTGAAGATTTGTCAAGAAGCTACAGTGAAATCAATTTAAATGTATTAATATATGGAATTGAAAAGAGCATAGAGGAAGACACAGACTTTATCACTTGTCTCTCTGTGCTTGGGAAGTCGATAGAAGGGTTTCCCATGACAGAATAAAGGCGATGGAACAGAAATGGCTGTGACCTTAGATGACATGAGCGTGCCTGCCCTGTGGGAGCCTAGGAGGGTCTGCAGCAGGAGGTTGCTCTGCGTGTGACCTGTGTTTGGACATCTTATGGGAACTCGGCCAACTTGGGAAAGCCAAGCCAGTGTCTTTAGCATTTCCCACCATTGAGATAGCACCATGATTCACCATGGTGGAGAAACCCTGTTAATGGTTTGCCTAGGGCTGTAGAGTGTGAGCTTTCTTTGCCCGAGGCATGCACGTGGCCTTCTCATGTGCTGCTTGAACTGCCCTGAATAGACACTTTTTAACAGACAATCGTAAGCACCACCTGAGTAAAGAAGATGGTCTTGACCTTGGACCCAAGGGAAAAATCATTGTAAGAAAGGGAAAATTCTAGTTCTGATGTTTGAATGGGACTTGAGTAAGTATTACATGTCAAATTACTAAGAGAAGCTGAAATTGGTGAAGATTGTGTTTATCATTAGGTAGAAAGGGGTACCCAAAATACACACTACATTGAGTGCTGTAAGACAAATACGCAGACATACAAGGATAATCATGCACCAAGTTTTGAGGTCTGTCAATATTAGGTTGGCTTAATTTTAATCTAGTAGATTATTATAATTTTTTTCATATTTACCTTCCATATTAGACTTTAATCTTCTGGAAGGCAGGGATTATATGTTCCTAGTTTCTCTAGTCCAAGAAATTCATATAATATATGACATATAACAACTGCTATTTAAAGTGTTTTGTTTGAAAAAGAATACAAGGATGTGTGAATGAATATAATTTTTAACTTTTAACCACTCACTCTGATAAGAGGAATGAAATAGTGAAGAGTTTTATTTCTTTGGTCTATATTGCATAGCCAGATGTTCTGAAATAATTGTTACTTTAAAATAAGTTGTATCTCTGAGCCAGATGCAGTGTAGCTCACACCATGTGTAATTCCACTGCTTTGGGAGACTGAGGAGGGAGGATCATTTGAGGCCAGGAGTTCAAGACCAGCCTGGGCAATATATAGACCCCATCTCTACGAAAAATTTCTAAAATTAGCAGAATGTGGTGGAATGTATACCTGCAGTCCTAGATACTTGGGAGGCTGAGGCCGAAGGATCACTTGAGCCCAGGAGTTCAAGGCTGTAGTGAGCTACGATCACATCACCACACTCCAGCCTAGGCAATAGGGTGAGACTCTGTCTCTAAAATTTAAAAAAAAAAAAAAATTAAGTTGTGCCTTTGGAACTACATCCCAATGAACTCTTTGTGAACTGAAGAGCTAGTATCCTACTAATATATTCAATTTTCTTCTCTCCAAAGTATTCTCTATTATCTTTAGCAAAGAAAAAAAAATATTAAGGGATGTGTGACAATTAGGGTACAAAAGTGTTTCCCATCAGTAGTTCTGGGTATATCCCTACTTCTCAGCCTTGCAAATTCTCAGGCATATACACCAATAATGATTTTGGTCAGCCAAGAAAAAAGGAGGGAAAGCAACTGTCCCTCATAGACAACTCTACGTTTGAGCACATATGGTTGCATATAATTCAGCTAATCTGGGAAAATGGTGAAAACTGATATTGTCATGTAATTCTTGTAAGTTCTATGGCAGTACTTAGGAATGATATAAAGAACTTTCATTTCGTAGTGCATTGAATTCAATTTCAGTGTCAACAAAGAAACACTTATTGCTATTTCCAGTGTGTAGCCTTAAAAGAATCATCTCTAACACTTAAGTATTATTGATTATGCAAATACTCCACAGAAACATTGACTTTACATTAATGAATTAATCCATTCATTCATTAAACATGTATTTCCTGAATCCTATTATTTGGCCAACACTGTAGATAATGCTTGAATACAGCGGTGTACAGATAAATCCGTGCTCTCACCTGGGCACTGGGGAGAAATGTGGAGAGAGGAGGAAAAAGACATTAAACAGGCAGAAAAACAACCAACTTCAGAAGTAATTTTCAATAAAGGCAATGAAAAGGAGTGATGAGAGAGTGGCTAGAGGGGCCACTTTGAGCACATGAACAAGTGCCTGAAAGACATACGAGAACCATCAAGTACCAAGGTTTCCAATGTTGGTTTTTTCGGTTTTTTTGTTTGTTTGTTTTGTTTTGTTTTTTTTGAAACAGAGTCTCACTCTGTCACCCTGGCTAGAGTGCCATGGCATCAGCCTAGCTCACAGCAACCTCAAACTCCTGGGCTCAAGCCATCCTCCTGCCTCAGCCTCCCGAATAGCTGGGACTAGAGGCCCGTGCCACCATGCCCGGCTAATTTTTTCTATTTTTGGTAGAGATGTAGAGACGGGGTCTCACTCTTGCTCAGGCTGATCTCGAACTCCTGACCCCAAGCAATCCTCCCACCTCAGCCTCCCAGAGTGCTAGGATTACAGGCATGAGCCACCACACCAGCCTTTTTGCCATTTTTTCTTAGAAACTTAATAAGCCTGGGTAGTAAGCAGGAAAAAATTAGTATACAAAAGAGCTCAGAGTCACTGAAAAGAATCATGATGGAGAAGAGTTGATAATTGTGCAGGAACTAACTATTCCATAAAACCGGAGAAATAAATTAGACCAAGAGAAGTTAAGAGAGCCAATTAAGATATTAGCAGGCTTAGTAAGCAGCTATGCATTGGTAACATACCACTTCACACTTCTACCTAAAAGCTGAGATTAGGCAGTAATAGCAAAGGATATTCAAAAGCAATTAAATAGCCTCAAGGCAGGCTCTATTTAGGTGTGAAATAGAAGTATGAAATATTCAGCAACTGCCCACAATATTCTTTTAAACTTCTATAGTTTTTAGGTATTTTATTTAAGTTAACTCTGTTGGGGAGGAAAAAAAAATAAAGAATCCCCCTCCTGCTGGAGTCCTGTAAATTAGATTAACACAGGGCAGATTAACAAGAGAAAAGCATACAAATTTTATGAGCATGTGAATCCCCCAAACACATGGAAGAAACTCAGTAATTAGCAACTCAAAGGGGTGGTTAGATTTGGTGTCTATACACCTAATGTAGCAGGCAAGAGGGAGGAGGAAAAAGGGTACTCAAGAAAAGCAACGGGCCCTTAGAATAGATAGGAGATATGAGGGCTGGTAATGAAGTCTGTCTGGATGTGGTGACGACTTCTTTTCTCTTGGAAGAGAAGTTTATGTTACCGAAAACTCGGCACTTGTCCAGGAGACTGAATCAGAAGAACGAGGACAAGTCTTTTGGGGATGAGGAAAGAGATTTTACTTTGCCAGCAAAGGAGGAAACATGGTAGACCTTCCTGCCTCAAAATCCAAATTTCCTATACATAGGAAGAAATGCAGAGCTTTTAAAGGATGGGTTCTCAATTTTAGGCAATTACTAATTGCTCCATCTCTGCCAAAAACAGAGCCTGCGAACTCCACCAGCCGTCCACCTGGGAGGCCGGTGCCACCTGGG
The DNA here is from genome assembly GCA_004363605.1 of Indri indri. NCBI lineage: Eukaryota > Metazoa > Chordata > Mammalia > Primates > Indriidae > Indri > Indri indri. The sequence continues at coordinate 176,807 of RJWJ010000075.1, forward strand.
ATAAGAACAAAAGGCCTTCTCCCTGCACCTGCCTACCACTGGCCTGAGACAGGGATGCAGGTTAAAAAGAGTGGGGAAGTTTTAAAGAGAAATTTTTGTTTTTGGTTTTGTTATTTTTTTAGGTTGTTCCTCTAAACATATTCTCCACTCTCAATATTTCTCTTCCATATCCATGGGAGGAGGGGTGGCTACTCTGCTACAATTAGAGTGGCTCCTAGGGAGAGCATGTAGGACCATTGAGTTACTTGGGGAGGCTGTGCTTTCAGGCAGATAAGGGATTTCATGAACTCAAATGCCTTCCACTTAAAATAATTCTTGCATTAAAGTTGCCTGCTTCGCGGTGGCATGTTCTGATCCCTTCAAGCTTGTCATTCATTATTTTAAAGAAGTAAATGTTTTCTCAAATATTACTGTTATTTTGTTCCCTATGCTTCTCTCAGCCATCCACAGTGATGTGTGATTCCAGGAGTCATTCATTTCTTTCTTTCTTTATGATTTGCTATTTTCATTCCAAAACTATGTAATTCAGCAGTAAGGCTTAGAAATGAGTAAAACACAAATGCTTTCCTATATAACGTAGGCCCATGTCTACATTATTAAAAATAAGCAACATCAATTTCTTTGCGGAAGTTACCAGATATATTTTTTTATTTAGATACATTCATAAATCACGCAGGATTAAACTGATTTAACGTAAGTAAAATAATTTTAAAAGATCAAATTAAGAAGAATGATTTCCAAAAATTTTAACCTTGATCTTAAGGTTAGCAAAATACAGCACATTCTTAGTCTAATTGAAACTGAATGATCCCTTTAACTGCTGCAGCTGAGGGTCCCACCACCTGCTTTCTCCTCAGATAGCGTTTGTCAAGTTACACCTGGCAGCACGGTCCAGAGAACACATCCACCTTTGGCTCCGCCATCTCCTTTTCCCTTTCCCATAATGAATAAGATGCCACCCAACCAAGCTGCTGCAGGGGATTAGAGCAACAATTATTTTTCCAGGCACTGCAGTGCCTGTGAAACTTTAATGAACTCATGAAACTTTTATCACTTTCTCTCCTTTTTGACTAGTGTAAGAAATAACCACCACCACAAAAATAAAAAACAATTAAAAATGTAATAAAAAGGCAAAACGACAGAAATATTCACAAAGACAAAACACTTCACACTTCCTTAACATGGTTGTTCTGGCAAAACTGGAAATCTTTATTCTCTCTGTGAATAATATCTGATATAACATACACACAAACACACACACACACACACACACACACACCCCTCCAAGAAAACAAATGGTTTGCCCACTGTTGTGTGCACTGTCAGCCCTTAACAAATAAGAAACACTGATGCCACTCATTCTCTTGATTACATGTTTTGAGAAGCAAGAGAAGGATTATTTGATGATACTTTTTTAGGACTCTTTTTGAAATCTCAATGACAAAGGATTTGTGCTAAGAAAAAAAATATGATCATGCTGTTCTGAAGTTCAAAATCAACATTTAAGAATCCACTGCCCACCATTTTGGGGATAATGTTTTAATCCATTCCCATATATATGTGTATATGTATGTACTGAGCCAATTTGCCACTTTTAACATAAAAACCTTTATGCATCTCTTTTTAATCCAATTCATCTTTCCATAATTTTCTTATACTTGTTCACAATCAATTTTTCCTGCATTATTAAACTCATCTTTAATTCAGAAAAACGTTTTATTCAAAATATATTTATTTCAAAACAGGAGATGGTAGTCTTATTGTCCCTAGTGCTGGAGCTTAAACGGTGATCACATCCTGCCTGGTGGCTGTTGAAACATCTCCTATTTAACTTCTGGCTGCCTTTCACAGAGTGTCTGATCAGTGTGCCATGTTTGGGACAAAAGCAAATTCACAGCGCGACCATAAAGCTTTTTTTGCACGAGAACCAGTGAGCTCCAAGGGGTTCGATTGCTTGAAGGGTGAACACAGTTCAAAACAGCCCAACTGATGTTCCATGTTGTTAATAAATGTAAGGCAGGTATCATTATAAGAGAAATATTAAAGTCATATATGATTCTAATATGACACTGAAGATGAGTTAAAGTGACAGGGCACCGATTATTGCCTTTAATAGGACATTAAAACCTGGACACTCCGTATACCATTTTATCAGGGCACAGGCAGCGAATCCATCAAGAATTCTCAAATCTGCAACAACCTGAAGTATAGTAACAATAATAGTGCAATTTTACACTCTATCGGTCCCTTTGTATTCTTTTTATGAGCATAGGATGGCATTTGATATTCCTAAAGCATGTCATGCTAAAATGAGATTTCCACACTAAAAAAGGTAAAATAAATGAATCATCAGATAGAAAAAAAGAAATAAATCATGTTTAACTATTCTATTTTAATTACCCTGCTTGGAATCCCAATTTTGAGACTAAACAAATCCTATTAAGTAAATATACATGTTCACTCTTTACGTTGCCATTAAAGATTGCTTCAACACCCTAATGTTTATACAATAGATACAATATGAAGTATGAGAAATAAGTCTGTCTATTGCCTTCTGACAATGCATGTTTGTAGTCCATCTGTCAATAGAAATTGATTATAGGACCACAACACCCTGAAAAACCCAATATTATACTTATGTGCAACAGTAATCATAATATTTGCTTCTTACATGAGTTTTAATATTTCATCGCCAAATGTTCTAAACATTTCACTGTGCCTCATAAACCACAACAACTGAGCCATGGTTGAAAACTTAATGGAAAACTTCAATTAATTATTGATATATTGTTACAGTGACTCAAGGGAGTTTCTTGCCAAGCACAAATAACATCATGTTTTCTGTTCTTAACTATTTCAACACCTGAAATATTCATTTTTTAGAAAAATATAAATGCTAATCTAACAGTGTCTAGAAAGCTGTGACATTAAAGGTCATTTTCCCATTGAAGTTATTCTGGTTTTTGAAAGCAGGAAGTAATTGTGAAAAACTGAAAGGACAAGATTAATTCATAGAATCCTCCAATTACTATCACAATCCTGTAGCTGGAATCTAGGCATGAAGACGTGTAAATGACTTACTTTTCATTTCCCTGAGCACCAACTATTAATTGTTTCTGAAATCAACTGTGGTATTTGCCAAATAAGTCTCATAAAAAGGAAGAAAGAATTTTGGTACATTCTCAACATTTTTAAACAAAAGCAGTGGAAAATATGGCCATATTTTTGTATTTCAAAATGAGCATTTTAAATAATCTCAAATCTTTATTGCATAAATGTCCTGATTCTACCAGTACTCTTGGGCTTCCTTATCTTTCTGTTTTAGGCCTTGGCAGTATCATCAGTTTCCCTTCTGACAAGGGATGTTCACGTTCATCGGAGATGAGTTCTGGGTTATCAGATCGGGCACAGATAGCTGGAGCAGCACTCACAGCTAACAGTAATACTAACAGCACAGAGAAGTTTCTCAATGGCGTTTCCTCTAAGTGTATCACCCCACAAATTGTCTTCAATCATAAACTGAATACGGTTCATATTTTCTCCAAAAGATTGTTAGAACTACATTTCTCATGCATGATCTAACATCGTTCAAGTACTTAGTACTTCAGCATGATTACAAGAACATAAATGGGCAGAGTCTTTTTAAAGGCTTGGGAGGGAAAAGACAAAAAAATCTATTAAAGATCAAGCTATGCTCACACAGATAAAAGTATATTAAGAAAGTGTCTAGAAATCCTGCTGTTGAAAATGGTGTTAGGTATATCTTAAAGGAGAAAATAAATGCATAGTATTAAACTCAGTTTTTGAGACAAATGTAAATCAAGTAGAATTGTCCACTAGTTACGTTCAAAGTCAATTAATAATTCTATTACATAAGCTGGCTTTGGCCTTTGCCTTATACTGCAAAGATGTCATTAAGACTCCAACAAAATTGACCCAATTTGTGTTAGTTCACTGCAAGTTTTTATACGTAGAACTTGTTATGCTTGCTACAATAATAGCATCATTCTGTGCTAACGCACTTCTCCTGAATAAACTTTAAATGAGCTTTAATTTAAAGTTTCAAAATTTTTAAATATTAAACTGTCTGAAATGATATGATCTGTTAATGGACCAGCAATTTTGCAGAGTCCCCCAATAGCGTATCTGTAGCCTGACAGTGGAGCTCTAGTAGTACATTAATGTATGTCAATCGTTTTGTTGCTCAAACAAACATATTCTTCATAAGAACATCTTTTGCTTTCCCTCATTTGCCTGTATTTGCTCAATCTTATTACTTGTAACTTTAAAATATACAGACATAACTAAATCGTACATAGTTAGAAAACGAGGACATTTAGAAAAAATGTAATGAGAGAAATCCTAGCCTTACGAAACAAGAAAGAAGCTCCAACCAGGCACTTCTAGAAACAAAGAACAGCAAATCAGTCAACCTGGCTCAAGAGAGAAGAGTTTCCCCAGAGCTCCTGAGCCAGGCACAGCTCACACAGCCGCCAGAGCCACTTGCTTGGCTCTGATGTCACCTTCTCTGCTTTCTTCTGCACCATGGCTGCTGCTCTTCCATTGTGGCTTCCTTCTGCCCCGTAATAGTTATTTACATGTGGCTTTGACTTGCTTTGATGCCAACTCTGTGTTAGTTTCACACTCACCATTATCTGATCACTTTTCTCTAAGTCTTTTTACTCAAATTCTCCAGAGCGAACATTGGGATAACCGGCCCCTGAATTAGCTTACCTTGAGACAAGACTCCATCGCAGGTCCAAGCCCCTGAAGCTCAGGGAGGTGAGGTCAGATAGCACATTCCCCTCTGCTAAATCCACCTCTTCAGAAGGGATTATGGATTCTGGACAATACCAAAAGGATGAGGCACAGGCTAAGAAAATACCCCACAGTGCACCTTCTACAATAGACAAATCGTTATTTAAACTACATCAAATTCCTAACAAACTGAAGATCATTATTGTAAGGGAAAAAAGCAATAATTAACTAAACTTAATGGTAGAATGTCTACTGTATAAATAGCATAGTAGTTACACTTGAAATGGAATGATCTGGATCCAGGTTACTACTGAGCAAATAGAGTGAAACTTAAGTATGTCAGATATAGATATAGATATCCATGTTTGTGTGTGGGTATATATATATATATATATATATGTTCTCTCTTAATATGTATGATATATAGATACAGAGATATACTTAGAAAAAAGAACAACCATTAATATTTCTATGACTCAATTTTTTTGTCAAAAAAAGAATCGTCATGCTCTGTATTTATCAGATTGATCTTTCTCAAGGCCCATAATAGAAGCAATAGAAAGAATACGGAAGTCTTGGCAATTTCCATATCACTAGTGTTGGGTGTTCCCCGAGAAAGGAAGGGACCCTCGACATGTGAGAAATAGCACTTTTGTAAATAGATGTGATTTGAAAAATATCAATGTTCTCCCTTTCTAGATTAGGACATTGTTAAAAAAATACATTTTGGCAGTAATAAACTGATTGTAGACTAGGAGATAACAATGATAACAAAACCAACATCACCGAAGGGTTAGTGCATGATGTGTAACTGTTTTAATTCACCAACAATTTTGTGAGGCAGATACTATTATTACCTAAATTTTATAAAAGAAATTTAAATTGACAAAGTTGTTGTTTTCCCAAGGACACACTGCTGGTAAATTAAATGATGGAACCAAGATTCAAACCCAGTTTTAATTGCAGAGTAAGCCATGGCTGGCCCGACTTTAAATTCCAAGGCAAATGAGCATGTTATTGGTATTCTAGCAGTTTTGCAGAATAATTCTAATGGCACCAGTATTCTCTGTGATATTACAGTGAAATAGTCTATGCATACTCAGACTACAAAGAGCTAGAATGCAATGAAGTGTTGATTGAATTTTTCACATTTTATATAGAGATTTTTGGAGACAATGTTTTAACATTCGCTGAGAATATTGGGTCATTCTGTCTTGGAAATCATACCTTCCCCTAAGGAAATCATCTTGTCAGAAGATAAATTAGGAGGCATATTGCTTAGAAATAAACATAGTAAGACAGACTTAAAAATCTGTCCAATTGTCTTATTTCTTTTTCTTTTGTGTCTTTATGTTTATGTGTGTGTGCTTATACACATACACACACACACACACACACAAACATACACACACCTGACTAAGGATCTCCGATGAGTGGAAAGACAATCAGAGGTCTAATAAACAGGCAGAATCATTTATTGCTTTGTAACCCATACATGACTGAAGTATTAATAGCATGGTAAAATAAATTAATAATTGTTGTCCTTGTTCCTTGGACCAGTCTCAATACCAAAACCACTCAGATAAAAGGCATCAAATTAGAGTCAGTTGATTGTTTAAAGGAAAATGGGGTTTCCGAGATGCTAGAAATCAGAGAGCAGAGACACTGTTAAAAATACCTGGGCTGTGATTACATTTTCTTCCCCAAAGTGGAAAAGTGGCCACTTATGCTGCAGTTAATTCAAAAAGCAGGAAAAACCAATGTTGGTAAGCACATACTTAAACTGATGGGTTGTGTGAACTTTGAACTCATCCCCTCTCCCAAAATTTTTAAAACTAGGTAAGAATTTACATTCTAAAATTATTATTAACAATATATTTAACATTGATAAAAATGAAAATAGCAATATTGGAATAGTTAAAGAATATGTGATATTTTGTCACAATGCACTATTACACAGTTATCAGATATTATATTATATGAGCCTCTGACAATATAGAAAAATGCTCTCGATGCAATATTAAATGAAAAAGGAAGAACTTATCTGTATGTAAGCCTGACCACACACAACATGCAAAATGAGGCCTTTTCTGTCTCAAAATAAATGAGGCCATGTAATGTCTAACACCTAGTACATCCTAAAGTTCTAGCCTAGAACTCATAAAACTAGGAGCCCAATCTGAAAGTGACAAAACCCTGAACTTTGGAGTTATGATCTTACATTAAACTTTTATTTATTTAGGAGTTACAAGAAAGACTAGGAGAACTATCTGAGATTTCATCCGTGAGCAGAGAAATTAAGTATTCAAGAGAGAGAATTTAATAGGAAATGTGGAAATGTAAATTAGTTGTTTTATAACTGCACCTAGTTGTTAAATCTACCATTTACATATGTATAAAATAAAAAATGGAATGGAATATACAAAAATATTAATAGAGGTTTTCACTAATAGATTTATGGGTAATTTTTCTTCCTTTTTTTGGTGCATTCTGTTTTTATGCAAAACAGTATTAATTCTAAAATAAAAAACAGTTAATGAAAAATAAATTAAGCCAAAGACATAGAAAACTAATTTCAAGTCTATAATTCCCAGGCCAACTTCCACCTCCAATTGAAACAAGATCCCCTAGTCCGATACCAGTCCTGGGATTCGCTACCATGAAGTTTGTTTATCCTCTGAATCTCTCAATAATTCAAGTTTCTCATGCACCCTGTGACAATTTAGACACTAACTTTAGCTCGGGGTATATTGGAAGATTATTTTTTCAAAATAATGGAATAAATTATGCAAACACAACATGCAAAGGCAGTATGGTGCATACATTAGGTATTCAGTAAATGCTGCCTGAAACCAGAGGCAAAACTCATTATTTTTTTGAGGACTGCTGCTTGACCATAGAATAAAGAAGAAGTAGTGTTTTGAAAATGAATAAGGTGTGCTAAATAACTACCCATTGTCTCACTAATTAGAGGGAGACAAGTCATGTATGTTGAATATTCATTCCATGAACACGGAAACCCGTGGCAGCCCCACTGGCCTGTTCTCCAGAGTGCTTCCTTTTGAAAAAGGCCCATTAGATTGAAATTCCTAATTGGAACAGAGGAGGGATTGCTATTTTATTGTTTATCCTTGTCTGCACATATTCCTGCTTCAAAGCGGATGTGTCAATTCTGTCCCCACACTTCTCACAGCATACAGACTGGCGCCACCCTCAACTGCGGTAAACAGCGGCCCTGGGCTTGCTCACGGTGCTGTATACATTTGGCAGGATGTCTATTAATAATGCGAAAGGTGCAGTCATTGGCTGTTTGAATTCAATTTTGACGCACTAGGATTTTTCCCCCCACTCTGAAAGTGGTCTTGTCAGCAGGATAAGGAATTAAAAGGTTCAGTGGTTAAATATTGCTACACGGAGTTCAAAAATAAATTGTCGTTTTTAAAGACAGACGGAGAGACAAACACATATGGATAAGGAATGCATGATACACGGACTGCTCCGGAGCTAGAAAAAGTGCTGCTGCTGCCCTGGCCTTCTGCACTCACAGAAGACAGGCGCTCCAGGGAGGGGTGCGGGAGGGCGCTACGGCATTGGAAGGCAGGCACTTTAGGAGAGGAAAAATCAACGAAAGCATTACATTTGCAAACGAAAGTCGGGGTTATTGTTTCATTGGTCAAGGTTTTAGACCACAGAGTAGAGACATTTAAATGCGCGATTTAAATCAAGCTAATCTTTTTGAGATTGTCCATTTATTCAAAACATTAAACTTAATTGATGCTTCAAGACAGATGACTTTTTCCTTTCCATCCTGGTTGTCTTAACTCTCACCACTGCCTTCCTGCTGATTTCTTTTATTAGACCCTTTAGGTCCCATAATTGAAGTTAATGTGTAGTTCCACTGTCACCACAAGGCTTATTCATTTGCGGCAGCTCTAAACCACCACCCAAATTCCAAACTGGGCAAAGGAAAATATGTGATAAAAATGTAATCTTATTTATTTTAATGATAAATTTATACCAAAATGTTCATTCTCCTCTTTGGAAAAATAATCCCAGGCATTTGTTACAATCTGGTTCCAAACATCATTGTACTGTTTTAGGGCTTTTTTTTTTTTTCAATTGTTATGATTAAAAAAGCAAGTACAAAGAAAATGGGTATTTGTACCTACAGCTGTCAGATTTTCTCTCTTCTGGGTTCTTCCCCAGTGACGTACAGAAGAGAGGTGGAGGTTGAACTTTTCATCCAGCCAGGACAATGACAACTGCTCACCTGGCCACCCCGGGAATTGGAAGTTCCCTGAAGAAACTTATTTTTTTAATTCAGTTATCTTTCCCACGGGAAACTCACTCTGCTCTAGGTGCTTGCTAGTTAATCCTCCCAGCGGTTTTGTGTTGCTTCTGTTTTACAGATGAGATCACTGATTTGGGAAGCTTGGAATTATTATTTTTTGTTCTCAAAGATCCATGACTAGTAAGTGACAGAACTGGAGTTGGCACCAGCCTCGCCATCCACAAGGAGAGCCTACCTGTACCCGTCTCCCCACAGCGAGGGCTGAAGGAGCTGTCACACCCAAAACCGCTTAGAATGATGTCCTAGACAAATGAGTATTGTAACTACGGGATGGATCTGCCAAGTTGAAAGAGAGAGAAAATTTAACAATATTTGGAATATCTTAAAATAATATTTCTCAGAGCACTGATAATAGACCCCCCACATCAGAATAATCTGGGCGCTTATTAAAAAGAAAAATTCCTGGACCCTATCGTAGACCTCCTAATTAGGAACTCTATAAATGAGGCCTAGAAATCTCAATTTTCAATAACGTCCCTACTGAATTGCTGAGCACGCTAAGTTTTGTAAAGTGTCCTATAACCTAATCAGGTTTATTTACATAATTTATAGTGGAGCTATCCGAGGTGGGGTGTAAATAATTAAAATAGTGATGATTGTAAAAGTGATGAAGAAAATGAAAATTCACATTTGTTTAGTGGCACATTATTTGGATTTTTATGACATTGTAAATTAGACACCTAAATGAGAAATATGGCCAAGATTCTTTTTTCTTATGTTATTAATATTATTCTTAACACTTTCATATTTAAATATTCGTTATACTAGTAGAACATGGAGGAAAGAGTACGTAGTCACAGCTTTTCTACATTCACAAGTGAACAAGAGTTCTCAGGCTCCTGAATAATTAGTTCTCCTAGCCCACTTTTGAGGAGCCACAGGTACAAGACAGGACCCTCTGCCCCTCTGCCTCTATCGTCCTTAGAGCTATTTAAACCCATCGCAATATAGTGTTCTCAATTATCCAAGGGCAAGGGGGACGGAGCAACTTGATAATTGAAAACTTGGTTAATAGGAAATGACCAGTATATAGTGGAGCAACTGGCTTGCTAAAATCAGTAAGGATGCAAGGACTAAGCTAGAATTAAGGGAAACATTCAAGTGCGTCTTTCAGCAGCCATCAGCATCTTACCAAATCGTAGGTGCAAAGGTTGACATGGAATACATCATGCATGTCTCCTCCCTCTACTAGCTTGTCTTCTGTTTCTTCACTGTTTTCATCTGTTTTTCTATGTCGCATACATCCTAGATAATCCAAAATATTATTTTATAAAAAGACCGTGTATAAGGAAAATGTGTAGTTGCTTTATTTAAATAAGAAAAATAATGTACGTTAGTAAATCCATTAGAGTTTTCCCTATAAGTCTGTTATCCTGACTCACGAGTGACTATGTCAGTCACTTTCCAGTTAAAACAGTCTCCTCCAATGAAGTTTAAACATTCCCAGCTTATGGTCTCCTCTCCAAAAAGCATGCAAGGCACATAACTCACTGTGGGCTCAAGGTGCTAGATTAATGGTCACATAATCATGCAAAATCTTCCAAAAGTAGTCAAATTGAAGCTGGGTTTCTGGTGTAAATGCAAAAATGTCAAAGATTCGGCCAACAAAAACACTTACTTTCAATGTGGCCTTGTGCTTCAGATTATAACACTTATTTTTGAAATAATAACACTTGATTCATGTCTGTAAAGTTCATGAAATAAAAAGCATGATGTAATTTTCATATTCAATTACATCAATGTTGAAAACACATTCAGTTTTTGTGTAAACGCGTTTTAGATGTAGGAAGAGAGATGACATCAGAGTACTCTATGGTTTGCATCAAAGATATTGCTGGCATGTCTCACCCCTCATCCTATTCATTAATGCCATCAGCCGAGACTGTCTTTACACACAGACTTGGAGTTTGAAACCAAGACAAATACCAAATGATTTCCATCTATTGGGCAAAACCCCAAACTCAAAATGCAACCACTTTAGCTAGCAGTCCAACCTCAAGGATGTCTATATGTTCCAGAGAGTTTTGAACACACAAACCTAAGTGTTTAGAGATCCAGAAATGCAAAAAGAAAATACAGTTATTACTATTTTGCACATGACAAAACTAAGTCCCAAAATACTTGAGCTTCCTTGAAGCGGCAGAGAAACAACAATACAACTACAATAATTACAAGAACATGAGCTAACATTTTGAGTACTTACCATGTTCTGAACATTTTATGTGTACAAAAGAATTTAGTATTTATAAATTAATCCTAGCAATAGTCTTATGAGGGAGTTACTATTTGTTTTTATTTTACAGATGGGGAACTGAGGCACAGAGAGATTAAATAACAGAAAATTATCTCTTTAATCTCCATAATTTCTTTATTTTAAATTAGCTTCCTTCTCTACCCATGTAAAACATCTTTTCTCATCTATTTGTGAGGCTGATATTCAGGTTCCCAAAAGATAGTCACATCTGGAATTCATGTACACATGTTGTCAAATATTTTTAATATCAACCTGGACTATATGCTGGTGTATATCAGGGTTCCTTCTCTTGTGTTTCTGTATAGGTAATTTCTATGCCAAGGTAATATGCATACAGTGGGTGCTTAACAGAAATTGAATAAATGCAAGAAATCAGTGATACTGAGAAGGATATTAGCTTCTCGGATCCTATTTCTTCATCTGGAAACAAGGAAGAATAACATGACACCAGAAAATACACAAAAGAGTTGTAAAGATCAAGTAGATAAAAAATACACAATATGCTTAGAAAACCCTAACATTTTACATTTATGTCTCTGACTATGAGTTCTATTAATACTGAAATTGCTTCTTCTGTTACCCTCTCCACTTTTTTTTTTTTTTTTTTTTTAAGAGACAGGGTCTTGCTCTGTCACCAGTGCTAGAGTGCAGTGTCACGATCACAGCTCACGGCAGCCTTAAACTCTTGGGCTCAAGTGATCCTCCCTCCTTAGTCTCCCAAGTAGCTAGGACTATAGGCATGCACCACAATGGTTGGCTAATTTTTTTCATTTTCCTAGACAAGCTATTGGAGTTCCCTCCAACCCAGGAACGGGGTATGTTCTTTTGGTGTGATTTCCTATGAGACCGCTTCATGTCCCAAGTAAATACCTTGATACCTTTGCTGGGTTCCTAGTCACCTAGGTACACCCTAAAAGGGCCAGAAGGAGCAATGCCTCTTATCTTCAGAGTCTCAGGACCCTCATTTAGATAAACTTCTAAAAGGGGTATTGCTATGACCATTAGAGTTTTTAACTTCCTTCAGGCCAAATAGTGTCTCACAGATCACAAACACAGACACGCAGACAAATGAAAATCAAAATCAAACCAAATGGAGTAGCTCAGTGGTTACAGCTTTTTAGTATTGCCCTTATACCTCAGGACTCTAAGTCCAGATTCAGGACTCTAACCTGGCAAGGGTTCCCTAAGGGTGAGACTCTAACCCACAATTCTTATAAGACCAACGACAAAGGTATAAACACTTAGTAACAAGGTATCGCCCAAAAGACATCTGATCCAGAAGCTGTTGCTTCTCCCAGAAGAGAAGCTGGCACACAGGAGCCTGAAGTGCCACTTGACGAGAAGCAGGGACTTCACAGCCAAGGCTCTAGACAAGCCAGTCTGGGTTACATTTATTGTATGCATATATAATGTATGTGTGTATGTATGTGTGTGTAATATACATACATATACACATATATATACCAATTTCTCCTTCTCTTTGTCTTGTATCATAGAATTTTCCCCAGAAATAGTGTCAAATATAGACTGGCATAGCAATTTTCCCCAGAATGTTTAATGAACAATGTATTATTAATATAAAACTATATTCAACCTTTTACATTTAAACCATGACAAGCATTGATGCTGCTTCTAATCCAATTGTTTCACCTGTTGGTGGTAGAGGGCAAAACACATTAGCTATAAATTGTAGTTAATAATGAATAGGACATTTACAGAAGAAACCAGTACATTTCAGTTCTAATGAAAATTATGCATAGTCAATAGTAAAGAAATATCATCTAATAAATCAAAATCAGGGGCCAGGAAAAGAAAAGAGAACCTCAGTAAGAATCCAAAATGTGTGAATTATCCTTACTCATAATTAAATAGGTCAGACTCATTACATAGTCCATAAATAGTTAACCTGAAATTGTTTCTAGAACTCAAGAGGGAAACTTCAAATTTTTATTGCCGTGGTGAAAAATCTCTACATGATGGCTCATACGATCCACATATTAGGCTCTGCTCTAGGGAAGAGCCTTCATTTTAGGGTCCATAATAGATTGTCAAGGATAATTTTTATACTTTGAAATTGTGAGTTTCTGCAAATCTAGGAATTCTCTTCAGTGACATATCACTTCACCAGATCATAAAATATTTGCATTTGGATATCAATGGTAAAAGAAATGAACTCTGTAGCTCACAACAATAAGACACATCGAACATTTTTGGGTGAAAAAATTGTATAGTAAATATTTTTGGAAAAGTCCCCTACCAGCCTCTTGGGGAAAAATATTACAGTAATAAAACAAATGAGAAGGCAAAGGCTTAGTCATGGCAAGCACAAAGAGACTTCCAGATCCAAGATATTTCTAAAGCAATTCCATTGAGCTTTTGCAATTATTCCTCAAGGGACCATTTCTGAATAGAATAGCAACTAAAGTCAGTTAATGTGAAACAAAGACTGTATGAGAAAATTCAAACTGCCTTTGGCATTATCTGCTTTCCACTCCCAAAGAATGCATTGATAGCAACAATGAGTGTGACCCAAAATACCAGATGTACGCTATCAGCTATTAACAGAAAAGAGTAAGAAATTGAGACACAATAAAAAGAATTGTTTACTTATACAAATGAAATCTTAGTCATTCCTCTACATATACCACGTGCAAGTAAGCCCTGATTGTAACATCTGGGAGTAACAAATTATAAAATATTCAAAACGTTATTAGGATTCATGACAGAAGCATTCGGCTCATATTTACATGAGTCTTATTTATTTTCAAGCTGGATCTCAGAGTGACTGTGCCTAGCTAAAGTGCTCTCTGTGCAAGCCTACCACCAATTGCACCCCTTCCTCAGGACACATTCTCCTAGCATAAATGTCCCAGAATGGGTGAAACTTCTAGAAAGAGGATCAAATCTTCACAATTTCCAGGAAGATGGGAGAAGTTAATGTATGGTATTGCTAAAGTGTTGATTATCAGTATTCTTATATGGTACTTTCTTTTCAATCAGATGGACTCAATTCTCCAGATGGTCCCTGAGGTACAATACAAGATGCTAAATAACGATGAGTGATAAAACTCTGGCCCTGGGGTCATTAGATAATTAATGCCCAATTTTTTATCAGCAAAGTGACACACACTACCCATGCATATCCTCCCCTCATTATTTAGTAAAAATGCAAATTCATTATCAAATGCACATACATCTCTAGTAAGATAATGAAACCATTGCTGGAAACAGAAACATGTCAACCTGTCAAATTTGGATCCAAATTTATTAGAAAAGAGAGATAAGATCGAGAAAATAGAAATGGGTGTCTGTGCTGAGTATCACAGAAACATTTATTGTACCGAAATGCAAAAAGCCATTTAAAGTCCCTACAGAGTAGCAGAAACCAAACATCCAGTTTCACTCTTTACCTGAGCCAGATATTTCACAAACCGCTTGATGACCAACATAGATCATCCATCTTAAGTTAAAAAGTCACAAGACTGCAATGTATTAAATACGTGTGACTGTAAGAGTTTTGAAGCCCTACCACATCCCTAGATAAAAGGAAGGGTTATTGGAGATGGGACCCTGGTTAAAACCCAAACCACATCATTGGTATGAAAGGCCAGCAATTAAGAGTACACTTGATTATGTCAATTTTTTTTTTTAAGATCCCAGGGTTTTGCATTATTAAAAAGCCACTTCCTTTCATGATAAACTTGCTTTGCATCTTTGATGAATAAAGTGGAACTTTTCTGGAAGAGAAAATATCAAATTCTCCTTATGTGCCATTTCAGTTAAATTATAAAATTTGTGTAATATTTTTGAAAAGCATAGTTGTAGAAACAGCAATGAAGAAATCTGTGTTTCTCCCATATGGGAACACTGATTGAGTAACTCTCCCCTTTAATTTTTACCAAATGTTCCTATCTTTGTGACTCTTTAAGAAAAGCCTTGACTTTGTCATAAATGGACTTGATAATTTTAAGGAATGAGCCATCTATGCCTATTTTGATGAGAGTTTTTATCACAAAGGTGTGTTGGACTTTGTCAAATGCTTTTTCTGCATCTATTGAAAGAATCATATGGTCTTTGTTCTTGCTTTTATTTATGTGGTGAATTGCATTTATAGATTTGTGTATGTTAAACCAGCCTTGCATCCCTGGAATAAAGCCCACCTGGTCATCCTGAAATAAAAAAAAAAAAGCCTTGACTTTGCTAATAATTCACTTATATTTAAATGCTTTGTAAATTTAATCAAATTTATACATAGAAGTTTTCCACTTACCCATGTAGTTTTTTTTCCTATAGTTGTGGTTCCCAAATGATATCTGTATTTTCATATTTATTTTTATAACAGTATGTTAAATGTTTCCTGAGATTAAAGCAAAATAAAAGTGAACAAAGACTATACTGGCATTATTTTTCCCTGAAATTTATTTTTAAAATAATGGCAGAAAAATATTTTCTCTTAATGTGAATTAGGGATCTTCCACTAATAAATGCCATTTAATAAATGGCAGATCCATAATTCATAAAAATTTTAAAACTATTTTTCCTCTATTAATAAATTGTGAGCCATGCCTGAGAATAATGGAGAGGCATGTGCAAGACCACTTGCTGTAAACCTACAGGACCATCAGTCCTGGGTACAGAGGCCCCATTGCCAACTCTCAGTTGCATTGACGTACATCATCAATTTGATCTTTCCATGTACGTGTATGCTTTCTTTCGATTTCAACTGGTAGCTGGGATAGTATCGGTTGTTTATTGCATATTAAACATTTCTACAAAATTTGTTACCCCATAGGTCTAGGGATGAAATCAAAGCCATATTTTTTTAATGAAAACCAGAATATCATGATTCCCAAATCATTTTTGAAAGAGAAAAGAGAAAAGTAATACTCGAAAGTAAAGAACAGCAATTATGGATTTAGGTTTTTTAAATTTGGAAGTTTTTAAATTTGGAACAAAGCAAATTGTTGGGTTTTAGATTATTCTAATGCAGTATACTTGATAGGGATGAAATACACAACTTCTGTGCTTCTTTTTTTCGAACCGTATACCTGTGTAAAGTCATATCTTCATATTACATTGAAATGAAAAAATTTTTGTAGATGAAAACTTGGTTTTATATTCGCTTTTGAAAATCCAAAAGGTGGCATGATTTCTAATATTCAACATACATGTGATATAAAGACTCAAAAGCACAGTTTTTATTTTAACATGTTTTCTGTAAGTCCTGTTTCATAAGGATAATATTACATGAAAGATATTTTTATTTCTCCTTATACAATTTTTTAATAAACATAAAGTGAAATGTTTTTTTTCCTGTGGTGTAGACTTAGAAAGGCAAATATGGTGGGAGATTGGAAGGAATTAATCCTTCATTCACATTCCCCTGTAGATTCTGAACTGATTAAAATTAGATATTAATAGAAGAGCAGAACTAATTAAGAATAGATACAACCTGTGCAACCGTACATGGTATTTCTGCACAGGAGCCAGATGCGAACTAAAACGCATTTAGTGTCCACTTGCATAATAGAAGTTCCGGATGAGAACACAGCTTGGTGCTAAAACAAAAACAGGCCCCCTCCAACTTCTGTTCTAACTTGGATCTTCTGACCTAACTTACCTCAGGGGGCTTGAAGAAGGAAATAAACCACAGATGTGTGGAAAAAAAGAAAGACCTTTCTTTCTTAACCTATTTAGGGAGTCAGAAGCGCCTCCTGCGGTCTGAGGGAGGAACTCAGGAAAGGCAAGAATGGAATTTTGAAAATTTCTTGTAGCAACTTTATTAAAAACAATATAATAAAACACGTTATTTTTTTTTGTAATCACTTCACCAGAAAAACTGTATAGTATAAAGATGTCACATTCTAGTTGCAGACTAGAATGCATTTAGATTTTTAGTTCTTAGTTCTGCTAAATTTTAGTTCTGCTCCTTAATGTGTTATAATTGTTTCATCTATATGACACGGGGATAATAGTGCTATTTCCTTCACATCTGAAAAGCTCTCAATTGTAAAACACAATTTTAAACATCGCTAGGAAGGAAGACTACAGCCAATTAAAATTGACACAAAGCTTTCTTAATATGATGAATTTCTATTTTGTGCGCTTATTGAAAAAAAGTAATTATACATAGATCCTTTAAATCATATACCACTGTCATGCATATATAAAAAGGCAAATGTAAGTAAGATAAATTGGTTTAGATATTTCTAAGACTTCTTCATGTGCAGATTCCAACTCTTTCAAATCACCTCTTGAATCAGATTCGTCAGTGTCTTACAGCATCGCCTATAGTGCCATTAATGGTGTTTGTGGTCAGCATTTCTTATTAATACTAGAAACACATAAACCTACTAAAAGGCATTGGTTCTGGCCTCCTAAGCTGGCTTTACAGAACCAGCCTACATTTGACACTGCTTTAGGACTGTTGCTAAACGTGTCTGGCTGTTCTTTGTCCCTGCTACCAACCAACAACTTTGTGGTTCCTAGGATTTTTTTCTTCTTCTTTCTTTAATTTCAAAATATTATGGGGGTACAATGTTTTGGGTTACATGGATTGATTTTGTTATGCTTGAGTTAGGGTTATAAGTGTGCACATCACCCAGATGGCGTTCATTGTACCGGTTAGGTAGGTTTTCCCCCATCCCCTCCTCCCTCCACCCCGGCTTGATTTCCACGGAGTTTTACTTCCCTCTGTGCACATGTGTGCTCACTGGTTAGTTCCAGTTTAATAGCGAGTACATGTGGTGTTCGTTTTTCCATTCTTTAGCCACATCACTTAGGATAATGGTCTCCAGTTCCATCCATATTGTTGCAAAAGGCCTCAATTTATCCTTCATAGCTAAGTAGTATTCCATGGTACACATATACCACATTTTATTATCCACTCATGAATTGATGGGCACTTGGGTTGATTCCACATCTTTGCAATTATGAATTGTGCTGTAATAAACATTTGAGTTCAGGTGTCTTTTTGATATTAATAAAACGATTTCTTTTCCTTTGGGTAAATTACCCAGGAGTGGGATTACTGGATCAAACTGTAGGTCAACTTCCGGTTCTTTGAGGAATCTCCATACTGTTTTCCATAGAGGTTGTACTAATTTTCAGTCCCACCAACAGTGTATAAAAGTGCTTTAACGGTGCCTCTGGGGTTTCCTTCCTAGATTCCAACATCTATTCTGCACCTTTTGAGGCTGGCGATTTTGATGTTTTCACATATGCAGGTAACAACAAATACCACCCCAGCTTTTGCCTCATGGATAGGGATTGCCGGAAGTCATCCATTTTAGAAAATATTCTAATTTTAGAACTGTTAAAATATGAAAAAAATATGCATCATAAAATTGATAGAAAATAGTAGAGTTGCTATGTAGATTTAAATGAGTTAAACCATCCAAACACCTTAGCACAGTGGCTGACCCAGTGTAAGCACACACTAATGTAAGCAGTTACTGTTATTTCTAGTTAACCTAGCACACGTTAGTGAGCTCCACTTGGTTAATTATAATAATTAATGGAAATTTTACTCCACAACTCTTTTGTATTTTTGACTCCTTAACACTGAAGAAAGTTCTCTGGAAAGTTAAATACTGAATAAACTTCTCCAGGCAGTGCCTTCTATTCTGTTGAATATTAAACCAGTGATTCTGGGTAAAAAGAAGTCTATGGAGTGTTATAGCAAGGCCTGATTGAGGTATCTGTTGAATCGTTATGGCATTTATGGAAGTGTGAATTTAATAAAAAAGACAGAATTATCCTGCCTTTCCCTAATATAATTTACATAGCAACCTGAATTAAAACAAAACTGGTTTTACTCTACACTAATGCTTAGCCATTTATGACCTCCGAGAGCAGGGCCATAGGAACATGTTGCTAAGTGTGTCAATTATTTTATTTTTTCTGTATACTAAGAAGAGATGATGAACTCATCAGAAGTCTCCCATGGCCCAGGATCAGAAAGAGCAGACTACCTTAGACTTCAAGCTGGTGGCTGAAGTTCACCTTTATCCATAAGAGCATTTTAAATAACATAAGCTTACACTTTCATAAAACTAGGAGAACCTACCTGAAGATAGACTACTGAGGTTTGATTTCATTTCATAAATTCACCTTCCATTTACAACCCGGTACATTTAAATCCATATTCCTGCAACAGTGAAGGATCGCTGCCACCTATAGGCACAGATAGGATTAGAGAAGCAGCTCAATACCTAAGAAAAATGAGTGTTCTAGGATTTAAATTAGAAATATTCTGTTAAAACAGTACCTTAGCAAAGAGAAATAGCAGCTTATAACGGAAATATTTTAGAGGCAAACCTTTTGTCTGTTGCTTTTACTGACTGATTGAATCATTCATCCAAAAAGATACCAGTGTTACCTATGAGATGAATGAAGTGTGTTTACTTATGTATAATGTACCAAAGTTTCAAAATACTAATTTCCCACATAGTTGGAAACGTAGAAATAATGTATGTGGCTTCCTAGTTTGTTTTCCAAGAGTGGCTTGCTAAAATGCAAAAGCAACTGTGATTATGCAATAAACATGAGTCTTCCTTCTCCTCTAATGTAAGCAAAGAGAAAGGGAAAAGTTGTTATTGCTAAAAGAAAATAGAATGCACAAAGTAAGAATCCAATTCTAAACCTCTACTAAAGTATTTCCTTGTTTGTCAAAAAGAAATGGTTCCCATATATTTCCCACAAATGCATGTTTTCAGCAGATCAGCCAGATGTCCAAACACTGAAATACCATCCTGTAAAAAGGCCTGTGCTTATGGTATTCCTGACATACCCATGCCAAAAAGTGGCTTTGGCCAGATTCCTCCTTCTTATGCTCTCAAGAGATACTTCCAGATAAGAGAGATTCAGTTACATTTGGAATTAAGAGTAAATGCCTGGAATTTATCCACACCAATTCACACTTGGTTAATGCCAGCATTCTTTGGTCTTAACCTGGGTACTCAATCCCACTTTCTTGCTTTTAGACCCTTTTGATCTGGCAAGAGGGTTGGCATAAAGCCAAAAAATGGATTTGGTAAAAACTGAGTGGATGGAAGAGCTCAGGCATTCATTACCTCCCAGAACAATAGAAACTATTTCTCCAAGAATTGTTTTGATAAGAGGGTGGCAAGCCCACACATTCTTCTCAGTGAAGCTTCTCACTGTAGTCTGTTTTAAACTGATCAGATTTAGTCTTCGTGGCACACACTCTGCGATTTCCTCTCTCAGTATCACTCACAAGCTAAAAGATATGCATGTCTCAAATTTAAATAGAGTAAACCCGGAGTTCTTAAATTATAAACTGTGTGTCAGTGAAGCAAACATAAGGCTAGCCTCAATAAACACCATGAAGAAAGTTAAGTTTCTAACAAACATTCTGTTTATTAGCAGGTTTACACCAAAGATAATCAGTGGTTCTATGAACCTACAATAAAAGCACAGGTTACTACCTATGTTTTGAAGGGACGGGGTCAAGCTTGTAGCATCAAGGCCAGTAGTGACCTCTGCCTCCACATAGCCTTTGATGGCGGCTCCAAGGTAAAGTGAGGCATGGTTGTTCTTCACCATCAGTGAGCCCCAGGGAGAAAAAACAACCAAGAGATAACTATCAGAGCCATGGGTTTCTTTACTGTGTTAAGACATTAATGTCGGACAGGCGCCATGCTCATGCCTATAATCTCAGCACTTTGGGAGGCCAAGTCAGAAGGATCACTTGAGCCCAGGAGCTTCAGGCAAGCCTGAGCACATAGTGAGACCCTGTTTCTACAAAATAAAAAAATTAGCCAGTGTGGTGGTGCACACCTGTAGTCTCACCTACTCAGGAGGCTGAGGCAGGAGGATTGCTTGAGCCCAATAAATAAGTAAAGACACTCATGTCTTCAATTCACCTTTTTTGCTGGAATCCTCACAGTCTGAAGTAGTCTCTCACATTATTTCAAAACATTGTTCTTGGTTCTCTCTTTCCTGCCCATAGCAGTACACAAGAAATAAGAACTTTTTGATAAAAAGGAGAAAGAATCATCTTTTACTGTCTTCCATCTTTCCTCCTTGAATCAAAAGTTGCTTCCCAATTGCTCAAGATTACTTAAGACAGGCAAAGAATTTGCACCAATTTATAGATGAAGTATTGTACATACAACAGAAGAAAAAAATTTTGATCATCATGTGTAAATATTTTATAAGAATCATCAGTCCCACTAAATGAATTAGAAAACATACTAAAACACAGACTGAGTGGCTTAATCAGGAACAGACACCTGGTATGTGAAAGGCAGGGCACTGGACCCAAGTTTGACAATGTTCTTTGTATTATATTTCACTTACTAGCAGAGGGGCAGAGTTGGGCTACTACAGCTATAAACCTACAACATTCACTGGTTTAATCAACCTCTCATATACCATTATCTGGAGCTTCTGTGGAAACGTATAATCAGACTTGCACCTGGATGCAGAAAATTAATAAGAAAGCATTTTTTCTACTCTTAGGGAAAACACACAGTATATACTTATCATCTAAAGTTATAGAAATAAAGTTATTTTAAGGACCTTCCAGTCTTGAAAGTAAATAAAAGACATCACAGGTAAGAATTATGTTTAGTATACTGATAGTTCAAATCAGTGTGAAGTCTATACTGTAAAATTAAAAATACAGAGGGCATAATTGCATCCTGAAGTATTTAAAATCAAAGATTTGTACATATCCTTCACCTATAAATATCATTAAACAAGTCAAATTGCCTTTTATTTAATCAATACACCAAAATGATTTGAAAGAGCAATATCATAAAGCTTTGCTGAACTAGTGTTAAATCCATTTTTTCTGAAGTAATGAAGCATACAAACCTTCTGGGTTTTGGTAATGCATAACAAACAAATTTGTGCATCATGCCTGAACTGTGTATGAGTGACCTTGAACTATACTTGAATAAAATGTCGTAATGAGAGCTGCTACAGGTAAAGCAGATTTCGAAACACAAAAGGGCATACAAGGAAACTGGAATCTCCACCTATGAACAAGCTTGACCCTAATATTGGCTTTGAATTTGTAGGTGAGAGAGAGAAAGTAGATGGGGCAGGGTATATTTTTCTTTCTCAAAGCGTTTTATAGACTTCGAAAGACTGGTATATTTAAATTGATTTTAACACATTAAAAAAGTAGAAGAAAGCAAACAATTCCAGAAAGTGTTATCATCATGTATGTAATTTCCATAATAATACAAATGTGATGATATTGGACAAGGCATTAAATATTAACATGCAAACCAACTCATTGTAGTCAATTCAATTCAGATCATCTGGCAACGAAACGACCTTGAGCATATGTTCAATAATGGCACTGAAATGAAGTGACTGCCATTTTTAGAAGTGAAAACATGTTTGTGGCAACCCAAATATCTGCTCTGAATTGTAAACTGTAATAATGGGAACACCAAGCCTTCAGAGTCCCAGCATGTGAAATGTCTCCAGCCCTAGCATAAAGGCAGATCTACAGTGGAGGTCAACATATCTTTGCTGAAATTAATACATAGGTAGCAGTATATGGGTAGGAGAATGTATGCTATACTTTTCAAAAGCGTGGTGTAAAATTCTCAACATAAAGCAGTTTTTATAGAGTATCAAAATGAAAACTACACAGAAGCAGTTGATGTTTGAATCATATTTTACCATGAAGTTGAACAACCATATTTCCAAGTAACGTGTAATTCAAGTCCTGTCATGTCTCAGAATTAATAGCCCAGATTCTTAATTCTTACTGAGGCTGACAAATTATTATTTCTTATGGCACCCGTCACACTTGATCATAAGTAGCATCTCTACTCATAACTCTCCTTCCATCAAATTGAGCCTAAGTTTATTTGTCTAACACAAAACACCAAAAGGTCTATGATGTGCAATGAATCAAATGTTCTACATTAATGGGTAAACTGTTTCATGTGTGGAAAATGATTCTACGGCTTCCAAATGGCTTTATACAAATACAAAGCCACAGTTGCTAAGCTATTATTTCACTTCCAGGGTAAACGTCTGCTGTCTGATATTTTAGAAGCAATACTAAGTTGTTTTCAAGTCATTGAGCCTGAAGGCATTGGAATGTCACAGATTATATGTATACATATTTTTTTCCTGGCATCATCACACAGTTGTTTTTCTTAACTTTCTTAACTTGAGGATCTATCAGGAAGATAATATTATACTACCATTGAATTCATAAACATTCTTCGAGGGAACAGGATCTCTGAATATTCTGTGCCGTTAGGTTCTGCTAAGTATTCTAAACAACATAAATTAAAGTCTGTTCTATTATTTAAAATGTGCTATTCAGAGGGAAATGGGAACCTCTAAAGGCATAACAGCAAAAGCACAGAGGACAGGTTTAATTGATTAGATAATCTTTGGTCGCTTCATCTTTTATACTATCAGCTTGATCATCTACAAAATGGGCATATGGTACCAGTTTCATTATATAGCTTTGGTAAGTTTATTTATGTAAAATACAAGGCTCAGTGCCCAGCACATGGTAAATGCACAGTAGGCATCATTTTACCATTTCCCTTCCCCACTTCACACATTTGCATTCCAGTATGAATTGAGAAGGGAAGAAGGAGAGGGGCCTCACACCTCCTTTTCTGTCTAACTGCGCAGTGGACAGGTCAAGGCCAAGGGATGACTGATCAGTTTATAAACCTGAAGGAAAGAAACAAAAATGGTGGATTTCACATTTGACAGTACAGTAAGGGGGTAAATTTGATATAAATTCTTGTGTTCTTCACCAGGTAAAGTTTTAAATGTGTTGTGACTGCCCCAGATTCCTAGCCCTAGCCCAATCCACTTCATCGTTGGTGGCACAAATACTTCAGCACAGGCAGAGGCAGGAGGATGTGCTACACTGCACCCCCATGAGCGAAAGCAGCTCTTACTTTACCATGACAGAAGTCAACCTCAGTCAGTCAGGGAGGGAACCTGCAGCCTTGGGGCCACATGTGGACTTCTGGATCCTTGACTACGGCCTTTTGACTGAATCCAATTTTACAGAACAAATCCTTTTATTTTGTTCTATTTTTTTTTTTTCACTGTTTTCTAAAATTCTTTTTTTTTTAATTTTTTTTCTTTCAGCATATTACGGGGATACAAATGTTTAGGTTACGTATATTGCCCTTGCCCCACCCGAGTCAGAGCTTCAAGCGTGTCCATCCCCTAGACAGTGCTCACCACGCCCACTACATGTGTACATACCCGTCCCCTCCTCCCCACTCCCGTCTGCCCGACACCCGATGAATGTTATTACTATATGCGCACTTAAGTGTTGATCAGTTAAAACCAATTTGATAGTGAGTACATGTGGTGCTTGTTTTTCCATTCTTGGGATACTTCACTTAGTAGAATAAAGGGATTTCTTCTGTGAAGTTTGGATTTGGTCGAGGGGGATCTGGAGGGCCACATGTGGCCTTGAGGCTGCGGGTTCTCACTCCCGCCAGTGATGCCTAAGGTAAGCATGTCTCTGTGGAGTAGACCCTCTAGCCCCGTCAGATTACACTTTCTGTGAAGAAAAAAGAGACCTTTATTGGCCCTGATTATAACTTGGAAATCAAGATATTTCCAGAATAACTATCTGTGATCCATACCCTGCCTTAAAGTGCTACCTCTCAGTCTTAACTTCTTTTGGTGTGATGTCCTAGGAATGTTGAATTCACTGACTTTACAAAGAAATTCAGAAAAACCAAGGATTAAAAAATGATCAGACTATTATCATGGGCAAATATTCATTATTGTAATCTTTATTTGAAAATTGATAATTGATGTGTATATAGTATTAATGCTTTCTATGAATACAATTTAAGTAACTAGAAATAGATGTGTATTGACTTTCCAAATAACAGAGATCTCTATAACCAACTATTATCATATTGATGTAACAGACATAAAAATAAAAAACAAAAGAAAGCACTCCCTTAAGAACAAGAAACACCATGCCAAAAAATTACTTATTTAAATTTTGTTGGACAGGAGTGATTGCTCAATCTTTTATACTTATATTTCTACATGAAAACAGGGTCAAATTACTTTTGAAAATATTTTTAGATGTTAGCCCTTATCAATGAAATAAAGCATCTCAAGGCATGATTTAAGCAAAGCTTAAAGTTCTTCATGAAAGAAGTTCAGTCCCTAGAAGCAAATCCATGCTTCATCTTCCATCATTGGAACTAACTATACTCCCTCAAAATACTACATTTGATTTTATAATGGTGCAGGAGTATGTTAAAAGAGATTTTCCCAAGGTATGTTTTGAAAACTCACTTCTCTTTTGAAACTATTGAGAGATAAAAATCCTGTAATATTGCAGGATTAAAATTACACAAGTATGTATATTAATACACACACATACTATGACATTTACTTCAAAAGTAGATTTGGTAAAAAAGAAAGTTGGAAATCAGACAGTTACAAGGCTGTGTGTATAATTGTGGAAATATCTTTTTAACTCCTTATTGAATACCTCTCTTAAAATGCCTAACTTCCTGCCTTGATTGAAATGCTGTCCAGATTTATGTAAGTAGTTGGCTCTCAGACTTGAGTTCCTGCGCTTAGATCACAGAGGTAGCACGTAATCCTGATGCAACTTTGTGTCTGCTGACATTGCAAAGGGTGATAAAGCATCTCAGCCCCTCCAATCGGTCTGACACGGCACAAAGCTGAGAGCGTTGTGGAAAATTGAGTCTTGACAGTATCTGCCCCTCACAGGCCTCAGCTCACTCAGAGCCTACAATCAGATTACACTTGATCCAACCAGACAAACTCCCAACATGCACTGAACATAATTCAAATTCTTAAGGGCTTTCCTGAGACAGAAGAAAACTATTGAGGTTTTTGTTGTTGTTGTTGTTTTTTAAGCTGAATTTAAGGCATTACATGGATACCCTTAAAGAATGGAAATTGGAATGAGGACAGTGCCAGCCTTTAGGACATCATCTGGGTCACATTTCTCTATCAGTGTCTCAACTCCGCCTCAGAGCAAAGTGGATTCATTTCAAGGCCTGGCCAACTTAGGCCCTTTCGGACAAGACGACTGCTATTACAGCCATGGCTTCGGCTTGAATGGTATTTTTGTGCTTTGGATCACTGAACTCGGGCAGGTACCCCAGCGGCTCATTTTATAGGCCAGTGAACATGGCATAGACAGTTCGTGATGACTGGGAGAAATCTGGAGTGATGGCATATGATGGGAAGAATTCTAGGTACTATTACTATTCACCTCACTACCCCAGACCAATGTTAGAGTTTGAATTTTTAACAAAAATCTCAGCTGCTGCTTCTACTTGAATGCCAATGCATTTTAAGCATTTTCTAGAAGGCCAAAGCTACCAATATGTTGAATAATGACAAGATTAAACATAGAAAATATTGCATTTATTTTCTTTGCTATCTGCGTGTATACATATGCAAACATACATTCGTGTTCAATAATTCAAGAGCAGGTAAGAACCATTAACAATGCAATAGAAGAGTCAATATTTACTGAATTGGTCCTTGAAATTCATGCAAGATATTTAACGATGTCCTCAGGATTTCCTTCTTCAAGCTGCATCAGTATGCTTCTCAGTAAAGCACTCGTAATTAAGCAGAATATACAGCTTTAAAGGTTGTGATCAATCATTCTGCTAAGAAATCTTTGAAATTTTATATCCAGTAAGTGTTCAGATGTGTATATTGCAAACTAGAAAATTTCACCTATTCTACTCAATTCTATTCTACTGTATTTTGTTTGTTAATAAGTTAATATGTTTATGATGTTTAATCATAAAGGCAAGTGGGTACTTACAACTTAGAGATATATTTTTCAAAAATGTTAGAAAGTACAAACTCTAGCTATCCCACATATCTATTTTTGTGACTGCAAAATTTAACCCTACATAGCATATGCCTTCACATATATTGTCTTACTGAACTTCCTAAAGATTTATGAAGTAAGTAGGGATTGATAACTTTACTTTATAATAAGGAAAATGATAGTTAAAGAATCTTAGTTTTTCACCTGATTTGCATATCCATATGTAGTATAAAACCTCAAAATTCTCTCTTCTAATTCCAATTCTAGAGCTTTCTCCACTACAACATTCTACATCTCATTAAAAGATATTAAGTCAACAGTCTTTTGATTGTATCTGACAGAAATTTAATTCTGAAAAACTTAGGGAAAAGATATTGATTTATTGACTCACAAAATTGCAAACTCCAAGAGTATATCTGGCTTCTCACACTCAAATCCAGGGGCTCGAACAGTCCCATTGAGGGGGCTGTCTTTCCTTCTCCCTCCATTTCTGAGCATTATTGATCTTTTGGCATTATATTTAAGTAGATTCTCCACATTTGGTGGAAGAGTTGGCTTCTGACTTGTCCTTAAGTCTTGTGATACCAAAAGGAAAATGACTCTGATACCCCAAATCCGAAGTCACATCTTTGAAGACTCTCAGCTGCATTTGGGTCATATGTCCTTCTCTGAACTAAACACTGTGGTGAGAAAGTGGGGGCTTTGTTTAATCACACCTGAGCCTTGTGCCCACTTCTGAGAGTGTGGGAAGAGCCGGCATGTGGTGTCATGTCTCCTGAACCATATGAAATAGAAGGCCCTTGAAAAAAGGGTTCTGCTGTTGTAAGAAATGGAGACATTGTACCCACCACACACACGCTTATGCACACACACACACACATACATGTACATACACACAGATTGTCTACCACAATCTGTCTGAATCCCAACATTTTACTGCTAGTTCCTCCTTTCTTCATGACATTTAACATTTTTACTTTTAAAACATATGCTTGGATCAATACGTAGATATTTTCTAGCTATTTCCTAAAATAATAGCTAACATTTATTGAGCATTTACTATGTGCTAGGCACTGCACTGATACTTTCTTTATATTGATTGCCTCTTTTAATATGAAGACAACCTAACATGATAGGTACTGTTTTTAATCTCCATATTATAGTATGGGAACGTGTGTTTTAGAGATTAAGAAACTTTCCCAAGGCCAATCAGCCATTGAGTAGCAGAGTCAAGATTCCAACTCTGGCAGTCTGACCCTGGAATCCACACTCTAACACTATGCAACACATCCAGTCATAGATCCTTGGGAAGGTCTTAAACATGGTAGGTGATTGTGTGTGTGTGCACAAGGGTGCTCTGGTCATGATAGCAAATAAGAAGTGCAAAGCTACCAGGTGTTCAGCTGCAGCTCATTCTCTGCTTGCCTTAAAATAACTCAAATGAAAATAATATCAGAGAAATCAACATTTAAAAGTGCTAAACTTTTCCATAAACACCTCTAGCTGGAGGTGGAAGCAGGGAAATAGCCCCCAAAATATTATGAGACATTAGCCCTATTCCAAGGTAAACATATCTTAAAATATAGAGAAGTTCAAACTGAAATAGGTCAGCCTACTAACAGTAGATTTTTTTTTCCTTTTTCAAGCTGTGGAATATTTTGAGGATTCTTTGCTTTGTATAGAAGTCCAACATAAAATATCATGTAAAAAAATTTCAGAAAACTTTGTTGCCAGTCACAATAAATTTGTGATCCAGAAACTAAAAGGGGAACAAATAGCATTTATCATAAATGAAGCATATGCAGGGATAATTAGATATAACTATGGGGGAAATTCTATATAGGAGGCTTTAATTTATTAATACAGAAGTTTAAGATAAAAAATTAAATAGATATCATGTCATTGTAATGCTAAACCATGACCAAAACAGGTTCATATTTTTAATATTAATTATTATCAACTCTGATAAGCTTATTTTGGTCTTGTACAAAATCCTGGAATTGTTTGTTGTTAGCAATAGTTTATAAAGATGTATTTGTATGCACTACTTCTCATTAAATAGCTGTCAAAAAGGAAGAACGAAGAAGTTTGCAGGTTAGGGTAAGGGAATGAATCAGTCCAGTTTTGTGCTACTCATTTGGCAACAAGCCCTGAGTTGTTATTTGTATATGCCAGGCAATCAACAATTTTCTGGGCATCTGTTATCTTCTCATTAAGAAAATTCCAATTACTACAGTTGGCAATCTTTTGTCTGTCTGCTTCCAACCCATGGTACAAATATAACTGGAATTTCTAGGGTCCCCTTGGGAGATTAGAAGTGAACACATTATCTTGTTCCAGTGGTAGCAATTAGATCCACTATTTCCTGCATTGATAAAATTCAGGTTACTGACTGTAATTGTATAACATTTTCTTTAGGATGCATATAAAATGTGGGTAGTAGGGTAATTTTACCTTGGAATGCATTCTGAATGTGCTTATGTAATACTTTCCAGTTTTCTTATTCTTGTCACCATCCTGAAGCATCTTACTACTTCCAAAGTTGTTATTTTCTTTCTTTCTTTTTACATCATCCAGACATTCTAAGTTATTTCGGCACCACTTGGGCATAATTCAGGTACACAGCATCCTAAGCAATATTTCTGTTTCTGGCATATATCCTGGAAAGTAATATTATTGGTTCCTTTTTGTTTAATTGAACTAATCTTGCCCCAACACTCTCATAATCAGCAAGTGTTGATAGGCACACACCGTGTACCAAGAACCATGCAGTGCTGAGTGATGGCAGAGTTCCTGGCTCTAACGTGTTCTCCAGGTACACATCATAGTGCTCTCTAGCTGAGTCTCACCTCCCCAAATCCTTTCCTGCCCCGAAGAACCTGGGCAGGCACACATCCTCTGCAGCACCGTCATGGCTCACCTCTTGTCATGTCTGTTGGTCCTCCTGGGACATTCCCAGAACCTTATCGGATTCCCATCCCTCAAGCTAACAGGACCACTTCGGGTGACAGTTGGTGTTTCTGTTGTGGCTTGGTTACATCGCCCTTTCACTTACCTTGCCCATCACCCCCGGTCCCCGAAGTTGACACCGTCGATAGCTACTAGTATTGTTCTGGTTCTATCTACACACACACACACACACACACACACACACACACACACACAGTCTGTATTTGGGAGGGCACAGAAAGAATTCCATCCCATTGATACTCCACCAGTACACCCAAACAAGCCGATGCATCCTGAGTTATTTTCTCCTTGAGCTTTTTTCATTCCTGAAACAGTCTCTGGAGATTAAGGGGTGAGTAGAACTTGTCCGCTGTCTTCAGACTTGATAGAGTTTAATTGTAAGCGTTAGTCACCATCTCCAATATATCTCATCATTATGGCTCACATGAGTTTTATCAGAACATGAAAATAGAATCTCTAATAACCTATCCTAAAATAGAAAATTTCTATAGTACCTTCTAAAATTCTCACTACATACAAATAATTAAACATGCGATCCCTTCCTTCAAAGAGTTTGGAGGTTAAGAGAAAGGAATGAAAAGGGGGAAAATGGGTACTTTTTCCGGAGGACTGATTTTCTTAAAATAATAGGAAGTTCTCTAATTCAATATTGGGCACAAAAAGATTGCAGGGACCATTGTCTCAGTGGTCAAGTTTAAATACTCATTATTATGTGTTATTACAAAAGGAAATCTCCCAGTAATCAGAAAGTTTGCAGAGTATGAAAGCTTCAAATCATGCATATTTTCTGAGAGTAGAAGTGACACAAATTCAAGTGGAAATTGGTACAAGATACCGTAGTTCGGTCACTTTAAAAATTGTTTTGTTTTGTTAAGGTTTTATTATACTGATCTTTCATTTATTGACTGTACCCTTTTCTTTACCTGTATGCCCTCAACGTTGAGTCTATAACTTTTAGTTACTATTTTACATCTGATATTTATCCTGCCTGGAGATAGTGGGCATATATCCCAGTTTGCCTGGGAAAGTCCTTGTTTGTTACGTGGATTACATGGTCACCCTATTCATAGCTATGTTAGGTGGGATTCATTTCACCTTACCTCAAGGTGGAACCTGAGACACAGGTTTGCGTGCTTGTAGTTTACTGCGGGAAGGGAGCCACAGGGACACATACAGGTGCAGTAGCAAGAGTGAAATCCCGAAAGAGAAAAGGCAACACTAGGGTGTGTGCGGAGCCGAACATCCTCACTACCCGGGGTAACTAGACTCACGTCCTCTGGAAGAACTCCAAAGAGATATGTAAAACGTGTTTCATTATTGCCTGTCTGAGACATAGAAGAATGGAATTATTTATTCACTAATTTTGTTGCCCATTAGACGAGGATTTCCAGAAAGGTTATTTTTCCCTTTCTCCTAAGGTTTGTGCATGCATCAGAATGTCTGAGCAGAGTCCCACAGTAGTCGCGCGCAGGGGCACTAGACAGACAGCAAGTTATCCAGTGTGGTCGGGACACCGTGCTAGCGGGCTACAGCGCGCATGCGCACAGTGCAGCAAAGCCGGAGCAAGACTGCAGACCAGGGCGCAGAAGATGTCTAAACACAACTTGCCTCTTGCACCACTTGGATAATACCGATGTCCTACATTAATTACAGTCTCTCAGAGAGTATTCAAAGAGTGTCAGCCTCAAATTCCACAAATCGTTCAAAATAAGATGCTGCACTAAGAATATAGTCTCCGCTGCTGCGATGGTTGTCACAGTCGTACCGGAATTCTCGGTCTCCTTTCTCTGATGCCGGTTCTGACGTTCCCACACTCTCACCTGGCTCTACAGAGGGTCTAGGCTGCTCGCCTGTTTGGGTGACACTGACCTTCGTCCCCAAAGTAGCAAAGCTCTTACTCGCTTTATCCTTGCCAGGCCAGGGTTGCTTCCGTTGCCCATATGTGGTTATTACTGGGAATAAAAGTACCAAGGAATAGGCCAGTGAGTGCCCTGATTTCCAACCTACTCGTCCTGCTCTCTTTGTGTAGCAGCAGTACTCGCTTTCGGGGTAATCAGAGTATAATTAGTGCCTCCAATATGCTAGCTCACTTCTCCCATTCGGCCCCTGGAATAAGAACTGTCACTCCTTAAAGGGCTGGGAGGGTTCTGAGGTAATCGCCCGCCCGCCTCGTCTCCACCCCGGCCACCATGGCGTCTCTGTTCACGGCCCTACCACCAAACTGGGCTGGTTATGGGAAGAGTCTGGCTTGCATACACTACCCAAATCATCTTACCTCTCCCGTCTTCCCGGGTGAGGGATGCTTTCTGATGGGCAACATCACGGTACTAAAACAAGCCTGTGATTTTTGTTCTGTCCCCTAACTCCATGTGCATGCCTCTGCCGTGGAGCCCCCAACCCAGCCAGCCTTCCTGGTTTGCTCCTTCCTGGCCAACCCCACTGTCCACTAACCTGTTATCTATTTCCTTACCTCCAGCCACTCCTCCTGCTAGGCACAGTGCCTGCCAGGAGCTCTGCGTGAACTCCGCTCACTAGGAGGATGTCCACTCACCGCTGACCTTCAGGGCTACTCAGCGGGGAGCTGTAGTACCCAGCACTCTATTTGTTGGCTAACATCAATCTAGTGGCCCCATCTATAAATGAAGCTCAAGTTTCTCTGTTAACTGGTTATAAGATCCATCCCTCAAGCATCATGGGACACTGGAAAAAATCTACTTACCAGAAAAGGGATATAAGAGGGAAACGTGAGTATCACAGCCTTCACTCTTTGGGGAAAAAAGGAATAAATACTCTCTGTTGAAATGTTTCTATTTGCAGTCTTATGGCAGGTGTTGCTACAGACTCTGAGAAAGCAATAAGCGCACGTAAATCCTTGAGTGGACCTGGGCGAGGAAAAAAATGTATGCAGGATAATTTGAGGTCAATTAAGGCACTTGAATGGGCGTTGTATATTAGATGTTATTATGATGATAATATTAAATTCTAGAGTGTGAGAAAGTTAATGTGGTAATGTTGGAAATTCTGCTTGCCCTTTGGGGATATGTGAAGTCCTCAGGGGTAGAGCATCAGCATCCCTGCAATTTTAAAATGGTTCAGTAAAAGAAAATATACTGTCTGTACGTGTGTGTGTATGTTTGTATATGTGGGTGTATATGCGTGTACATGCACGTACGTGTGTGTGCATGTGTATGTGTGTGAGTAAGTGGGTGAATGTGTGTGTGTGTGGAGGGAGAGAGAGGGGGAATACAAATGTAGAAAAATGTTATCAATTGTGAATCTCAGTGAAGGTTAGATAGGTGTTTATTGCACTATTCTTTCCATTTTTCCCTCAATTTAAAATTTTTCAAAATAACAATTGAAAAGAGAAAAATGTAGAAAATATAAAAAATTAGGATAAATAAATAAAAACTGCCTGGTTAAATTCAGATTACACACAACTAAAAAGAGAATTAATGAATTATAAAATATATTTGAAGAAATTATCCAAAATTCACCACAGATAAAAAATATGAATAAGAGATTATGAGATATATCTTTTTCACTTCTTACATTAATTGGTTTTACATTACATTAACTGGTTTTATATTGCTATAGTTTTTATTGTCATGTGTTACATATGTTAATGTCTGTCTATTTTGGAATTGAAGTAAAATATACTGTCTTTAAAAACATAAAGTTTTCCTCTATTTCCCCCAATTACCATAGAATTGTGTATACAATAGAATTCTCAACAAATAATGTCTAAGTAATTAATTATATTTATAAAGGATAATATTAGCTAAATAATTGCTTATGGCACAAGTAATCCTGAGACTTTCGATCAGTCACTACTTCAGTTTGGAAGCAACGTTTTACAGTCACCTAGTGATACTGAGTTGCTAGTCTATACTGCAGTCATTGGGAACATTTTGGAGGCTGACAAATTTTGGCTTATTGTAATTTTGATTTCTTAAGGCATAAAATGGGAAAGGAGGAAGACAAGATTTATCTTAATACTGATTAAAATTATTTAAAATAAAATGTTTTGAGAATTCTTCCAATACCTTGCCAGACAGTAGGGAATTTAAATTGATAAATGTGATGTATCTTATCTACATCTCTGCAGCAAAGTGACCTACTCTTATCTCATAGATTTCATTTACCAGTAAGTGCTAAGCCAAAAACTGGCCTTAATTGAATGAGCCAGCTATTTAAATAATCCCGAAATATTCTGATGTCAACTTTATTGTTCTAAAAGTATAATTTGCTGAAACCTAACAAAAATAGGCTATATATCATCCAATTCCTGTCTTATTAGATAATACATACTTCATAGTCATTTCTGGATAAATACTTTGTTTAAGGATTAACCTCTTGTTTCTTTTTATTGTTGTCTATCTTCTCAGTCGCATAACAGAAAGGTTCGCACATTGCTCATGGCTGTGACACATTCCAAAATGTCAATCAGACCATATCAAATGAACATTCCACATTTGTTTCCTTCCAGAGAGCTCTCTCATCATGGGTAAGGTGTAGTACGAAATTGTTATTTTGTTGTTATTCTTTAAAAATTTCAAAATCAGAGGAAAAAACATCAAAAATACATCTGAGTTATTTTTATGTGATGGGATTTTAGTTGTCACCTTAGCATTTTCCCATGTCTCTATTCCATTTTTCAATCTTTTCCCCAGCTTTAGGACAATTGGACTGCCTTGGGTTGGCCATATCCAGGTGGGCCATTGCTTGGTAGATCAATGAGCATACTTCAGTCAGCTACAGGACAGCTGCCACCCAGGCTAATGGCTCACAACTATTAATTCTAAGTTTAAAACAACCATGTGAGATAAATGTTAGTATCACTAGCTAATAGAGAAAGATACTTAAGTTCAGAAAGTTTAGGTAAATTTCCCAACCTTGAATAGCTGTAAGGAGTTAGCTCAGGTTGAAATCAGAAATTCTCTGCATCCAAAGCTTTTGATGCACCCGCCACACCATGCTAGCTCTGTGATTTAGTGGTATCAGAAATGACATTCTGGCTAGATACATATTGCTGTAATAAAATGCGAAGTGGCCCACAAATCCACTGGTGTGGCAGTATACTAGGTTAGCATCACATTTGAAAGTTCATCAGGATAATTTCTATGATTTTAAAATTTCAATGTCTTTCCCAACCCTAGGAAAGTAATACCCATCTTAGACTAGCAGGCAAAAGCCTCTGGAATATATTGTCTCTGTTGTTTGAGCTTCATTTTCCATTAAAACAAACAAAATGGTGTGTGTGTGTGTGTGTGTGTGTTCATTGGTTTCTTTATTTATGTAGTTATTGACCATTTACCACGTCATTGTTTTGGTCACTGAAAGTCAGGTCTCTTCTTTAGTCCTGCCTTCCAGTTGTAAACACATATTTGTTTTAATTTTATATTCAAGATAATAAATTTAGCACCTATATCTATATCCCTTCCCTTTCCCACTAAACATTCTAAAGAAATAATATAAAAGAATAATATTTTGAAAAATCCATAAAAGTATAGGAGAATAATCAAGGGTAGCATCAGTGGATCCGAAATGTGGTAAAATGTGTGGAATATGCAAGAAATTGGATTGCTAGAGAAACCAAATAATAAACATGTGTATGTACCCATACTGGCAAAGTCTGCTTACAGGAGGAATAGAGGTGAAGAAATAAAACGTTCTTAGGGTTCTTATTTTAATGGTGTAAAAGGAGAGATTGTCTATACACGTTCCTGCTTATTCTAAACTAAGCAGAGCACGGAAGAAGACAGCCATGCGTTTCCTGGCCATCATATTGACTCAAAGATGGTCCCATGACCCAATCAGAGCCTAAGGTACCACTACTGAGCTGATGCTAGGGAAATCTTGGGAACTTTCTTCCTCTGAAATTTAGTTTGGAAGGATAAGAAGGGGGGTTCCTGACCCATCTTGTACCCCATGGAGGCTGAGAATAAAATCAGCACATGGAAGGAGGAGCCAAGCTAAGACCTGAAGGAGATCGAATCATAACATCTATTCTTTATTGAGGTCCTGAATCCTTAGCCAGTTAAATTCACTTTAAAAATTTTTGTTTTCTTTGAATAACATTGAAAATAATTTCTACCCGGAATAATCTGCTCCTACAGCATCATGAGGTCATTTTTCTTGTCATTTCTGTCCTGCATAGCACTTAGAAAATGCTGAACATTTAAGTTAAAAAACTATAATATTTATGGGATAATTTTTGCTTAAACTTGACAAGCCCCACACTACATGTATGCAATTCCTCATTCTGAGTAAATGAGAATGAAAGGGAGAAAGTCAGATGACCAAATTAAATTTGGTTGTAATTACTGCATAGATATATTTTAACAGCAAACAGTGACAGGAGCACAGTTAAGTTTAAAATCAGTATTCAATACATCATTGTTAATGTCCTAAAACTGTTTAAAATTGATATAAAAAAGCCAGCATTGCTTAGAATTATCGATTAATTTTAGACTTAGACTATGGTTTGTTGCTGTACACCGTTAGATGTGTATGTGTGTGTGCATGTGTATTTATATAATTCTTTGTTCAAATAAAAAATTCACAGGATAATCGTAGAGGAATAGTAAAGTTATTGATCTGAGAATGCCCAACAATTTACTAAATTCACTCATACACAGTCTTCCTTCACTTTATAGGAAATAACAGAACTATTTGTTTTATGTTTAAATCTGTGCAGCCCAATATTGTGGTCACTAGTCACATTTTGTTATTGAATCCTTGAAATGTGGCTAGTTCAAATTGAGGTTTGTCATTAAGTGTAAACTACACATCACATTTCAAAAACTCAGCATAAAAAAAGAATATATCTCAATAACTTTTATATCAATTACATGTCAAAATGATTATTTGGATATATTTAGTGAAAATATACTATTATAATTAATTTCACCCTTTTTAAAACTTTTTTAATGTGCACAAGAAAAAAATTGCAGATGTGACATGCATTATATTTATATTTGGTAGTGCTGATTTAGGTTATAGGATTTTAGATTTGGGAAAGACCATAGGGAATTCAACCATAAAAAACAGAAGATCATCCTTCTCTCTAACATTGCAACTGCCCCACATTTGTTCTATTTTTATTTTACCACAGCACTGATTACCTTCCCATGCACTATTCCATTTAGTAATAGTAAAATCAACTAATTCCAAGTCAAAATAGCTGCTCTTCTATTCTTCTGCCCTTTGCCTTTGATTTTTATTCAAACTGTAAGCTCCGACTTATGATGTAAAGGAGAGGAAAAAGGCAAAAATAAGAGGGGGTTAAACAGGTTTCCATTAATATCCCTTCCCTTCCTCTGTGTATTTCACAAGTCTTTGTTACTCCATAAATAAGGAAAAAATGTAGTAGCAAAATTTTTGAGATTACATGTTTTGATCCAGAAAAATATGTTGCATCAGGATTTTTGCTTCTGAATATATCTATTTTATACATCTATGAATAGGAGTTTTTAACTCAAAAGACTCAGGCAGTACTGAATCATCCTGGAAAGAACGTATTAGTTTTTTGCTACTGAATATACTGTTATAACATCAGTATGATTAAAAGTTTTAAATCCAAAAGCCTCCAGAAATATTAGACAATGTCTAGTATATACAAATGTTATTAGCAATATTATAAATGTTAAGATCTATAATTCGATAGTTAGAGATACTTCTATCTTCATGAAAAAGAAAGGCAAAACTCTTAACTATAGTATAATTTTCCCCCCAAAAAGTCAAATATACTACTAAGCCATTTTTATAGTACTTACATTTAATTCCCTAAGGTTTTCTAAAAGTGAGACAGTGTACATTTCTACATAAAGGAAAAGAACAGTCTCTCTGTCACCAGTTGTTTTACCTGTAAGTGTACTGAGTCTCCATGATTAGCTACGGTGTCCTGTGAACCTAGAATAAACAGGGATCCGAATATTCTATGCCCTGGGAGTCTGAGGTAACCTTTGGGGAAAGATGCTCATTCTGAAGAGCGTTAACAGACTGGCAGAACTTCTGTCTTGTTCTTGCTCGATAACTCCCTGGTACCCTACAGGAAAGCTTCATACACATGTCGGGGAAGCTGACCACCTGCCTTCCACTGGTAACACCTGGCTCGGGTTCCAATCAGCCATTTCAAGTGATAAAGAATGCACAGTGAGGCTGTGCTGTAATTAGAGCCGTAATTATTAGCCCGTTGAGTCCAGTGTTTCTAAGTCTCTTCATTATACAGTATTTATTATAATAACGTGCAGGAAGTGCTGTTGAAGGTCACCACATGGGAACAGATATTCGATGACTAGAGAGCAGACACAGCGGACAGTTCTCTCACAGAACAGGAACACGGCCTCTCCCGTAGTAGATAGAGATCAAGCCACAAGCAGTCACGTAAGAAGAGACCAGCAGAATGCCACCAGCCGCTCGGGATAGCCAGACCTCACGGTGTATAAAGATCCCTCCCGGAAGTATTAGAAATCCTCGGCGCTGCTCTAAAGGTCACTCAGTAAGACCCTGAAAGACGGCAGTGTTTGCTGCAGGACTGTGCTCTGCAATCCACCCAGTGCCGGCGAGGATGCAGGACTGAGATGCTTGCTGGTAGAAAGGCAAAGTGGAAAACTGTTTGGCAGCTTCTAACAAAGTGAAATGTACATTCATCATCTGTGCCAGAAAATCCACTCTTAGATATTTATGTATGAGAAGTGAGCCCTTATGTACATCCAAAAATTTGTGTGAATATTTTATAACCAACTTATTCATAATTGCTGAAAACTGAAAACCATCTAAATGGTTTTTTACGTGGTAAATAAACATATTTTATTGTTAACCGCTGGTTGTTTGTAGATGCACTTTATAAGGTTGAAGAAATTTCCTTGTATTCCTAGCTTGTTGATAGTTTCTATAATGAATGAACATTAAATTTTGGCATTTTTTGTTATCCAGCGAGATGATCATATGTTTTGCTTCCTTAGTGTACTGATATGGCAAATTACATTGTTTCATTTTTACCTGTTAAATGAACCTTGCATGACCAGGATAAAACACATTGTGTTATGATCTATTATCTATGTTATGTGTCACTAGTTTCTACTTGTAAAAATTGTCTTGAGAAATGTGTTTATGTTCAAGAGAGATAATATAATGGCCTGTAGTTGGCTTTTCTTGCAATATCTTCCTCTGGTTTTGGTAGCGGGGTAATTACGGCCTCATCCTAAAATGAGTTGGGCAGTATCCCCTCCACTTCTACTTTCACAAAGAGTTTGTGTAGTATTTATATCATTTCTTATTTAAATATTATTTTTTTAGAATTCATCAATTTAGTCACTGTCATTTGTGGATGGAGTTTTCTTTTTTGGAAGGTTTTTAATTATAGATCAATTTATTTAATACATAAGGACCATTTTTGTTATTTATTTCTTCCCCACGAACTTTGTATCATTCAAGGAATTTGTCCATTCCATCTAAATTGTAAGACATAAGGACACAAAATAGTTCCTAATATTTCTTTCTTTCTCATTATTTAAATGAACTCAGGGTCTCTAGAGTTGATGCCTTTTTATTTGATAGTTTATTTGATAGTTTGTATCTTCTCTCTTTTTATCTTGGATGATATGGCTAGAGGTTTATTAATTATACTGGTCTTTTCAAAGAACCTATTATGGGTTTCATTGACTTTCTGCTTTCAATTTCATTAATTTCTTCACTCATCTTTATTATTTCCTTCCTTCTCTTTGTTTTGGGTTTGATTTCCATCCTTTTACTAGTTGTTTAAGCTAAAATCTAGATCATTGATATCTGACTTTTTTTATTTCCTAACAGACGTTTTTGATGCTACAAACTCCCCTCTAAGCATTGTTTTACCAGCATCTCAAACATTTTGAAATGTGTTTTATTTTTATTCAACACAAAATATTTCTAAATTTCTTTGAGACTTCCTCTTTCGCCCATGGGTTATTTACATGTATGTAGTTTAATTTTTAACTATTTTTAGCTATTCTACATATATTTCTACTATTAATCCCTAGCTTAATTCTACTATGTCCAGAAAGCACAGTTTGTTTGATTTTAATTTTAGAAAAATTATTATGGTTTGTTTTATGGGCCAGAATATGCTATGTCTTGGTGAATAATCCCTGTACACTTGAAAAGAATGTGTATTATTCTGCTATTGTGTTGAATGTTCTATAAATGCACTTAGATAAAATCTGTGGGTAGTATTTTTCAGGTTTTATATACACTTACTAATTTTCTACTTGTTCTAGTAATTACTGATACAGAAATCTTGAATTTCACTACTATAATTATGGATTTGACAATTTTCCCTTTAATTTCTAACAGATTTTGCTTTATACATTTTGAACCTCTATTATTAGGTGCACACACATGTGGGATTATTATGGCTTCTTGGTGACTTGACCTTTTATCATAAAATAATACCTCGTAATGCTCCCTGCTCTGAAATCTACTTTGTCTGGCCAAATCTAGCTTTCTTAGATTATTGTCTGCCTGGCCTGTCTTTTCCCACACTTTTAACCTATTTGTATCTTTATATTTGAACCATTTTTGATAAGTCATTTTATATCTCTGTGCCTTGGGTATCTTCACTGCTAAAAGTATAATGATAAATGTCCTGCCTGCCTCATAGGGCTATGTAATTCAAACTGCCTGAGGCATTGAGTTCACATAATCTAGTTTTGTGTCAAGTATCTTATTATTGGATTAAAGAAAATAAATCCAAATACCTGTTTAAAATGCAAGGATATTTAAAAGAGCACTCACCAGAACCTTGAATAATTTTATGTTAACAGAGTCTTGGGGGAACATTCAGGTTATAAACATTTTGAGATGTATCATCATCAAAATTAAAGATAATAATAGATGTAGAGAAAAAATTAAAACATCACAATGATTATAACACATCCGGCTCTTTCTTGTCAATATTCTGTTTCTTACGTTAGATCCTTCATCACTGAAATTCACAGCAAAGTCTTAGATTGATAAGACTTGTTTCTACCTATCTTGCTATGGTTTTTACTTTATCTGCTATTACAAAACACTAAAAGAGTAACAATGGTATGCATTTTTCATCATGCTACACTAAGAACACTATTCCACAGGGGAAAATATGTCATACATAAGTTTGGATAAAAAATGTTCAAATCATCAAGAAAAAATTCTGGATTTTTTATTGTATTCATGAAGGTGTGAAACCATCACTACTATCTAATTTCAGAATATTTCCATCACCTTAAAAAACCCAAACCTATTTATGGTCACTCCCCATTTGCCCCTCTCTTAATCCTGGAAATCACTCATTTTTCTGTCCCTTTCATAATTGCATATAAGTTATGATTATACAATATGTGACCTTTTTATCTCAGGCTTTATTCACTTAAATTGGATTCATCCATGTTGTAGCATGAAATCAATATATCATTCCTTTTTATGATTGAATAATATAATATATATTATAGGGTATGCCTCATTTTATTTATCTGTTTAGATGTTGAACATTTGAGTTGTTTCCATTTTTTAGCTATTCTGAATAAGGCCGCTGTGGACATGCATGTGCTAGTTTTTGTGTAAAGATACCATCTTAGTCCTTTTTGTGTTTCTATAAAGGAATACCTAAAGCTGGGCAATTTATGAAGAAAAGAGGTTTATTTAGCTCACAGTTTTGCAGGCTGTGCAAGAAGCATGGTGCCAGCATCTGCTTGGTGTCTGGAGAAGGCTTTGTGCTGTGTCAAAACATGGTGGAGAAGGTCAAAGGAGACATGGGCACGTGTGAAGAAGGAGCAAACCCTAAGAGCATCCTGGCTTCATAACAACTCACTCTCACAGAAACTAATCCCTTTCCCTGGCAACCAATACAGTCTTGTGAGAGTGAGAACTCACTCAGCCCCACTAGAATAGCACCAAGCCACTTATGAGGGATCCACTTCCATGACCCGAACACCTCCCACTAGACCCCCATATCTCAATACCACTGCACTGGGCATCAGATTTCAACATGAGATTTGGTGGGGACAAACAAACCATTTCCAAATCATAACACATATGTTTTCAATTCTTTTGGATATACCCAGGCATGGAATTTCTGGGTCATGCGCTAACTCTATGTTTAATCATGTGAGGAACTGCCACATTATTTTCCAAAGGAGCGTCACCATTTCACATTGCCACTGGCAATGTGAGTGTTCCATTTCCTCTACTTCTTCTCCAACATGTGATATCATCTGTCTTTTTAATTATTTAACATTAACTAGTCATCCTTGTGGAAGTGAAGTAGTACCTTAATGTGGCTTTGATTTACAATCCCCTTCTGGCCAATAACATTGAGTCTCTCTTCATCTGCTACTGACAATTTGTATATTTTCTTTAAAGAAATGGCTACTTAAATCCTTTGCCTATTTTTAATTTTTTGGTCTTTTTATTATGAAGTTGTAAACATCTTTTATACATTTTGGATACTAGCCCATTATCAGATAAATGACGTGCAAATATTTTCTCCCATTATGTGAATTGTATTTCACTTTCTTGATAGTGTTCTTTGAAACACAAAAGCTTTAGTTTTGATGAAGTTCAATTTATCTACTTTTTCTTCACTTGCTTGTGCTTTTTATTATTTAAGAAACCAAGGCCTAAACCAATATAATGAAGATTTACACCTGTGGATTCTTTCAAGGATTTTAGTTTGGGCACTTACATTCAGGTCTTTGATTGATTTTAAGTTAATTTTTCTATATGATGTGAGGTAGGGATCTAACTTTATTTACCTATGTATTTATATGAGAAAATACAGTTTTTACAGCGCCTTTTATAGAAAAGACTATTCTTTCTGCATTTGGATATCTTGGTATTAGTTAAAATCGATTGACCATTAATGCGTGAGTTTATTTCTGAAC
The DNA here is from genome assembly GCA_004363605.1 of Indri indri. NCBI lineage: Eukaryota > Metazoa > Chordata > Mammalia > Primates > Indriidae > Indri > Indri indri. Next base: position 219,865 of record RJWJ010000075.1, read on the forward strand.
TCTCAATTCTGTTCCATTGATATTTGTCTATCTGTGTGCTACTACCACAGTCTTGATTACAGTAGCTTTGTGCCAAGTTTTGAAATTGGGTAGTGTAAGTTCTCCAACTTTGTTCTTTCTCAAGATTGTATTGGTTATTCTGGGACCCTTGCATTTCCATATAAATTTTAGAATTAGTTTGTCATGTCTGAAAAGGAACCCAGGATTTTGTAGGAATTGTTTGAATCTATAGGTAAACTTGGGTAGTATTTCTGTATTAAAAATATTAAGACTTCCAATCCCTAAACATAGATATTTTTTTCTTTTATTTAGGTCATCATTAATTTCTTTCAACAATATTTTGTAGTTCTCAGTGTACAAGTCTTTAACTTCTTTTGTTAAATTTATTCTTATGTATTTTTTTCTTAATGCTATTGTAATTAGAATTGTTTTCCTAATTTTATTGTTGAATTGTTCAGTGATACTGCTTAGAATATAATTGATTTTTACATATTGGTCTTCTATACTATAACCTTGAATTTGTTTATTAGCTTTAATAGTGTTTTGGGGAATGCCATCTGAACTTTCTCTGTACAAGATCATGTCATCTGCAAAAAGACACAGGTTTATATTTTCCATTCCAACCTGAGGCTTTTCCCCTCCTTTTCCTTGCTTAATTTTCCTTTCTAAATCACAGTAAAATATTGAATAGAAATGGATGATAGGAATAGACTTTCTTCTTTGTTCATGTCTTAGGGATAAAATATTCATAATAATACTTTTATCATTAAGTATGTTGTTAGTTGGGTTTTTTTATATATATCCTTTATCAATTTGAGAAATTCCTTCCTATCCCTAGGGTAAGCTTTTTTTTTTAATAATTAAAAGGTATTGGATCTAGTCAAATGTTTTCTCTGAATCTATTGAAGTGACCTTTTTTCCCTTTATTAATGTGGTGTATTACATTGATTGAATTTCATATTTTGAATCATCCTTGCACTCCTGGGGTAAATTCCACTTGGTCATGGCGTATAATTCTTTTTGTATGTTGTTTTACTAGTTGCTAGTGTTTTATTGAGGGTTTTTCTATATTCATAAGAGTCATTGATGTGTAGTTTTCTTGTGATATCTTTATTTGGCTTTGTTATCAGTATAATACTGGCCTCATAGAATAAGTTTATGTGTTCTCTCCTCTTCTGTTCTTCAAGAGCATTTGTAAAGGATTGATAATCATTTTTCTTTAATCAGTTGGTAGAATTTACCAGTGAACTTTCTATCTGTTGAGGGCTTTTCTTTGTGGGAATTTTCAGATTACTACCTCAATCTCTTTACTTGTTACATGTCTATACAGATTTGCTATTTATTCTTGAGTCAGTTTTAACAGTTTGTGGAACTTTTCTAAAATTTACCCATTTGGTCCAAGTTTTCTAATGTGTTAGCATATAATTATAAATAGCTCTCATTTATAACATTTTATTTCCAAAAAGATGGTAATAACCCCTCTCTCTTTCCTGATTTAATAATGTGACTCTTCTGTCTCCATTCTCTTCAGTTTAACTAAATATCTGTCAATTCTATTAATCTTTTTCAAAGAACCAGGTTTGGTTTTGTTATTTTTTCTATTCTCTATTTTATTTATTTTCTCTTATATCTTTATTATGTCCTTTGTTCTGCTTGCTTTGGGCTCAGTTTGTTCTTATTTTATGTTTTCTGTAGATGGAAGGTTAGGTTATTGATTTTAGGTCTTTCTTCTTTCTTAATATAGATGTTCACAGTTATAAATTTCCTTCCAAGCTCTGCTATAACATATTCCGTAAATTTTGGTATACCATGTTTTTGTTATCATTCATCTCAAATTATTTTTTTAAATTTCTGTTGTGAATTCTCATTTGATTCACTTGTTATTTAAGAATGTGTTATCTAATTTTCACATGTTTGTGAATTGCAATACAATTACAGTATAGAGATTACAATTAATATCTTAATTCACAACAGTACAATTCAGATTAATAACAATTTAATTACTGTAGTATATAAAAACTGCTCCTATATAGCATGATTCCCTTCCCCCTTCCTTTGTTTTGTTATTGTCATACAAATTATGTCCATTAACACAGAATTATAATTATTGCTTTATACAGTTTTTTCTTCAAATCAGAAAGGAGAAGAATTGTGTTATGAACAAAAATACATGTAGACTGACATAGTTACTTATACAGTTAATCTCACTGGTGCTCCGTGTGCATACTGGGGCATTCCTTCGGCACTTAGTGAGTTTGTTTAAAAATCTGCCTTACCCTTCCCTTCCTGCTTATGCAGAGGAAGTTTAGCCAGAAGCAAGATCAGGGCCTTCTCAATTCTTTCCTGCACATGCCCACAATCATGGACATGTTCATAACCCTATGCATATTTCCTAAATACTCAAGAAGATTTTGGAGGTATGAATCCTATATGAATCCTCATTTCACAGCTTTTTATTTGATACTATTTATTTGCCCCAGGTATTTAAACCTAGATTTGCTCTAACTCTTATTCAATGCTTCAAATAGCTGCAATCTTAATATCAACTGCCTCTATTTTCTTTCTTTCTCTCTCTCTCTCTCTTTTTTTTTTTTTTTTTTTTTTTTTTTGACAAATACTCCTGAGAAAAAGGATGTTTTGCACTGAGCTGTTAAAAGGCAAGCTTCGAGTCAGGTCAAAGACAGTCTTGCAAGTAGCATCTTCCAGGGGACCACTGGACACCTGAAATAATCTGAGATGCGGCCTTGGAGGAGTTCCAACCCTGTTCTGCCTTCTGTCGTGGCTGCCAGGCTGCTGGTTTCACTCTGACTGTGGACTGTTGGTTTTCAAACTACTGTGGAGCTGGAGAAAGCAAATGGAAATAAAATATGCTAAAACACCACAAAGCCCACTGTTCCCACCAAGAATCAGTGAGTTTCCTTAAATAATTTGCTCCTTTAATGCCTGTCAGTCTTTGTTAATTTCCAGAGCTCCAACAATTTTTGTGAACGTTCTCATCGAATTTATGTCACAGGGAGTTTTTGAAGGTCCTTACTCTGCCATTTTCTATGATGTGATCTCAACAATGCGGTTTTGTTAAAACTGATATTCTGTCAGCAGAAAACATTTGAAGAGGTATTTCAGTTTTAAAAAAATGATTTCTAATTTCCTCTACCCTTATTCATATTTGTGTATAATGCCCCTTTTAACCTGTAGACTTGAGCAGTCATCCAACTTTCAGCTCCTCCATTGGCATTGTCCTGTTCTTACCAGCTGGAGGCTAACTGTAACACATTGCTCAAGAGAAGTTCTTTTAGGATCCACTGTGTCCAAATTTCTTAATTTTTTTATATAAAAAAGAAAATTTAAAAAAACAAAATATGGGTTGACATTGACGTAAGGTTTCAAAAGCACTTAATGGTAGCAATTTTATACCTTAGAGTTGCATGATAAAGTCCTGTACTACATTTTTCCCCAATAGGTCATGTTTTTATTAGATAGAAGACAAGAAAAAACTAGGAGGAAGGAAAAGCTTGATGTCTGGTTTGCGATTTTGATGCATTTTATACAATAGAGCATGCAATCAAATCCATGGTTATATCCCTTTTTCTGAGGAAATGCTTTTCATAATCACAATTTTGGCAGATGTCTTCCTGTTCAGAAGATCAGGAGTAAAACAATTGTTTACTGTTAGACTCTGTCTGGCCAGGAAAATTATCATACCAGAAAATACTCCCTTTCGGTAAACATTTTACTTATGGACTAAAAAAAGCACGCAGTAGTATTTCCAGAAATGATGCTATGAACAAGTAAAACATTAGTTGGAGACAATGATGTGGTCACAGATGTAAGACCATAAGAAAAACAAAAACAAAACTGAATATACATTACGGCATTTCACTCACTCGTGTATAACAATTCCCTGTGGTTCAGGAACATAGTGATTATGATTCGTGGTGATTTTGTTTATGATACAAATTGCAAAGGAATGAACAATTTTCACTGAAATCTTTGGGTTTATTATATTTGTTAAATTTTATTTTAGAATTTATCTATGTCTAGTGAGTGCAAGATAAATAAAGAATGTTTGGCTAATGGAAAATTCTTTTCTCTATCTCTATTAGAAATATAAGAAAATATTGATAAAAAAGCAAAAGCGAGCAAACCAATGTTGATCATTCACTGTGGACTCCTTTTGCTCAGCTGGAATTTTTTTGGTAACATGTCTGGACTTCCTTATCAGCCTCTAGGTAAAATAGTGAAATTTTGTACTAGCATTTTTGTAAAGTCTATAAATGAGAGCTATAACTCCAAATGTCATTACACTGTAAAATTTCACAATTTCAAAATTTTGTATTCATTTACTAAGCATGTATGATCATCTATAATGCTATTATAGAATAGTTGTGAATTATGAGATTATTTAATAAAGATAAATAAGCATCTTCTTATTTCAGCCTCCGAAGATTGTAGAGAGCTACTAATAACAAAGAAAAAATATTTTCTAGCCATGTCACAAAACTATTTATAGCTTACACTTGACCAACCAAGATGTTTTTAACATGAACAAGAACTCTTTGCTGTAAACTCAGAATTAAACTTTGAAGTTGAGTAAATGTACCTAATGTGTTAATAGCATTATAAAGCATTCCTTATGGATTTATTATTCTTTGAAATTTATTTGAGTTTGGTCTAGATTGAAAAGAGTTTGGCACTTAGCCCAAGTTATTATCTGCTTTACCATTAAAGATTTACATTTTTCCATCTTTTCTTAAAATTTGCAATGTTCTTTTTGACACCATTTGAAGGAATATTTTTTGGTGGAAAAGACGATAACTTCGGTTTTTAAGCATTGGTAATTTTTTTTTTTCTAAAACAAAATAAGGAAAAAAACTTAAGAAAGTGACATGGAGCCAAAGCAGTAGACAAAAATTGACTGAGCTGATGAAATGTCTTTAATTTATTGGCCTTAACGTGTAAGAAATAAAAGCATGTTTCCTGTTTTATGCATGCCTAACTAACCCTAGTAGTTTATTAATGTCAAACTTTAAAGATAACAAAAATTGCATACTATTGCTGTGGAAAGGAACCTGTATAAAGCCGGGGTAATAAATGTAAATGTCGTTTTACTTAGACCTAAAAGAAGGATTTCTGATTTAACTAGCTTGAGACAATATGTGATTGCATTGATTTGTCTCTGCTGCATTTTGATGCAGAAAATGTTCACTTGTATTTTAGCAGATATTTTGAAAGAAAATTGTTAGCCATGTTGCAATAAACAATAAATCAAAAATTGTCAGATATTGTTCCCGAGCAAAAGTATCCTTCCTAATCCTGGCTTTGCAAAGTGGCTCATGATTGCATGTCCTCTGAATTGATTTTATTCTCCAGAGTTTCAGAGAACTGTTTTCAATATTCTGTTTATGGTTATTCCTATGCAGATTCACAATATTGGAAAACTGGCTGCCTGATTTACTGTTGTTTATTTGGAATCCTTTTAAGAGAAAGGCACTGCAATTGATCTTAATAGGACATTTTACAGAAAATTTGGCATGAAGAGAACAACTAAGACTCCTTAGATTGTTTTAATATTGAAAGAGGAAACACAAAGAAATTTGCTTGTGTATCAATACCTACCTTTTGTAATACAATTAAAATTTAATTACCAAAAGGCAATTTTACAAAAATAATTACTACCTGGCTAAAGCTGCCTGTTTTTGTTTTACTAAGAAAAATAATACAAAACAGATATGTAGGGTCAAGTTAGCAACAAGTTGAAGGATGAAAAAAACAACAGAACTATGTCAAGAACATTGCATATGATGCTGAAAACCATTATGATATTTCTTCTGAAAACATGTATGCATATTACCATGTGAGTTCCAATCAGAAAGGCAACATATTGCCCCATCCTAATTAGATAAGGCATCCTTCCTTTAGGTATAAGTAAAATGAGACATTAAAAATAATAATAAAAAGGGAAGTAGATTTTTCCTGTTATGCTACTAGAGAATTCCTAAGCTTATAAAATCTTAAATAGCTTACAGTTTTTAAAATTTCTTTTCAACATTTAGTAATGATCAAGTGATCATGTTTTCTGAACCCGAAATTGAGACACATGTTCTAACATCTTTTATCATCCTCTCCCAGAACTAGGACATACTATTCAGAATCTGTCGTGCTGATAAATGCAGACACGAGCAGTATGAATAAAATGGCCAAAAATAGAGCTGATGCATCAATGATGTAAAAGCAAAATAATGATCCATTTAGTCAATAAAACACTCATTTAATATCTTTTCTCTTTTTTTGACATCATGATACAATTTGGAAATATAAACAAGATTCATGTCTTTTGCTCAAAGAAGCACATTTTGGTACAGCAAGTGCAGGTATATGTGAAGCACAGATGAGTTGCAGAAATGTCCAAAGCAAGGAAGGGGGAGGCTCCTTGGAAGTGGTCCTTTCTGTGGTGTCGAGGGGATTAACATGCCATGGATCTCAAAAGCACTGCTTTAGAGAACAATCAACACTGAAAAACTCTTCAAATGGACAAGTACAACTTGAATATAAAATCTAGAAAAAGTCAATAATTACACATTACACACATTTTCCTGTTTGATATATCACCAATTTGCTATTTTTACCATTCATCATAATAGGTGTTGGTTTTAGTCATAGGGCAATTTTGGGTGGTAAGAGAGGGAAGTAGGGCATTCACTTGTGCTCTTTAGAAGTAATTTTCAATAAAATTAAACACTAAATATCTTTATTTTTTAAAAAAATTGGATTCTACTTTTTGTAAGGGCAGCATGAAGAAGTCAGGCAATTATAATTGTAGAATCTAAATGTATAAAATAGACAAAAATTGTAAACGGAAGCATTTTGGGGCATTGGAAAATGACCAAAGGACAGCAAAAATGTGACAACTGTTGACTGTGAAAAACTGCTACTATGTCAAGTATAAAGGTCAGTTTGGCTTTGTTTTTGCCTAAGGATATTACCATCCTCCCCGATTTAAGCATTGTAAACCCATGAATTTACCAGCTGGAGGTGGTAGAGTAGATTTGTGGTAACCAACAAAGCAGCTGAACCTTTAAGGATGACATTTCAAAGAAATGTTCACTCACATAAAAGGGATAAGACAATAAACGAATCACTGCATAACTGCTAAATTTTGCGTGTGAGTGGGAGATGCTAGGAAGCAAAGTACAATCGAAAGAGGTTCAGTGATCTAAAGGAAATATTTTCATGTACTAGATAATATTAATAATTGCTAAGTATAAGTAAATAGGAGATCTCAATGGGAAAATGGAATATTGAAAAGAAGTAGAAGTTATACAGATCAAAAAGTATATTACATGGAATGAAAAAACTCCCTGGAGGACACAACAGCAGATTTGAAAATCAGTGAACTCAAAGTTAGATGAGTAGTAATCATATAACATGGAGAATCAAATTTTTTAAAAATAAGAAAAAACAAGAGGCACAGTAATCTCCACGCTAACTTCAGCAGAGCAATAATTTAAATCCCCAAAAGACAGATGAAAGATGAGGGCAAAAAATAAAATTGAAACTATGGCCAAAAACTTCTCAAATTTTATGAACATTTTAAATTTATAGGTCCAAAAAGCTCAATAAACTCCAAGTAAGATAAATGCAAAGAAAACCATGACTAAACACATAAATTCTTATCAACTGCAGAAAAAGAGGAAAAAAACTAAAATGATATGTTGCATAAAAAGAAAAGCAAAATACAATAATGGCTAACTTCAGGAAAAAACAGAGGCCAGAAAACATTGGAATGACATATTCAAAGTACAGAAAGAAAAAAAAAATGAACCAAAATTCTATATTTAACAAAACTAACCTTTAGAAATGAACATGAATTAAAACATTTCTAGCTTATCAGAAACTCAGGAGAATTAGTTGCTAACAGGCATGCACTATAAGAAATGATTAAGGAGGCCCTTCAGGTTTGAGAGAAACTATACCAGACGGGAACTTGAATGAATAAAATTGAATTAAGAGCACTGAAAATAGTAAATACCTGGGCAAATATGAAAGATTGTGTACACACACAGATATAAATGTCTATATATATATTCTTTCTTTTTATCTCAATTTTTTAAACAACATATGATTGTATAAAGCAAATCTTACAATATTGTTTTTATCTGTTTATGTGGATGTAAACAATATTTGAAAATAATAGCACAAAGGAGGGGGAGAAATGGAGTAAATTTTCTATATTTTATCAGAAGTAAGTCAATGTCATCTCGAAGTATATTTGGGTAAATTTCAATAATATTATCATCACTAGAACAATGCTGGAAAAGATTAAAAGGTACATAGCTAATCATCCAGTAGTAGAATTTTAAAAATATACTAAAAATATCTGTTCAACAAAGAAAAGGGCAGTAAAGGAGAAAGAGAAAAACAAAAGAGAAATAAGACCAATAGAAAACAAATAACATGACAGTCTCAGCAACCTACCAATAATCACACATAAAATATAAATGGACTAAACTTTTCAAACAAAAGTCAAATTATTAGATTTTTTTTTTTAAAGAAGAAGAAGAAATAGACTTAAGAATAAGGAGTATTTATAGAGACAAAGAGGGATGTTTTGTAATGGTAAAAGGGTCTCAGAGTAGTAAGATGCAACATTTACAAATTGTCTCCCAATCTAACAACAGAGATCCAAAATAGATAAAACAAAATATGACATAATTTTTAAAAGAAAAAAAACACTTCAAGAATTATATTTGAAGAATTTAAATCCTCCTAAGAATTGACAAAAAAGTAAAAATAAAAATCTATAAGAATACAAAAGACTTATTTAAACAAGAATATAAATTGTCTTAACCTAATTGATAATTATAGAATATTCCCCCTAATAACTCCAGGTAATGCCTATTTTTCCAAGCACACATGGAATATTGACATAAATAGAAAATATGGCGGGCTATAAAATATGTCTCAGAAATTTGAAAGGGTTAAAAAATAAAGAATATGTTCACTGACAACAATGAGAAATAGATTAGATATTATTAAGAAATAAATTTGTGGAATTGCCTAATAGGTGGAAATTAAACAACACATTTCTATCCGCTAGTCAAAGAAGAAATCACAAGAGAAATTAAAAAACATTTGAAGGAAAATAAAAAGATAACATGAGAAAATATGTGGGATACAGATAAAGCAGCACTTAGAGGTAAATTTACAACTTTAAATATTATATTTGAAAATATATCCAAAATAAATTATGTAAGTTTTCAACAAATACGCTAAAAAAAAGAAAGAGCTATTTTATAGTGGAATGGAAGATCAGAACAGGAATCAAAATCGCAGAAAATGGACAAACAATAGAAAAAATCAATGGAAACAAAAGCTGATTTTTAAAATATATTAGCAATCTTGATAAATTTCCGCTAAACTGATCATGAAAAGAAACAGAAGAAATTACCAGTAGCAAGGGTGGATAGCAATGGATCACTGCAGATCCTACAGACATTAAAAACTTAACAAAAGAATAGTGTGAAAAGTATTTTTCCAACTTATTTGCAACTTCAATGGGATGGACTTGTGAATTAAGTCACATTTCTTGTGACTTAAGATTAAACTGAAAATCTGCATATTCCTATCGCAAGTAAAGAAATCGAATTATAAGTCGAAAAAACTTGCCACAAACAAAATTGAGTTGTAGATTGCTTCTTCGGGAAAATTTTTGTCAACATTTATGGAAGAAATAACACCAACCTTACAGAACCTCTTTCAGAAAATAGGGAAGTGGAAATACTTCCCAATTCATTTTATGAGGGCAATATTACTATTTTACTAAAGCCAGACTAAAGAAAAGCGAAAACAAAAATAAAACCCTGTAGACCAATAGTCTTCATGAACATAGGTGCAAAAACTATTAATAAAATGTAAGCAAAAGAAATCCAACAATACACACAAATTCATATGTTATGAATTAATAGGCATTATCTCAACAACATAAAAGTGATTTAATATCTAAACCTGTCGATGCAGTCTATCATGTTAATTAAATAAAGGAAACAATTATATGATCATTTCAATACATACAGAAAAAGCACGTGGAAATATTCAACACCCATTGCAAAAGGTTCTCAGCAGTCTAGGAAGGGAACCCAATAAAAGTCATCTATGAAAATCCTGCAGCCACCATCACACTGAATAGTTGAAGACTGAATGCTGTACGCTGAAGATCAGAAACAAGACAAGATGCTCATTCTCACCACTCACTTCAATATTTTACTGAGTATTCTATTCAGTACAATAAAGCAAGCAAAAGAAACAAAACTCTTCCAGAGTAGAAAGAATAAAAAGAAGTAAACTGCCATTAATGACGTAGAGTGTAATCTTGTGTGTAGAATATCTTAAGGAATCTAAAAATAAGCTATCAGAACTAATAAGTGAAATTAGCAAGTCACAAAATAAAATATCAATATAGAAATTTAATTATATTTATACATACTAGAAATCTGAAAATAAAATTTAAAAAATATATTCTTAATAGCACCTCTCTGGTTTCAGAGAGCTTTGCTCTTCAAAATTTAGAACTTTCTTCTGATTCAGTTAACCTACTTCTGTGACAATATCCAAGACCATATCATCATTCAGAAGTATTCTGTCTCTAAAACTGTAAATCCTGAGCTTCTCCTCTTATTCCTTTCTCTTTCTGTACCTCAGCATCCTATCCCTAAATAAGATTCAATACCTGTTCTTATGGGTTCACATTCTAGAATGGAACATGAGTATTACCTATGAACTAAGTAAAAAATACCATACCGTCAATGAAACGCTAGTGTTGTGACCCAAGAGCCACTGGCATTCCAAGACACAAGAAAACGCATTTAAACTGGGCACTGGAGAATGCACAGGATGTTCCCAAGTTAAAAAGAGGGTATATCACTGGGAACAGGGAGGAAAGAAAAGGCACAGTTTATCAGTCTGCTAGGGTTGACATGATAAAATATCAACAGATGGCTTAAACAACAGAACTAATTTTCTCACAGTTTTGGAGGTTGGAAATCCAAGATCAAGGTGTCTCTTGAGGCCTTTCTCCTTGGCTTGCAGACAACCACCTTCTTGCTGTGTCCTCACAGGCCTCTCCTGTGTGTGAGCGCGCCTGTGTTTCTGCCGCTTCGCAGAAGGCCAGCAGTTCCATTGCTGTAGGGACCACCCTTAGCACCTCATTTAACCTTATTTACCACTTTAACAGCCCTATCTCCAAATAAAGGTTAGGGTTTCAACATAAAATTTTTGAGGGAACACAATTCAGTCCACAACAGACACATATTTGTATTGAGGGGAATAGCAAGAACTTAAGTTTAGCTAGAATATTGGTCAGAGAGGTTTAAAAAGTGAATTGAACCCCAGTCTTTTGAATGTTATGTTTAAGGGTTTATTTGTGGGCAATGAAGAGATTTAAAAGTTTCACTCCACTGTGTAAAATTATTATTATGAGTTTTAAAAATGAAAGTGATGTCAGGATGGAAGCTTTATTAATGCAGGAAGTAGTTGAAATACAAGAAGGTATAAGAGGGTCCGAGTTAAAGCGGTAGGACAGAAATGCAGGGGAAGTGGTTAACTTAGCAGACATTTGAGGAGGAGGAGGGAGAAATGCAGAGGGAAAGTGGTAGAGGTGTGTGTGTGTGTGTGTGTGTGTGTGTGTGTGTGTGTGTGTGTGTGTAGTAGGAGTGTGTTTGTATATGTCAGAGCAGGCACAGCTTGGGCGAGTACCCAAGGCTGTAGTCTTGCGTGCCATAGCCAGGAAGTGAGTAACATGAGGAACAGGCTGAGAACATGCCTTTAAGGGTCACCTACCTAAGGGACAAATGACAAGAGAGTAGCCATGGAAGGACATGAGAAAGTAATGTTCTGAGAGAAAATCAAGTCTCAAAGTGTGTCATGGAAACAGAAAAAGAGAGAGTACCAAAGGAAAAAGGACGTCACCAAGGCCGCCTCTTCCCTTGGTTGGAGTCCCCTAAGAAGTCTTAAGAATCTGGCCCAGGTTGGAGCTCAAGGGTTATGGTGGTGTCACCACTGCTATGTGACGTTTTCTGAGAGGACGTAGGGATGTGAAATCCCAGGAGTTGATTTCATTCTTAAATTGGCCAAATCTTGGCAGGGAAAAGACAGAGGAGCAGGAAAACAGAGTGCGCTGGACAGAGCTCTCACCCAACTGTAAGGTCCAGGCTACATGGGGAAGGACTTACGTGAAGAGAGAGACCAGAGACCATGAGAACAGGTGAGACTCCCAATGAAGACACAGCTTTGTGAGAAAGGTTGCAGGATGGGATGCTAAAATAAGGAAAGAGAAGGAGTAGAAATATAATCTCAGGATTTACAGTTTCGGAGACTGAGTGGTTTTGAGAGGTGATGTGTTCTGGGATCAGTCGTGGGAGAAGGTTAAGTGAAGAAGAAGACATTTCTCCCGAGTTGGGAAGGGTGAGACCATGGGAGGCCAGGGTGACGATTGCCAGTGTGGGTACCATAAGTCAGCAAGAAAGATGGAAGGAGACAGGATGGGATAAAAAGTAAGCTAAGTGATATGGAAATGTGAGCAATGACAATATGAAGGGAGTTGGGCCAAATCTTTCGAAACAAAGGCAGAGGAGAAATGCAGCCAGTTCTTCTATGAGTTATGTTTCCAATGTGTTTCAAACAGGGAGATTTGCAAAGGGCAGTGCTTTTTTACTGACGTGCGTTGCAATCCTTGCAACAATAAGAATTGCTTTTACTACAAACCTTTCTTTTCTAGCGGCACTGCCCGTGTGGGGCTATTTGCCAGAAAAAAGGTGAAGTGTGCCCCTCCGGGCATATTCGCACAAACTTAGACCTGCAGTTTCACTGTTTGAAACACATTGGTGAAACCTAGTTGCCCAAGAAATTTATAACACTGCCTTCCTATGCAGGGCTCTGACATAACTCTTTGTAGTTATGTGAAATGAACGGTGGATTGTCATCCTCGAAAGCTTTGCTCTTTGGTTGAACCCATAATGATTTGCTTGGCCTTTTATTGCTAGAGAGAGTACGGGGAGTGGGGCTGGTGAGTTATTAGAATCAGAATGTTTGCCCTGGGATTCCCATAGACACCGATCTGACCGACAGGCTGTATTCTCTAGTTCAGCATTTGCCTTCTTTATTGTGATTTTCTTTTGTGCATAGCGGTAATAAATAATACAACTCTCAACACATCGCCCGTAGCCGTGGAATTCAAAAGCCATTCAATATCAAACTTTCCCTTTGGAACTCTCAGGGCAGAGCTGCTGGTTGAGACAGGCACATCCCCAATATTCAGAGATAATAGAAAGTTAGAAGTTTAAAACACTTGTACTGTGTCATAAAGCAAAGGATATATGGCAATGCGAGGCTAGCGTAACTCACATGAGGTATCTTTCTCAAGCAGTAAGAATCCCAACCCATTAAAATGACTAATAATATTGCTCTGTATTTATATAGCGTCTTCCTACAAAGGAGCTTAAAATGTTTTACTAACATTTTCTCATTAACTCTACCTTCATCTCCATGAAATATGTGGTGAGAGTTGTTACTGCTCTTTTTTTCTTGCTTTACCTGTGGTTAATGTGATGTCTGGCATGGTGTGGCTGTAAACCCAAGGTCATTCTGTGGATTGGGGATTGTAGCAGCTCATTTTACTTGTTTTTTCCCATTTGCTCTATGATCAGTGATAATGTCTCAATTCAGGCTTTCTTTTGTCTTCTCGAGTAGCTGACAGTAAATCTAGGTGAGTATAATTGGGCTAAGATTTTACACTAAATTGATGGCAATATTGACAAATTTTCTTTTATCTTGTTTGTCATTAATTAAATACTTTCACAATAATTATATGTCATTTCTCAGGCAACGGGGAAGAGAGTATTGTGAAGAATAAAAGAAGAAAAACCATTAATCAGCTCTCTAAATTTCTGCTTTGAAAAAAAAATTCCAGTGCAGGAGAGGAGAGAAATTTTGAGAAGCACTAGGTTTAACTAAAAAAAAAATTTTTTTAACACATGTAGAATCACCTTTTCTCTTCTGCAATGGTGGTAGTATGTCAAATGAAAGTATTCACATTATCATAAAAGGAAAAATGGAAGACAGAAAATTGGAAATTTTAATTATGACAAAATTATTTCCTTTAAAAAAATGACATTATAAAGCAATGGAATTGGCTTGGTTAATTTGATGATTTTATATTCTATTATAAAAAATGGAAATATATTCTGTTCTATTTTAAATTCATTTTTTAAAAGGATTCTTCAGTTGCAGCAATGTTTCCTTATGTCTCTGCACCTTCACATGCTGTTCCTTCACCCTAAACAGATCACAGCCATATTATTTTGAAGCCTTTTCTGAGCACACAAAAATGTAGGTCTGTCCTTCCGCTGGACTTCCACTGCGCTATGCACAAGCATCTCTACTGTAGCTCTCATGCCAAGATTTCGAGTATGTGTTTATGCATAGTCTTCTCTCTTAGACTATGACCATAGCTCATCAGCGGCAGTCCCAGTGCCTGCCACATGATACGTGCTCTCAATGTGAAGAATGAATGATTTCATCAATCCTTGCTGATTCCACTGTGTCTTACTGCTTTGCTCCATTTTTTTGTTTTTTTTACTGCATGAGTCTACAGCTAGATAAATGATAAATGAATGAAGTAATGAATGAAGGCATTCAACTGATCGATAAATGTATTATGATCAATGTCAGGCTCCCTCCGGCTGTCTTAGAAGGGCAAGACACCAGCACTCTAATGTTTATAGCAGCACAATTCACAATTTCAAAGATGTGGCATCAACCCAAGTGCCCATCAATTCATGAGTGGATTAATAAAGTGTGGTATATGTATACCATGGAGTACTACCCAGCCATAAAAAATGATGACTTAATACCTTTTGTAACAATCTGGAAGTAACTGGAGACCATTCTCTAAGTGAAGTATCTCAACAATCGAAAAACAAACACCACATGTACTCTCTACTAAATTGGAACTAACCGATGAGCACACATGTGCACAGCGGGAAGTAAAACTCAGGGGAACGCACCAAGGGTGGGGGAGAGGGGGAGGGAAGGAGAATAGACCAACCCAATGGGTACTATGAACACTGTTTGGGTGATAGGCACACTTATAGCCAGGACTCAAGCATTACAAAAATGATCCATGTAACCTAAAATATTTGTATCCCCTTAAAATTTTGAAATAAATTTGAAAAAAAAAAAAAAAAGAAGAGCACCTCAGGAGAAGGCTTGGCTCTCAGCACCTAGGAGTCCTGAGGTCCTGTGCAAACTCAGCTATAACCCTGGGCCATACATGGAGCCTCTTGGTGTGTTTGCTTATTCACAGTGAACAGAGGCATAGCTACCAACCACAACATTCTGTTGTTGTCGTTCATGGATATGTCCATTCATGTTTGCTTATTTTCAAATATATATTGGTTGCTGTCTTGAGGGTCTTCCATTAATCAAGTTACTATCACAGGACTTAAAAATGTTCTCTTCACCCAGATCTCTGTCCTAGTTCCAGACATGGGGAGAACCACAACAATCCTAAACATTTAAAATCATTCTATGCTTTAACACCAGTCAAATTTGGTTTGAGTCCTCATGGTGGGTTAACCTCATGCTCTGCCAACGATTGGCACACCTTCACTCACATCCCCTCCTCCTGAGTCCGCATCACGTTTTATCATTCTTTGGGTTTTTCTGTCCACCACCCCCCCCAACCCCTGCCACACACACACACGCACACGCACTCAATAAGTTTCTTTCAGGACAGCATTGTGCACATAGTGGTTATTCAATAAATATTTAATGTGCATTTTCAAAATGGTGTTTACAGGAGGAAAAGATGGTTATCCAAAGTCATATGACTCCAAAGAAGTAAAATTCTTTTCTTTATCTTATGTCTCCTTCACGTAGGGCCCTTCAGAACTCCATTATAGAAGAGAGATAGCTTAAATATTCAGGCTAAAGAAAATGTACATACATTCATGATAGCAATATTATATCTCACCTCATAAATCGACAATTTAAATATTTTGGTGTAAAAGTTTAGAAATATATCTTAATCCTATTAAAAGGCATCATCCCTGATATATCATTTGGTGTTAAATCATGTAATTAATAACATTAACACTTCTGTGACAAAACACTGCAATAAGAACTTTTCTCAGATAATTAGTTAACTCAGCCACCGTATGCATTGCCACTCAAACACAAGGATCAGTGTGTTAAGAAAAGAATCTTTGACAGTATTTGTAGAAAGTTCTGTAATTCAGTATCTCAGCTCAGTGGGCATGAAGTTGTTGGCTGAGCCTTTAAAGACACTGTTATCATAATCATGATAATTCTCAGGAAGAAACATTTTGCATCAGTGCCTACAGAGCAAAGGTCCACTGACAGCTCTGAAATGTTGAAATACAAGAGATTACAAGCAACTGTATTGATCAGTATGCAATTGTACCATTAAAATGCATGAGCATCTCCATGATGGCTCTTTCCAGTAATAGTAAATTACCTAGTGGGCTGATTTATTTAGAATTTTGAGGATTTCAAATATGTTTTTTTTTTTCATAAATAGCTATTAGCTTTTCTCAGAATCCAGGTAGACATGGAGAGTAAATATTCCCTTAAGTCTCTTATTTTTGGTGTCAGTGGATTCAAGACCAACATTTCCCTCATCCGCATGTTTGTGACTACCGTCAGTATGAGATAAACCAGCTATTAACAATAGCAATGGCAATGACGATGGTAATAATAGTCATATTTACCTTTTAATTTAATATTCACTATGTGCCTTGTTCTATGCAAAGCATTTCATATTTATATTGTCGCATTTAATTTTCTGTGTAATTTTAGACCCAGTTTCTTGGTTTCTCTAAATCTAATCTTCTGGAAGTTATCCTACCACAGGGGGTACTATGGATGGGGAAGTATTTAAAATGTCAATTTTACAGTGTCTCAAATTCTGGTTTAAACATTCCCTTACAATAACTCTACCTCTTTTGAATAAATGACCATTTTTTCTAATTTCCTCTTCTTCCTGTTTTTCTCATCACCCCAAGTGGTGTATGGGTCTATGCGGTCCCTAACATTCACTTGTGATTATGCCTGAGGGGGCCTATTCTAGTCATTCATGCTGTATAACAAATTACTCTAAAATTCAGTTGCTTAAAACAACCATCATTTTATTACATCTCAGTTTCTGGGCATTAGAAGTCAGGGTGTGCATCTAGCTTGTGGTTTCTTGTGAATCGTCCACAGGTAGTGGTTGAACTGAGAGACCATGAGAAAGGAATAGCCAGGGATCTC
Source organism: Indri indri (assembly GCA_004363605.1). Taxonomy (NCBI): domain Eukaryota; kingdom Metazoa; phylum Chordata; class Mammalia; order Primates; family Indriidae; genus Indri; species Indri indri. The sequence continues at coordinate 237,190 of RJWJ010000075.1, forward strand.
TCCCTCTCTTCACACAATCCCAGGGTGCCTTTCTGGGATCTCTCTGCATGGATTAGCTTGGGCTTCCTCACAGCATGGCTGCCTGAAGGCAGAAACCTGCTTCCACAAAAACTGAACTCCTCAAAAGCAAGTATTCCAGGAGTCAAGGTGATGCTTCATGTCCATTTCTGACCTAGCCTTGGAAAGCACTCAAAGTCACATCTGCCACACTTTATAGGTTACAAGCAAGTTACAAGCTCACCCAGATACAAGGGGAAGGAAAATAATTCAGATGGCTCAATGAAAATATTGTCAAGGTCACTTTGCAAGAAGATCATGAGGAATGGGAAATAGGGTTGTGGCCACTTCTGAACAGTGCAATCTACTGCTCATGGGTGGCCTGAGCCATGGGGGGCTGCTCCACTATTGTCAATAGATTGAGGTATAGTGAGATGCAATTGTCCTGTCTGGCCACTGCCTCTGGTTCTGAAGTCCTTCTGCTCCACAGGTTCCTGCTTCTGCCCCGGGGGCTCAAGGTCCTCTCAGCAGCACTTCTTATATCACATGGGACCGCCACCCAACCCACCACACCGTGGGCAACTGAAAGTGTCATCTCTGGCTGGCAGATGCTCTGCCAATCCAAATGTAGGGTTCCTGTTGTTACAGAAGAAGAGGCTGTCTGGGCTTGGATGCCTTGGAATCCCTCATAACTCTGTGGAATACCATCAGTGTGACCCAGAGACAGCAGGAAAGGGGAAAGGAATCCTGCTATTTTACCTCCCCACTATTCCATACATATGTTTGCACCTCTAAACAAGATGAAATATATGATCATTAAAACACATTAGAAACGTCGTATGTATTAATTCATTCAACAGATATTAACGGAGCACTGATACATGGTGGGCTCATTCTAAATGAATGATTAATCTTTCCATGTAAAGTCTTATTTAGAAGTCCCATAGCTAGGGGATTCATACCCCTTAATTTCATATATAATGTGTACAACCCCACTGAGTTGGCGAATATATGGAAGGCTGTGAAAAGAAATAAAAATATGATGGAATAAATAACAAAAATAATATATTATCCTATGTATGTATCAAAGAAATGCAATGACTTTGCTTACGTTTCTTCCAAAGAATTGCTGGCACTGTAAATTACCTTAGAATATAACTTAGAAAATATGTTCTATATTTTCACATGAAGTAGTAGTTTCTTTTTTTAAATTTATTTTATTTTATTTTTTTAGAGATGGGTCTTGCTCTTTCAACCAGGCTGGAGTGAAGTGATGCCATCACAGCTCACTGTAGCCTCAAGTTCCTGGGCTCAAGTGATCCTCCTGCCTCGGCCTCCCAAAGTGCTGGGATTACAGGCATAAACCACCATGGCCCACTGTAAGATTCAGTACTCTATAAGAATTACATATCACATCCATAAGCATTTGAATCTATCTCACCCTCTTTTTTGTTTATTATCCTGGGAATCACAACATATCTCAGTCCTACTATGTGTGAAAACAAATCATGATTTTGAATCTTTAAGCTGGCTCATCAAGAAAAGTTGCTACAAAGCAGCATATTCTTTTCACAGTTTGAGTGGATAGCACCCAAAGAACTAGCTGCAAAAATAAAACAAAAACTGTTGGAATAATTTTGTGTGATGAACAAGTTGCAAGAACACTTTGCTGGCAAAAAATATCATCAAGCATTGATTTTTATGTTCTACACAACTAAAAAGGTTACTTTCAACACATTTTCCTGTAGCATGAAAAAATCCTTCTTTTTCTTTTATTATTTATAACTACCCTTTACAAACTTGAAACTGGTTTGTTTGGGGTCACTCAAGAACTGCAGGAATACAAATGAATTTCTTTGAACTTCAAAAGAAAGAGATTTGAAAAACACATTGTGGTATTGTCTGGAATCATCAGAGAAATTAAATAGATTTTGCATACAAATACAAAAATGGAAATAGTTTATCAAATATTTCCTTTAGACTACTAGATGAAACTAATCTACCTTTGTGTTCTACCTGTTACCATAATTTCATGCAAATCACAAAGAAAGCAATAGTCTATTTTAAAATAAAATACAAAAAGGTCTATATGACTCTACACTATTTTTACAAATGTTCCTCTTTTCTATCAAATAGTTTGAAACAAAAGCCTGAAAAAGAACAGACTTCCTTGTAAAACAAATAAAGAAATAAACAACTTGAGTGGGATGTCTACACTGTCGTATAGAAGGGGTGAAATAACTGTGGATGAGGATAATTAGCAAACAGCAGCGCTATGTTACTAATGGCTGGAAAAACTGACAATCTGAAGGATTTCAAATATCCCACAAAGCTTCAATCTAACTTTAGGCTGATCAGCTGAGTCCTGTAGTTAAATATTGGATGACAATATCAGCAGAGATTTAAAATGTATGTATAACTTTATGCTAAGAGAGACGGCACATAGGTGTGTTTTAAATGTGCACCTAAATACATAGAGATATTTGGGGAAAAAAATCTGTCCCACTATTAATTTTTTACAGTAACAAAAGATATTGTCATACAAAGTAAAAAGATGTGTTAATATTTGTGTTTGTACATTACGTGTTTATAACTCCTCTTCCAGAATTTTGCATTTAGTGTTGCATATGCCAGATAATGCTATTAGGGAGGAGGCATTTCCTGAATTTTTTCTAGGTCTACCTTACAGTTTTAATTTTCACAGTTTAGGATCTGCACTTGTCAATAATGCATGTAGCAAAACGTTCATCTGTGGCACTGCAAAGCAGAAAAAGCCAGTCACGATTATTTTGATTGCTGTAAAGATGGATTTTCTTTTGTTTGTGTCAACTTAAATGGAAATCCACTGTAAAAAAAATCTAGATGAAGGCCTCATCACTCTGGATGAATATGGGCTCGGAAGCCTGCCTAATAACTTAAGAATTCCCCTACATGAAAGAGGACCTCCCATAGTCTCCATTGGGCCTTTTGAATTAATGCTCTGAGCTCTTTGCTGACTACATAATTGCAGTTAGAAAAGAGTTCCTATAATTGACCAAAGTTATCAAATTTAGTACCTACTTTTACTTACGTTGACAGCTCAGATTGTGATACAAGGCAACATCCAAGACTCTATACTGTCATTAAGTGGCAAGAGAAAATTGCAGAGCTCAAATGAGTCCACCAAATAAAAATGAGCCTCAGTTTTTGGATTAAAAGTATATTTTAATGTGTTGCATTCTGCCTAGTTCATCTATAAATTCTGTTTTCCATGAATGGGAATTGAGATCAAAATTATAAAGTTGAAACTCTAAACAAATTCATAACGATATTATTTTCCATAATTGCTGACGCTATACTCTCTGGAATTAATTTTAATTTCAAGAAAGGTTTCTTAAGTGTCTACCCAAACTTCTTCTAGGTAGCCTATTTTTCTAATTTGTTTATATATTTATACACACACACACACATATAAACACACAGATATATGCACACACACATACACATACATACATAAAAATATATTTTTGGTTTTCATATTTATAACTGCTTTAATTTTTGAATTAATATATGTATAATATATTTCTGGGTTTTTATATATATTAATATATAACTGAATAAATATGCTGATACAAACTATCACAAAAGAAGTAATGCATACTGGTTAGGGTAATCCCACTGCTCGTGATTTGAATTAGACAGGATCTTGGAGAAATTTCTCAGGGATGGAATGAAGGAGACCACAGGTGTGTGTGGACTGCCTGAGAAATTAATGATACCTTGTAAATGTTCACAGCAAACTTTCAGATACACGGAGAATAATGATACCCCAGCAAAACCTAAGGTTCTAAGGGAGGAGTGCGATTATTTCCACTTTTTCTCTTTAATGTTACAACTGATCTTTCCTTTGATTACTCATCTCCCAAAGATGAGAAAGAAAAGAAACTTTTTGTCTATGGAACGTGAGCCTCCTCTAAATTATGAAGTCCAGAGAGACATGGAAGAAGACAACAGTCACGCCCCACTCCCTCCTTGTGCTAAGTAATCATCTCTTGAATCTGCTTGCGGTCACCAGGAGCAGCTCCAAATTAACCTAACAGTGCTCCACGGTGGATCCTGTAATCCATACAGTGTGTAGCCAATGACTCACCAGTGTAAACCAATGAGAATTCCTGACAAACAGCTTTGTATCTGTCCCCTTTTTGCCTTTAAAAGCTTGCTTTTAACAAAGGCCTGACCAAGCTCATATCCAAGGTCCCTTGGGTCTGAGTCTCCCAGCCAGCTGTCCTCACTTTGGCTCCAGTGAACTTTTTAAAATTATATTTTGTGCCTCAGCTTCTTTCTTTAGGTCAACAAGGAATATGAAAGTATGATTGCACCATAAAGTACTAATGAGTCTGTTTGCAAAAAAAAAAAAAAAAATTTTATTGGTAAAACAGAACGATTGTGGTAGTAGAGGTTTTACTACCTATATTGATCTTCCCAGCAAGGTCTCAGTTAGCCAGTTGGGGTCCTCTATTCAATCTTTTATCTTCTGTCGGGAGTGTGGGTAAAGGAAACCTGGGTGGTGAATATAGGGGCTACTTTGGGCATTATTTATACTTTTCTACTCCCACATTTTTTCTAGCAATAGCAATCCAGAACCCCTTTTTTTACTATATTCACCAAAAAGTAAGATTTGCTTTTTGCTAAAATCATTTTTGCTTTCCATTACAAAAAGGAATTCCTGTTGTATATGAGACAATTTTTTTATTAACAAATATTAGGTAATTAATAATGTAAATTTTTAAGATTACGAAGCTGGTCTTTAATCATAGCTGCTAGATGAATTCTGAAATGTTAAAAACCTAGAATAAGTCTCCCAAAATAGGGTATAGGGAGATATAAAAAAAAACTCTCATCATTATATTCTGATAAATTTATTTATTTACAAATTTGTGTAAGTGAAAAAGCTATATTGTTCAGTGAACTCTAGAATTTTATCATACTTGTTCTCTATTGGTTCAACTACTCCACTGACTTCAAAAAGAGGATATAAGGACAGTACCCCCTTTACATAAAGTTTCTTCCCTACAAAGGGAAGTCAAGCATGGAGAATTCAGTTCTCATTCTCTACTGAACAGATTAGTGTCATTTTGTAACAGAGGTCTTGAATTTAGCTTCTCATCTGCATACAGGAAAGTAATATGGCGTTGATTTAAGTTATTATTTGTCTCCTTTCAGTGCAAGGTATATTAAATAATATGTAAATAAACATGTCAAGCAAAACCTATTTATTGTCACCAGAAAGTCATTTGGTAGACAGCTTGTCAGAGACTGGAAAATTAACATCTTTCTGAAACCCTTTTTCTTCCTAACAGGTTGATACATTTAAGACAAATATACAACATAGCCTGGTGTTATTAAAGGCAAAACTGTGCCTCCTGCTTCTGAGGCTTAACAGAAAGCAGGAAACGAATTTCAAATGTTGTTATAGCTCTGACACAAAGTAAGGTTGTCTTTTAACTTTAATTGAATTTTAATCATTTCATGAGGTATATTCATGCCTGTATATTCCTTGCTATGCAATAGAGAAATTTAACGTTGCTCAAACTTGCCAAAGCCACAGAAAGGAATAAAGATATCTGTAGGAGCTGTTCTCAACTTTATTGTTCATTTGTTTGGCTGTCCAGTCTCTCTGCCCTGTCCCAGGAAGGTAGCAGACCGGGAGGACTTGTCCCAGGCGAATACTGAAAAACCTGTCCCGGCTTGGAACTTTTGGGAACGTCTCCCAAGGGTTTGAGAAAAGAACTGAGAAGTTAGCTGTTGTCCAATGCCCCCTCCTACCATCCAGTGTAGTCGGAGCAAGCAAAGACACCAATAATGAACACTGAAAGGGATGAGAGATATTGTAAGAACATTCAAATTTTCTGTTATCCCAAGAATTTGAAAAATTATGGCCTAAAATAACCTAAATGTGAAAGCCCAAGAGAAACAAGGAAAGGAACAGAAACTTCGTCCAATACTGAGTTGCACAGTACTCATGGCACACTGGCAACGGCATCAAAGTCATACAAACCCACGGGTAAAACTTAAGATATGTGTTCTGAGCTCTGTTTATTATCATTATTAATATAATTAGAAGTAGCAGTAGCAGTAGAAATAGTTGTAATACTGTCACAAAACTCGCTCCGTTCTGCTCTGACCCCCTGCAGTAATATTCTTTGGATTAAAAGCTTCTGCTTAGCTCTGCACGTAGGCTAGAAGGAAGGTGACAACAGTCCCTTTCCCAAAACCAACTCCTGGGGCAATAAGGAAGGCATCCATACAAGTAGCAATGCTATATTAAAGATTTGTAGGAACATCCTCACCTGACCTTCCTCCTTTAAAGCTAACTGACTAAGAACAAAGAAGTTTCACAATCTCCTCCGACCCTCGCTCGTACTCAAATGTCCACGGTCCTCGGTTACCTCTTGCAACTCACCTCTTCTCCCACTTCCCTTAACATAAAAAGGAGCCTAAAGTTTATATTAACTTAAGATGTTTCTTTAGGACATAAGCTTGCTATCTTGGTTTGCTGGCTTTCTGAATAAAAGTCACTTTCTTTGCCCTAACATCTTGCCTCTTCACTAACGGGCTGTCTGGGGGCAAGTGGTACAAGCTTGATCTTCTCTTATATACGGATTTGGAGTGATCCAACAACACCAATTTATAGAGTTCAGATTTACATCTACATACAAAATAATCTCACGAGCTTAGCAAGAGTTGAAACTTATTTCCTATCAGAGAACAATTCTTCTTGACTCAAAAGCATCATGTACTAACCAACAAGGTAATCAGCCACTCAAAAACTTCAGTGACATTCCTTTTTCTAGCAATTATATACAAAGTCCTTAACCTGTGTTGTGGGCTGCCCTGTTACTTTGGCTTTACACCTTTATTAATTTTGGGGGGAAAAGGTAATCAGTCTCCAAAAGATAGCATGGTTGAAAACTACAGGTTCCCTCCCTTCAGCTACGACGACCGGCTGGCATAAAGTCAAGTCTCAGACTTAATTCTGCGCCAAGCAACCTGTCACACACAGTTATCATGTTATCTGTTGTTATTTGATCAATAATATCTCGAATCTCTTTTCCCTTTATGGCACTCCAATGATGGCCTTGCTCATGAGATTCACGTGAGGCAAACGGAGCAATGGCCCAGTGGCAGGATTTGGCCACCTTTTTCATTAGAATCAGGTGACAGAAAAGACAGAGCAAAATGGAACCCTGAGCCAAGACTGTGCTCAAAGGAGCATAGGTCGCCAAACTCCCTAACCTCTCCTGCCTTGTCTATATAAGGACGGAGGTGTTTTACACACCAATTCATATGTCTCTGATGAGACACATTCCACCAAGGAAAGAATATGTTCAGTATTCATTATGTTAAATTACAAAAAAAAGTGCAGAGTGCTGATCAAGATAGCAGATAGTGGAACTGCTTGTAACAGCTCTCTTTGCAGGGTGGAATCCTCGTTAAAGTCTTTTAAATGCCAAATACCACCTCTGGACTCTTTTTATTTTTGTTTTTTTTTTTTCCCAGTATTTCAAATAGTACTTAATGCCTCCAGGGGGTAGATTAAAACTAACACCTTTGTATAACACATTGTCTGTGCTAAAGTTTTGTTCTGTTTTGTTTTTTAATCAGATAAAATATGACACATTCCAGGCCTCCACGATAAGGTTCTCTCCACGTTCTTCCCCCCAACACCTCCACTCCTGTTCCACCGAATAGCCCGCTAGACCTGCTCGTCACTTGTGCCAGTGCGTGCCCTGCTTTCTCTGTCTGCAAAATCTTACTTCTCCCATCTCTACTCAAAAAATGTAATTCATCCATGAAAGCTTATTTTTGAAGCACATTTGTTTAATGCCTTTATTTCTATGTATTTAATAACATTTATGAACACATTTCTATATACTGAATAGCAAACTTACTATACGTTTGATAAAAAATTTTATTAATTCTTAAGTTCACTATACATTTATTAAACACAGACAATGTTCTAAGTTATGGAACTGAAGGATGCATTGTTTTCCCCGAATCCAGGAAACCTACCAGTGTGCAAAAGTAAACAAGGGAAAACAGTGCGAGGCGACGCTAGTGGAGAAATATAAAGCAAGTTTGCTGCTATTACAGCCTAAGGAAGGGATCTTCTAAATTTGCTTGGCAGAATCTCAAAGGCTTTTCTAAAAAAAAAATACTGCTTGAGGTGAGATTAAAGAATAAATAGAAGCTGTCTACTGAAAAGGCAGAGGCAGAGAAGCATGAGAGCTAAATCCGACCTTCTGAGAACGACCCTCTGACTATTGTGCCTGCTTGCTACCATGCACGTGCACCATGGTAAGAAATCTGGATCATGGATTGCAGACTGTGGTGGCCAGTGAGATTGGAAATGCAGGGATTGGTTTCAAACAACCATCTTGGAAAGATTACTCCTACTGATAGGTGGAAGCTGACGTGGAGAGGGCAGGGCCAGAGAGGGTGCCATGAGAATGGCTAATGGTTCAAATGAGGGATGAGGAAGGCCTGAGTAAGACAACAGCAATGTGGACAGACAGGGCAAAAATGGGACCAAATATGAGATTTATTAATACTTAAACAGCATGAGCAGTATGACTTACAGCCAAAATACAGGGGAAAAGAAGGAGCTGCCAGTTAGGAGGACTGTCGGGGCTCCTGTGCTGATATCTGTGCCACAGAAGGAGAGGCGAAGAGCAGAGGAGGCGTCTCGGTGGAGAGACGGGGATGTACCGATCTCAGCTTTACACATGCTGAGTCTGTAGGGTACGTGCAGAGTCTAAAAGGTAGGCTTATATTTAATTCTAGAGCTTATGAGAAAACACCAGGTAAAACATCAATTCGAGGTCATCATCATAAAGTTGTAGATGAATGAATCGGCACGAAAAAGGGTACCTGAATAAAGCAATAAAATAGAAGGAAAAGAAGGTCTAGTCTTCAATTCTTGGAAATGGAGTCATTTAAGGGGTGAAATCTGTTGAGGAGACACAGGAGGGAGCAGGCAGGGAATAAGAAGTGAACCAAAAGAAACGGAGGGAATAAGAAGCAAGAGAGAAAAGAATCTCAAGAGGAAGAGGGGCCACATTGTCAACTTCCTCAAGAGTAAGCAAAATAGAAAGAAGAACAAAAAGAATCCACTGGAACGGCTCCTAGAAAGTCAGAGGTGACCGTCATGGCAATAGGTTCCGTGAAGCGGGGGGACAGAACATGGATATAACGTCTTGCTCAGTGTTGCCCTTACTCTAGCTTTTCTCAAGCCATTTCGTTCTTTTCTTATCCCTCCTCTATTATGTCATAATGACTTACCTTTGTGTTATGGACTAAATTGTATTTTGTTATGGCAACCCCAAGCTAATTAATACACTTGGTTTCTGTGACAGCACCAAGCTTTACCTTGTAAAAAGCTTCTTGACATATTTTGATATTATACATGATATTCAGAGTAATAAACCTGTGCAAAAGTCCAAATGGTATTGGACTAAAAAGTATTTACTTATGTATAAAACCCATATATTTTATTTTCTAGGGAAAAAATTAATAAAAGTTCCATGTCCATGGTAGAGCGGCTCATATATTAATATTTTGTGTTTATATGGGGAGAAGAGGAAAATATCAGGGCCTAATATACTGGGAGTGAATGTGATCCCAGGTGTTTCTTGTTTATGAGGATGAAAGATTTTAAATTCTTCCATTGTGGGTTTCATAACCTCGGGGATACACAGGAAGTCTTCCAAGTCAGAAGCTCCGCAGGAGGAGATAGCGATGGCTCCATGAACAATTCTGGCACAGAGAAGGTAACGAGAGAGCCGATCCCAGCGCAGTGTGGTCCATTCTAGACAATAACTATCTCTGACTCACTGTTGTGCTTTGGCTCCTAGGAGCAAACCAAAAAAATGCCTTCTCATGACCAAATCACTATGCGTTTACAGTCCTCTGAAACTTGGACAGCTTAAAATTCAAGACCAGGAAACAATTGACTCTGTGCAGCTCGCAGTGATTCTCCCAAGAGCCATCCTGAGCCTTTCTACCACTTTCTACACTGTTCTCTCTGCTCTTGTGATTTCGTGCCTCTGGGCCACAATGAGAATATACCGCAAGTGACTCTGGACCTGGAGTAGATAAATAATTAATTCGAAACTCAGCCAGAAGCCACTACTCCTGACTTCAGCTAACAAAAAGCAACTATTACCCTGATTCCAATGCTGAGTGCACAGACTGGGGAAAAGCCCTGGAGTGTCATGATATTTGCAATATGTGTGAATGACGATCTCCTTTTAATACAGTTTCTTACCTCCTGTTTTCCCCAGTGATATCCTCGTAACCAGAAGCAGCCTGAGAGAGTTTACCATTCTCTTTATCTTTTTTTCTTCCTTACTACACTATAGCATGATCCATTTTGTTAGTCTGATATATTCTTTGCTATTCTTAAAATCAGGGGACCTGTTTTACACATACAAAGTGCTCAAAATTGGCAGAAATTTAGAACCCCCGTCCTTGAAACCAACTTATATCACAGAAATCTGTATCCAGCCCCAGCAATTCTCTTGCATTCAAAAAACTGATAAAACAAGCAAGTCAAAGCCAAAGTCCTGCTCCAAGCAGACAAATGGGAATTTCTCTTTTAAAACTTCAAAACCAGGTACTTTGGGCATTTGTCTATAATTTTTTTTCCTATTTCATATGAAAGATGGTAATGTGTATTAAGAAAATAACCCAAAACTAATCTCTTGGTTAAGATGAACTATCTCTCACCCTAGATGAGACTACATCTATATAGGTAGGAGCATATAGAAATATCTATACCTACATTTTCTTTATTGAGTACCTAATTTTTTTCAAAGCAATGATTTCAAATAAACCAAAGACAAAAAATCAGGACAACTGATTCAAAGAATCTAGAGATTTATGTAACACCTAGATAGTGAATGAAGTTCATTTAACATTCACCCCATTATGGTCCCTGGTGATATCCCCACTGGCCAAGGCCATGGAGGTCCCTCAAAGCCCAGTGGATCTCTGTTCCTTTCACCCCAGGGATCTGTAAAAAGGCTGTGAATGTCAGGTCATGGGTCCGGCCATCTTAGTTCCACCAATAGCCATCCCCAGTAAAGTCTGGCCACCACCTCCAAACTTGCTCAGCATGTGGGGATAGTTCCTTGGAAAGCATGGGAAACACCGACGTGACCCCTCCTCACCCCTTCACCAGCATGTGGGAAAATCTCCACTCTTTTGCTACACTCCGAGACACTCTCTTCCGTCTCCCTTCTCTATAACTTATTTCTTCAATGTCCTTACCTTTTTACGTAAAGGAAAAACAATCATAAAGAGCTGTTGCCTTTCTAAAATTTTGATTCAGGTGGGGCAAAGATCCTTGGGGAGTGAAAATTGTAAAGCTTTTACTCCCTAGAAGGTGGAATGGGAAAGACCAGGGGGAGAAAATTCAAAGAACAAAGCAAAAATTAATACCTCAAAAAAGTGTCCTACCAGACAAGCCAAGGTTCAAATCCTGGCCTTGCCATTTACATACCATGGGACCTTGAATAAGACATTTGACTTCTTTCTTCCTTAAAATTTTATTGGATAATAATACATAACAATACATATGCCATTACACATACAGAAAAGTACATTTTCACAAAGTCAAAATGCCAGCACCACACCCAGAGGAAGAGTGTGCAAGGGCCCCAGGAGTCCCTCTCTTCACCCCTTCTGGTCACTTGCCACCCCCTTGCTCAGTGACCACCCTCCTGACGTCCAGCAGCACAGAACAGCTGTCCAGTGGGCACTGCCACTAGGCTCTTTGTGCTTCATTTGTGAAACAGGGATTATGAAATACTTTCACCCTGGGGTTGTCATGAGAATTAAATGAATTAATATTTATAAAATGTTTAGAAGAGCACACTACATAACAAGCACTATGTAAAAATTTGCTAAATAAAAATTTTTAAAAGTTTTAGAAAAATTAATAGTTTAGTATGATATAAATTGTTATGACCCTTAAATACATGAATTGTGATCAAAAATAGTTAAATCGACACATGATGAAGTAAATGATGATCCAACTTACATAAACCAAAACTTGATTTCACAAATGTTTCATTCACTTTTACACTGTGAGCTCAGAATAATAGAATTGGTGATAGCACAGATTGCTCAGATTGGTCTGATTGAGATAAAATTTAAATGAACATATATACCTTGATAGTGATTAAATGTGGTTTTCTCCTAAAGCCTCTCACATTTTCCTATTGTGGAAAAGTTACACATCATATCAAGTGTTATTTTAAAGAATCTTTAGATATTGCTCAAATTCATTTGTTGAATTAAAAATTTGTATATTGCTCATACATAGGTATTATTAATTCATAAAATGTAGGCTTAATAGGGCTGTAAATCTTTGTATTAAATAAATGTGGCTATTGAATTTAAGAAATATACCCATATTAAAGAGAATATATCTGAGAGGTGAACCTACCATCAGATTAAAGCATTTTACTATATAACAAAAGGGCATGTGATCAACATTAAGAATCCTGTTTTATTTATCACTGTTTCATGGAACTGAGTTTCTGTCCTTATAAATAGAGAAATTTGTAACTGAGCCACCAGAAGACAACATGACTTGACTTCAAACGCTTTCCTAAAAGAAAAAAAAAGTAATTTTTTTTTTCAAAGCAGAGAGAATAATGTATGGATTAGAACACCATTTCATGTCAATTTGATGAGGTTTTCTTTTCATTTTTGTTTTTTATTGAACACCTATTGTATGATTGCTTTAATTTCTTGAAAATCTTTCCATTTCACTAAAACATTATGTTTCTAGATATTGAGCCACATTATACAACCAAACACTATATCACACGATACAATACATAATGTTACAATTAGAAACAAATGCCAAAATGACTGACAATGCTGAACTTCAAAGGTATGAATTTGGGAAAATGTTTAATAATCAAACAGAAAAACATATCATGTAAAGTTTAGAAGTACCCATTACAGAGGGAGGTTCTCTGAAGTTTCATTTCTACAAATGAAAATCCAGTATTTCTGAACTATGTGGAAAATCCAAAAAGGCAAAGAAAAGCAGTAGCACATATTTGGCAAACATCCTGTTGTTTGAAATGTGTTATTATGTTGCTGAGGGAAAATGTTTGCATTTTTTTTCAGGGATTAGGACTCACTCTACCTTAAAATTTTTGTTATAAAACACTTTTTGGTTATTATATATTATAGAGTTCTTAACTATGCAGCCTATGTAGTTGGATGGCCCCAGCCCTCAGAAGAAACTCACACATGTGTTCTGCTGAATTTTATAATTAATTTATTAAGATTTTAATTAAACAAAGATTGATTTGTACCTTCTATGGACCAGGCACTATATGACACATTACTATGGAAACAACAGTAAGCACATTAACTATGGCCTCTGCCCTTCAGGCATCAATAGAAAGCAGTGCGGAGAGCGCACGAAGTGAGTATAATGCAGAAAGATAAAACGCTATGACCGTATGTAGCGTACCATATGGGACATATTGTGGCTATAAGATTAATGACAGCCATAAGGCCTGCTCAAACATCTTGCAGGGCCAACACGATACATCGCTTAGCAATATAACATAACCCAGCCTGGGGAGTTCCAACTCTGGCCTGGGGATTATCTGACCTCTACGACAAGGGGACCTAAAATCCTGGTTGTCCTAGAGACAAGGCCATCACAGCACCAATGCAACTTTCCTGAGCCTTAACAAAGCTCACTCTCACAAGAATAGCTTAAACTCAACTTTACAACAGAAATACCTGGGCTGGCTACAGATATAAGAAAGAAGGAAGGATCTCCCAAACTCTGAGAATGGTCTCCTGATAAAGACCCTCCCGCTCAGGTGGCCATCTGACCCCTGACCATGTCTGGCCCATGCCACCAGTCTGCTTCTGCCACCCATCTCGTAAGAGCACTGCCGGGATAAAATGCCTGAACATCCTGAGGTGTCTAACACCCATCTTTGACAGGAAGCAGGCAGAAGGGGAAAGTCTCTTACGGAGAAACTGGTTGACCAGGACCACCCAAGAACCTTGTATATGACAGTATATATAATTGTATAATTTTAAAAATGTAATACAAAACCAGCCCTTAGGAGGTGGCTAGCAGAAAACAATGCGGTGGAGAATTGTTTATACGGGGGAATCGTTTATGATAAAGCGAGTGGGCACACAAGCAATGGAGAAAGCATATGCATTTCCTAATTTGCTGTACTAGGGGATGTGGAACCCTGGAAATAGGAAAGGAGAACATGAACTGAAGGGCAACCTAGAATTTTGGAAAACATTATGTAACCTAGACTGTGTGAGAGCTGTGGTAATGACAGAATAAGAGAGGGGAAGGGAGAAAGCCAGAGAAACCGAGAGAGAGAGAGAGAAAGAGAGAGAGAGAGAGAGAGACACCCAGAGAGAGAATACAACAAAGGGCAAGTGAATCCTGGCAAAAAAAGGCCCAAGACAGTCTAATATTTCTATACTCACATGAATTTCTTGATTTCCTAATGTCTGTCTCACTGAAACTCTTCCTTATCCCAATTTCTTGGGTCCATTTTTATTGCCATTTTAATTCATCAGCAAGCTGTCCTTAGTGATTTGTCACTTGGGTCCCAGAATGTCGCTACCGTCTTTACCTGGTTAAGCTGAACTACTAATGGTCTTCCTGATGGCACAGACTTTACCCATAACAATTACATCTGAACACAGGGGAAGGAGTTGGCTCTAAATGAAATAGCTAATCTCGTATTTACTCACATTGTAGGCGTAAAATGCAAAAATATTTTGAATCAAGTGTATCTTCTCAAATTAAATTATGGAATGGCAGAAAAAAAAGAGAAAAGAAGGCGAAATAATGTGTGGATATATTTAACAAATGGAGTCGGGAGAAAAAAGTCATTTGAAAACTAGTCTTTGTGATACTTCTAGCTTCTTAGCATGGATATCAGTTTCGTGAGCTAAAAGGATTTTCTAAGAAGTTTCCAATCCTAAAATTCAATACTTTAAAAGGACTTTTTTCCCTTTATGATTGCAATTTTAGAACAATATTCTATGAGAGTGTTCATCATCTGGTGATGTGCAATGATAGAGTTTTGAGCCAGATTCTTGACAATGTCAATAAACACACTTTCTATCAACCACACTTCTCACTCCCCTGGGCATTATGACATAAATACCAGTTGGTTAAATCCAGTCTCAGCTATTCTTTGAGAATGCCAAACTTCAACCACGGTTATGTGCACACTTGCAACACTGCCCAGGGGGGTTGAGTCAAGGCAATGTGTGTGTATCCTACTACGGCGGCTCAAGTGCGCCACCAGTCGTGCAGAGCAGGGAGGTACACATTCTGCATCCATTGTATTTTGGTGATATTATTATTTTCAATTAAAGAGAGATATTTTCTTCTACAAATATATTTCACCTATTTGGTGTTTGATAATGTCTTAATGAGATATTAAACTTGTTTACTGGGTACAAATCTATGATAATTATATGTAAAAAAGGAAGGAAGAAAAAGAGAGAAAAAGAAAAAAAGAGAGAAGGAGGGATGGAGGAAAGAAAACAAAACAACAAAACCTATCTCACTCTCATAGAAACTCTTGTGTTCAAACGCAGTTCATTACGTGTTTTTTTTTCCTTTAAATAACACCCTTAAGAAATGCACAATACTGAAACCGAGAATAATTTGCATTTTTGTGGTTAAACAAACCAGTGTGAACTGTTTAAATAAACCATGAGGGCTTCATAACCGAGAGTCAAATGTCTGGGCTGCGCCTGATCCTCAAACAGGGTTTTGGCTGTGGTTTGCGGGCTCTTGTAAACTAAACCCCATGGAAACAGCCGTGTTTACAGCTCATTTGTGACCCTTGGGGACAGACCACACTGAACTGGCTTTCTGCTTTGAGAAAACACTCTCCTAGTTCTTAAATTGTCTCTTCATGCTTTCCTTCCATGTATGTGAACATAAAGCCATGTGACATCCCTAATGCTCTGGAAGCTATTTCTGGGGTCATGAACGCAGTGACACGAGCCAAAGTCTTCAGTGGAAACTCTCCTGGCCCGAGTGGCTCTGCTCCTGGGCCTCCTTCCTCCCCTCCCAGCCTGGCTTCGCTCCACCTCCTGCCCACTGACCTCCCCAATGCCTCCCTCGGTCCCCGCCCCTTCTGTCATCAACTCCCCCCACCTCCCATTCCTTCTGCTGAAGGTGGCATGTCTGGCTTCATCTCACCCCAGGCCTCAGCTGGTATGTCAGCACTGCAAAGAGCCTGCCTCTGCCAAGCAGCAGAAATCAGGTCTCCCTATGTATATGTTTCAAAGAACCCACTGCAAGCAACAATTATTCCATTTATTTCCTTCTAATTGCTTTCTTGTGTATTGCATCTCTCTCTAAAATATAAACTTGACCAATACAGCCATCTTGACTATCTTATTTGCCATTTTATTTCCAGCATATAGTAACATATTTGGGGGAGAAGTGTTCATAATAAATATTTTTAGAATGCTTGGGTAAACAGTCCCACATCAATCGAACTGAACAAAATGTCTGAGGCTCTTTTGATATGCCTACACAGATGTAAATAACTCGATTATAGCATTCTAGCACCATTCTGCTAAGAGGCAACTAATAGCCTGTAAAGGCAGAGAAGAGGTAACTACTAAAGTTTATATTATTAATTTGGTGAATAACATACTTATGAAAAATGTTTGAGCTTTCCCTTAATTTCTCCATCACTGAAGACGAAAGAAAAATCCCAATGTTTCTCTAGCACATAGATGATCTCAGGGCAACTTATGAAAGTTTGAAGTTATTCAATGTTTGGCTAACTGAATTTGCTAGTCTATGTACATAACAAGCCCGCAAGATCCTGATATACTGGTCTTTTTAGACATAGACCGAGGAAAATTAGAATGACTGAAGCTTTGATTCTTATTCCTCTGAACATACAGTATATTCTGAATATATAGATAGTTACACTGCAACCCGAAGAAATAAATATTTCTGGAATATTGTATTCTATCAGACTTCTTTGTTACCTATTTTATATCAATTTTGTCTGCTTTACATGTTCCAGAGGAACCAAGATTTTCTCACTTAAACAGGAACAGATTAGTTCCAATTAAGATAGTTTATTTATGAAAGCTGTTTAACTACAACTGTGACAGGCACCTGGGGAGGGAGTCTGCAAACTGGTATGTCAGAATAAGGTTCTCATAGGAGTATGAAAGCGAGACGTTGTTTGCTGGAAAAAGAATAAACAAGAGCCAGCTAGTGAGAAGGAAAACAAAAATCACACACGTAAAAGGAAACAAATTCATTCCCTTCTCCATAGGAAGGTCACTTGTCTTCCAGTCAATAGTAAAATTAGAAAAGTAAAGATAGATAAATATTGACTTTGTGACATTAGGTGAGAGGGCTTACTTTAAACTTTAGTATTATAACTTTAAAAATTAAAAATTAGAGACCAAGATCTTGAGGCAAGACGGCTGACTAGAGACATTGGTCATTAGATCATCTCAGAAAGAAGGGAAAGTTTTAGATGTGAATAAATGGCGGATTGACAATACGTTTGCAAACTAGGCTTTGTCAGGCTTGCAGCGGGGCAGGGGGACCGTTAGACTTGTCTCCTCATACTTTTAAGGTCTGAAATTTAGAGCTGATGTCATACAAAAATGAGCATATTGCATTTGAGTTTATTTTAAAAAGTAACCAATAGCAGATGATTTTGCAGAATAAATGATGAATACCAAAATGTAGAAAAATATGTAGAAGACAAGCTCGAAATTCAGGGCGGAAGACACAGATGTGAGTCCCACTCTAGAGGTGACCTGAAGCCGTGCAAGTTGAAAAGGCTCTGAGAGAAGAGCCAGGAGGACAGACAGGGACAACTACTGGATCCGAGGAGTGCACACAACCAGGCGGCAAAAAGAACCAGCGGTGAAAGTGGATATGGAGCAAAGAAATTAACAGAGTAAAGCTTCGCAGAGACTAAGACTAGTTATAGGTAGAATGAGCTTTGGCCAGCGCAGATCTAGCCTTAGTCTTTTCCTATCTTCGGTTATTCTCTTTAACTAGACATTCTGACCAGTTATCAAACTGAAATGGGCCATCACTGATTTACTTTCCAGGTTTTTATGGGGACTATTCATTGCATCAGGGACTGGGATCATCTCTGTGAGTCCTTCGAGGAAAATGAGTTCCATGAATTTTAACATGCTGTATTAACTAAGCAATTACGATTTGTTTTCTATTTTGCATCTACATGTAAGTAGTCATATAGTTCAACACTCTGAAAGGAGCGGAGACACTAGCCAATGAGTGCGGACCCAAGAGCAAGCAGTATCCATTGAACACAAATACGAGAAAATCCAGCTGCCGGTGGAACTGGGCAGCGCGTAGAGTCTCTGCAGGAGAACTTTCTGCACCAAGTGCCACGGGACCCACCTCCTTCTCCATCTTGGCACAGATTGCTGCATGTACAGCCCCTCCAACTGACCCCTTTTCTCCACAACCAGAATCTTGAAAGTTAAATTGGCTAGTTTTACTGTCTGTTCCTTGGATGGAAGCCAAAGGAGCCATTCACTGCAGGTGGTTATCAGTCAGCACTTGTAACCATGGTCCCGACCAGTTTTCCAACAGAAACACATCACATGATTAAAGGCAATGCATACCGTATTATTTTAAAGATTCAGAAATGCCACCGAACTTACATCTGAAAAGAATTCTAAAAGGTTTCAGAAGATGGATGAATTTTTGTAGTGCTAATTCTTGAAAGGTAGCTTGAATCATTTAAATGATTTCCCTTTCTTTTCCTCAAGAAACACATTTCCAGGAGACGCTTTTTTTTCTGTTTTTGCATTTTTTTTCTCATCGAAACATTCTGAGTACCTACCAACTCTGGAGCCAGACCCTGTTTTAGACATAGGAGATACTGCAATGCGTATGACAGACAAAGCTCCTACTCTTGTGGCATTTACATTCTAGCGAAGAAAGAAAAAAATTAGACAAATAAATAGCTACAGACAATTACAGATAGTGTTAAGTGCCATGAAGAAAAGGAAACAAGGTAAAGAGATAGGGAGTGGTTAAGTGGAGGTACAAGAATTGATTTTGAGGAGTAAAGGCCTGTTGAAGGAAGAAGCCTTTGAATTAGAATATAAACAGTAGAAAAAAACCAGGCATCTAAGTATTTGGGAGGACAATTTCAGGCACAGAAAAAGCAAGTGAAAGCCCTGAGATGACATAGAGCAGTAGCAACAACAGCAACAAAATTGGCTGGCTGGCATACGGCGGGCAATGTCAGGATGGTGTGATCTGCTGCGGAAGCAGGCAAGGGTGGAACCATCTAGAGCCCTGTGTGTCATTCGAAGAAATTTAGATTTTGCTCTACAGGTAAAGGGAAGTCATTGAAGTGTCCTCGATGAGGGAATGACATCAACTGATTGACATGTTGAAACTACCCAGTTTCTGCATGGCAGATCCCCTGCAGGAGAGCAGAGCTCCCGCGTGCTTTCCCTGAACTACTGCAAGAAATAGTAGTGCTGTCTTCCCTGAGGAAAGCAAGGGCTGAAAAATACCTCTGTGCTCAGTAGGTCAAGTAGCTCCACCTGGGGAAGAGCTCGTCACCAAAAAGCAATCACTGGTTTGCACTAGACTCCTGATGAAGTCTTTGTTAAGTGACACATATTTCCTCAATTCTTACACCTGAGCATATCTCCTCTTACCATTATTTTAGCTGGAAGCAATAACAATGTCCTAAGATGTGCAGTTTTAGCAGGAATAATAGTGCACATGTTCTCAAGCAGAAGACCTTTTGGAATGGTTCAGAAATTACAGCCAATTCTGCAGCCATGAGAAATGGATATGGCAGGTCCCTGTAAACAATAATGCACAGTGCAAGTAAACATCATTACTAGGATTGGAATACCAAACATGCTCAAACTAGGGCACGCACCTGCACTAGCTCCCACTTTTCATCACTTGGCCCATTGAATGTCTATTTGTAAGCAAGTATCAGAAAAAAGATGTTTGGCACTGCAGTGATGACAATTCCATCAAAGTTGGAAGCTTTGAACTCTGAATTACTTCCGAAAATATAAACCTCAAGCTGGAGAGAGTTGTATTCACTGGGGGCATTTCTGTGAACATAAATTAAATATTACATAAAAGAGACAATAGATACAATCGATAGCAAGCTTGGTATATTCTTTTCTATAGACTTTCAGAAGAAGACAGTGATGATTTGCAAAAATGCATTTTCACCTTGTTTATATATATTTCACTGAAACTTACTGAATGAATCCTTTGATGTAAATATTGAATCAGCCATTGTCTCTTTAGCACAGTAGTCCAAGGTTATAGCCTCAAGGGGGGGTGGATTAAAACTACATGGGAGAGTAGCTCTGGAATGTGACTTCAAGGTTACTATTTAGATTATAATATTAGTTTCAATGACTGTGGAAAAAAACAAAAAGCATTTTTTCCATTTAAACTTATCAGACGATAATGCCAAAGTAGGAACATGATTTTCCCTCTGCTATTATTAGTCTGGCATGGAGAAAATGCATGGATAGTTTTTCCAGGTTATCAGGGGCTGCTGGACATGTCAGCTCTGTTGCACTGTGGAGCTCAGGTATTGGGATTGGAAGAGACACTGCAGGGGCTGATCAGCTAGACGGATGCATTGCTCATGGTTGTGTTTGCTAGGCAAGTACATAGAGCAAAAATGTGGCATGCATTTGTGAAGCCAAAATTAGAATCTATTTCTCGTTCTGAAGATTAGTCAAACCTTATGATGACAAATTTTCTATAATCTTAAGGGTACCCGATCCAAAAGTTTATGTTCCTCTGAGTTTGCCAAGTTGGATATGTCTTTGTTGTTACTCAAAAGCAGAGTTGATCTAGCTTTGGAAAGATACAGAAATTACTTGTTCTGTATACTAACCAGGTAGTACTAACTTTCTGAAATCCCTGTTAGAAAGGTTTAAATGAGATATAAATTAAAAAGTCTATAATGAATGAAGTGGTTTTCCACATAGGAGTATGCGAAATTATTAATTGACTTTGAAAGATAAAGGTCGAAATGGGATCTGGTCAAAATATGTATGCACAAAAAGTTAACAAGATAAGAGAAATATTATTTACTAAAATTGGACAATAAGTGCAATTTCAAGGCACTCCTGAAAACTTAAATAAGGTGAATTAAAAACAAAAGTCAAGGTTTGTTTTTTCTTAGTTACTTTAACTATATGGGATCTATAGCCATAATCACTTGCTCATGTAGCACTAGGTGTTTGAAAACATTTTAAAATGTGCGTGTCTGTATAAGGAAGATGACCAGAGTTTCACTCCGGCTCTCTTACCTTCTGTGCTATCCATCAGTGTCCAACACTGTGCTGTGCATCTGCCCCTCTGCGGATGCCTCTTTCTAAGACACTAACAGTCTGGATTCCAGGTCACCTGTGCAAATGCTGGGGAAGTTTGACGCTGCTGCCCACGGGTACAGCATACGCAGCTAAGGTCAGGGCTACACGGTCGGGTAGTCCGGATAGAATCCTGGTTCCATCTCTTCCTTACTGTGCAACTTGGGCAAGTTATTTGAGTTTCTTGTTTTGGTTTCCTCCACTGTAAAATTTGAATATTAATATTATCCCCTTTGAGGATAGTTACGGTGATTAAAGTACAAATCATGGTCATATCTTTGTCTCCATTTTCTTCTCACATCCTTAGCTGGTAAAACCTGCCATTCTCATCCCACCTTCTTTTTACTTAGAAGCAAACATTTAACTCTTATCGTAAGTCTTTAAATTAAAGCTATTCCTAGCAAGCCCAAGAAACACCATTCAATGAATACTTATTGAAACTGTGACATGCTGAGCCAGATGCTGGAAGGAAGTTAAAAGAAAAATGAGACACTGATCTTGTCTTTGCCCTTGGAGCACAGTCAAGATATTATATATGTTCAAAGAATTATGTAAGCAGATAGGCAGTGATAGCCACCACTCTGAGTTTAAAGATAAAAGGTGGGATTGGTAGTCATAAGAAGGCTTAATAGGCTGGGCGCGGTGGCTCACGCCTGTAATCCTGGCACTCTGGGAGGCCGAGGCAGGCGGATTGTTTGAGCTCAGGGGTTCGAAACCAGCCTGAGCAAGAGCGAGACCCCGTCTCTACTAAAAATAGAAAGAAATTAATTGGGCAACTAAAAATATATAGAAAAAATTAGCCGGGCATGGTGGCACATGCCTGTAGTCCCAGCTATGTGGGAGGCTGAGGCAGGAGGATCGCTTGAGCCCAGGAGTTTGAGGTTGCCGTGAGCTAGGCTGATGCCACGGCACTCACTCTAGCCCGGGCAACAAAAGCGAGACTCTGTCTCAAAAAAAAAAAAAAAAAAAAAGGAAGGCTTAATAAAGTAGGTAATATTATTTCAATGTTGTTTGAATAATAATAAAAAACTAAATTATGCATAAAAAATCCAATTTGGATGCAGCACAGATGTACAAGGGAAAAAGTGAGGATCCAAATTTTAAAGTGAAAATAGATTTAAAAAATTTTAGTTCAATTCTTGTTCAGTTAAAAGTTTCCCCCAAATTCCCTTCAGAAGGCAAAAGAAGTTCCATCCATTTATTTATTTTTCTCTTAAGCAATTAAACATATTCTTAGTTTTCAAATGCTGCTATATTAAATTTAAAACATTATTGAGTTGCTCTGTTCAACTATAGATATGAACTGTAGCTTTACTACAAATAAAAGGATTTTCTGCCTATTAGAATTAGTGTTGTTTCTCATACTCAACACATTGTTTATATTTTCCACTCAAGTATATTTAGCCATCAGCCTTATACTGAAATTATTTTTCTATGTGTGCTACCTCTAGCAGTTGCTGAGCTCTTGGTGTCTGCAACTTTGTTCTTTATCTTTGGAACACATAACACCTTTTAATGCTTTGCACTTAGTATACACTCAATACATTTTTACTAAATTGAACTGCTAAAATTCACTGGGAAATGCTCTGGTGAAATGCAGTGATTAGAATGTAACAGTGATAAAAATGCATTCAAATTTTTAAACTAATACAAACTTTGGTAGTAAAACTAATTTCTAAATTGGGGATTTCCTGGATCACAAGAAGTATAAAACACAGATTTCATTCCAAGTTGCATGTAGGATCAGAATTGGAGAACTCCTCTCAATGCTCACATCATTTTTATATGGAGATGGCAAACACTTTAAAAAATATGTTTTAAACTAACTTTAGATAATATTTTAGATGTCTTCTAAACACACTCAGAATGTACATCTAAGAGTCTGCTTGAGATCAATAAATATTTTATTGAGCATATAACTGTGCACTGAGGTACTGAGGTAGACCCTGGGGATACATCAGTGAGTAGCATACAGGACCTGAACCCATAATAGGAGGACATACCGTACGTTGCCTGCGCTCATGTGTTTGTCATTATTTCTACCAGGCATTCGGCCCCTGGAGCTAAAGAACAGAAGATGGAATTTAGTACCTAAATTTCTGTGTCGTTTTGCCACAAACCACTTCCATTCCTCTAAAATTAATTCTCTAGAATAAAGATTTGATAAATGCTCTGGCAAGTTTAAAAAACAAATTAGATAAGAGCGTTTGATGACTGCTATTTGAAAAGTGATTTATCACTTTTACTTATTCCCATGTAATTCATATCATGTATGCAATATCTGTATACAAACTTTTTGTACTGGAATTCTGTAATGATTTAACATAAACAAGTTGCAGATTTCGTTTCTTCTAATATTCCCATGTTCTTATATTTCCATCAGTTTTTTTTTTCTTATTTTTCTTACTAACAGAAACACTTGGTAATATCTGAAATTACTACACAGGGCAGCATTTAAGAGAGGTATGTGAAACTCGATTCCTATTCTTGGTAAGAGGCCTTTTCAGGACTTTGTCAAAATAGTTATCGAGGCTTCAGGGATACCACACAACGTGTTTTAGATTCACCCCAACCTCCTGACTCAGCCCAAACCACTATGCATACTGCCAGATTCTCATGAACAACATATAATACAATGTACTGTCTCAGGGTTTCCACCACGCATTGCAGATCAGTGTTCAATCAGACATGACTTAAAGTTGTTAGACCGACAAAGTTTACCTGGTTAATGTGGTTGGTTTGTGGGCTGCATTCTAAATAGAGCAGAAGTGTAAAGATTGAAAGACCAGTTGCCTTTGGTCTCCATACATCTAAATAAAGGTATTGGGCTAATTGAATTCCTCTTTTGAGTCAGGAATCTAGCATTATTGCACTTTTGGTTTTGTCTCCCTCTGAAAAAGGCACACAATGATGCCTCCAGTCCCTCCCTGTTATTTTCTCTAGTCTCGGTGCCTATTCTTAGTAGACGTAAAAGGTATTCCATTGCACACTTCCCCTTCCTTCCTCAGAAGACACTCCACAGCAACTGGGACGGATGGTGAATAGGCTTCCACAGTCCTGTTCCGTGGAGCCTTCTCTTGAGTTGCATACGCCTCATCAATAGAACAAAAAATCACTGGGGAAGCGGTCAACACAGTCTACAGTGAAATCTCAAATTGTGCAAATTGTAGCTGTGCACCAAAAATTCAGATTTCCAGCTGAATTGACCACTCTATGATTATGTGCAACTAAATGAATGTATCTCTCAGGATATTTTCAGCTGCAAGTTAACAGAAATCCCAAATCAGATTCTCTTACAGAGTGTGGAAATAAACTCTCTCTCCCAACAAGAAGTTGGCTGTGGGGCAAGGTCCAGGCCTGAGTGACTCAACAGCTCACTGTTGCCATCGAAGAGCCATGTCCTGGCTTCTGCTCTGCCCTCCTCAGACATTCAGCCTCCATCTCTGTGGTCCCGCAGGACTGTGCAATGCCACGTGTCACAGGCCCTATCCTAAGGCAGTGTCTCTTTTCCAAGAGGGAGAAGACCTTTCTTAGAAGTCCTACAGTAATATTCCTCCATGCTACATTGGGCCGAATTAGTTCATAATATCATGTCTAAAATCATTGGTCAGGGGGATTATAGCGGTTACATGGATTGGCGCATGTTCTCTGTAGTAGAATGGCTATTTGGGAGTAAATCCTACTGGCCACTCTAATGAGTATCTCTCTACAATGAAGAATAAGTTTCTATTATTTGAAAAGAGCTATTGAATAAGGCATTAGGAAAATGGCCATAAAAACATATTCAACACTATCTCAAGCTGTACAGGCTTACATAGTATATGCATTAGTTAATATTACAAAAGGACATTGTATATATCATCTTAAACAAACAAAATTTAGTAAGTGACTTCTTGTGCCTGATGCTGACAACAAAAATGCAAGTTAAGCTTAAATGGTTTTTATATTGTATTTATCTGAAAAAAATAAAATAGTTAAAATTAAACACAATAATCATTACTTAACACAGACTTTGTTAATTTCAAGTGATACTTCATGGAGTTATCATTAAATTAAACTAAACTTGATAGAATGGAATTTTTAATATCTTTTCTTTGGGTCTCTGTCTTTACTGCAATGAATCATTTGTATACATTGCTTTATTACAGCCACAAAATATTATTTATTAATAAAAAAAAAGCTAGGTTATACCTGCCACTGGAACAAAGTCATCACTTCTGGTTGCCATAGTAATTCATAATATGACTTTTTCTTTATCTCCAACCAAAGGTTGTCTCCAGAAATCTTTCATGATATATTATGAAGATATAGTATGCTCAATAATGGCTTAGATTTATAGGATGTTGCTTTTTAATAAATTTTACCCCAAACCAGTTGCTGGCTTTGCATATTCCAGATATTTCCAAATCATTAATGTACTTCAAAAATAAAAAGTTTAAAATCCTTTATTCTTTTTATTTCCTTAATTCTTGTGTTGGCCTCAGTATATTGTGCTTTGATTATAGAATCTGACCACCCTGGCTTCAAACTCCAACACAAAGAACCTTCTTGAAACCTAGTAAAATATTTGACTCCTCTAAGTCATATTTTCTTCAGCTGGAAAATATGATATAGGATCTTTGTGATAAAAAATAATATATATGCTTCATACATAGTAGCTTAATAAACCACAGTTACGATTATTGATAGGTATTGTATTTACAGTGTCTTGCAAAATGGCTCATACACAGATTAGACACTCAACAAGTACTTATTAAATGAATAAACATACCATCTCTTTTGTGTGTGTACGTAAAAGAGAGTGAGAGAGAACGAAAGAGTTTACAAGTTTACTATGATGAAGTTTTTATTTACCAATGAACTAATAACTTACAGAGTTTATTCTCAATTTGATCTCTCTCTTTCTTAAGGCCAAGGCATCTCTCTCTTGAACATGTTGATACGTTTGGATGTTTGTCCCTCCAAAGCTCATGTTGAAATTTGACCTCCAGTGTTGGAGGTGGGGACTGGTGGGAGGAGTTTGGATCCTGGGGGTGGATCCCTCAGGAATGGTTTGGTGCCCTCCCTGCAAGGACTGAGTTCTGATTAATTCATGTTAGAGCTGCTTGTGTAAAGGAGGCTGGCACCACCTCCTCCCTCTCTTGCTCCTTCTCTTGCCACGTGACACACCTGCTCCCCCTGAGCCTTTGCCTCAACTGGAAGCTCCTTGAAGTCTGCACCAGAAGCAGATGCTGGTGTGATGTTTCTTGTACAGCCTGCAGAACATGGAGCTGAATAAACCTCTTTTCTTTATCAACAACCTATCTCAGGCATTCCTTTATAGCAGTGCAAAATGGACTAACACACATGTGAAAGATTGTTGGATGTTGCAAAAATTCAACTAAGCAATGACAATCTAAAGACAATCAAACAGCGGTACTGCAAAACTTCCAAAGTATCAGGATTTTATGTATTTAAGAAAATAATTTTGAGAACTGAATAAACTAAATAAAAACAAACAAGCAATAGTGAAAATGAACCATATCAAGGTAGGGTGATTTGAATAGACAAGAATAATGATAAAGCCATAGCTCCATAGATCAAGACAAGAAAGAGGAAACGCAAATTACCAATATCAGAAATGAGAGAGGAGTTATCCCTGCACTAGCTCACAAGCATTAAAACAATAATATGAGAATATAATTGTGGAAGGAAGGAAGGAAGGAAGGAAGGAAGGAAGGAAGGAAGGAAGGAAGGAAGGAAGGAAGGAAGGAAAGACACAAAAATCAGAAAAAAGTAAACTGTCTCTATTAGTTGATGACAGATGTTTACATAGAAAATATAGAAAACAACTAATAAATATAATAAGTGAATTGAGCATAGTCCTAGGTTATAAGTTTATTTTTAAAAAGTCAATTGTACTTTTATACAAAACAGCAAATGATTGGAAAATAAAAATTTTAAAATATCATTCACAGAGCACCAAAACCCATAAAATTCTTAGAAATAATTTCAACAAAAGTGGACAATTAAACAATGTCTAAATAAATCGAGAGACATAAAAAGTTCATGAATTGTTAGAAACACTATTAAGATGTTCATTCTCCCTAAATTAATTATAGGTTTAATGCAATCACAAATATAATCCTAGCAGATTTTTTTTAGAAACTCACAAGCTGATTTTAAAATTTACATTTAATGCAAATGAGCAAAAACAACAATGGGAGAAACAAAGTCACAGGACTCACACTGTATGATCCTAAAACTTATTATGGAACTACTGCCATCAAGTCAGTGTGGTACTAGCCTGCAATCAACAAATGGAACAGAATAAAAACTGAACTCCAGCCATCTGATTTCCCACAAAGATAACAGGGAAATGGAAAAGCTTTTCAACAAATGTTGCTAAAATAGCTAAATATCCATATAGAAAAAATAAAATTAAATCTTAACCTCTATTTCATATAATACACAAAAATTAGTTTAAAATAATTCATTAATACAAATAAATGTGGAAACTAAAACCATAAAGCTTTTAGAAGGGAAAATAGAAATAAATCTTTGTGCCTGTGTTAAAGGTTTCTTGTGTTATAGAAAGAAATAACTACAAAAGTTGACAGATAAAAGTCCACTGAAATTAACTATTCCTTCTCTTAAAAAATCTCCATTATAAAAATGAATGGACAAGAAATTAACTGGGGTGAAATAGTTACAAAACAATCTCTAATGAAGGACTGTAATCCAAGACTTACAAAGAACTTCTATAACTAATAATAAAAGGGCAACCAACTTCATATGAAAGATCTTAGCAGTCATTTCAAAGAAAGATTGTAAATGACCAATATCTACATGAAATCATACTCAATATCACCTGTCCTCAGGGAAACATGAATTAAAACCATAACATATAGAAGAAACAGGAAAAACTGATAGCATCGGCGAAGATGTAGAGCAATTGGATCTCTCATATATTGTTGGTGGAAGTGGAAAATGGTAGAACTACTTTGCAAAAAAAAGTTTTATTATGCAGCTAAAGTTACACTTCCCCCAAAACCCTACAATTTCAATACTAGGTATTTCTCTAAGAGGAATAAAAACATACGTCGATAAATATCTACATAAGAATATTTATAATTGCCAAACATTTAATAGGTGCTTCATGGAAAATATCACTATCTTATTGAACCTATAATTTTTTGATGAGCAGAATAACATAAAAATATTTATGTCTTGACTAAATTGTATTTTCTGTATTTTAATAGATAATACATGGCAAGAAACTAAATTTAAAATATGAAATTTTAGTAATTTATGTTATTTATTCATTTATATAAAAGAAATATGTAGGCCATTTCCTATTACTTTTTCCTTGATTTCACCAAAACTTCAAGTAAAGAATATTACTAGTTAAAAAAAATAAATCACACTTTATATTGGAATCTAAAGTTATTTTAAGAACCATTTAACCCAGCCTCCTCAGTTTACAAAAAAAGAAAAATGATATTTAAAAAAGTTAAGTGACTTATTCACACCATCATGGAAAAAAAGAAACAGAACACAGCATATAACAAGGTATAAGAATCTATATTACTTTTGAAATTGAGCCTATTTTATTTCTTTCTACAGGACAGAACAGTAGTGCTATCCATATTAAATTTTATTTTTCATTATATGCCTGTTCTTATAGAAAGCCAATTGGCATTCTTCGATGTGTATTAAAGAAGGCAAGGTGTATAATATGGTCATAAAACTGTAGCATTGAATTGACTGCCTATCACACAACTTGCTATTTCAAATTCTTCTAGTCTTCCTTATGTTTCTGTTGAAAGTAAAATAAGTTATTAGCAGTTTTCACTTTCCTGATTTTTTTCATTAGAGGTCATATTAGTTTCTATTAATTAAATTAGATGACCTCTCATACTATCAGGATTGGAAAATCTATTCGTGCATACAAAGCAGACATCTGGTATAGCGAACATTAATTTTTTTTGGAGAGCATGCGTATTGACTATCACATCCGGTTGGATCTAGCCCTCTTTGACCATGTGGTGCTTTGTTGCAAACTATCTAACGTATGGTGCCAGCCACTGTTGTCAAAGGGCAGTTTGATTTGTGCTGTGATACTCACAAGGAATAAATTTTAAAGGCTGAAGTGCAGCCACCGACTGGAAAGTCCTGAAATAGACAAGTCATGTCTATTCACAGACATTCTCTCTGTGTCCTTCCGAATACAGATGAAATGATTGGACTGTCATTCCATATCTTGAGCATTTAAAAATCAGCAACATGGTGTCAACATGGTTTTTAATATAGTGGCCAGATGAATATTGGAAGCACAATTCTGTGGATTTCTTCATTCATAAATATCCTAGAAATATATTTTCCCTATGTCAGGCTGTTAAAAAGAACACAAGGAATTTGCCACCTGTCTCAGCACAGGAGAGTCCTCCACTTCCTGTCCAGTTGCTCATCTTAGCTGTGCATGTCCTCCTAGCCCAGGAAACAATCACCTACTCCCTCCAACCCCAATGCTCCCTTCAGGGATCGAGGAGATTCACATGAATTTTTCACTGACTAACAAGGTTTTTCAAGTTCATACATTACTTTGTGGAATTTTCTTCACAGTTAAACTATTACGTGTTCATTATCTAAATTTTATGAGAAAAAGACTTTGGTCAAATGAATACACTTCTAATTGTAAGATCTTAGACATCAGTTAAGTCTGTCTTACGTCAACATGGGAAGGGAAAAGAGGAAACAGGACTTCTTCGAACATCCAATTTTCACAACTTGTGAACCCAACAACTCCGTTGTCAAGTAATAGATTTATTTCATTGGAAGAAAAACAAAATATTGCTTCAAATAAGATGAGAACATTTCTTGCAAATATTTAGATAACGAAATTAAGATAGTTTGCATATTTCATGATTTGTCTTGATAGTGGATAATTGATAGCTATCAAAGCTTTCCCCCACTTTGGGGAAATTGCATCAATTTAAATAATCTTTTATGTAATTTTTAAAATATACATGGAGGTCTGAATAGCCTAAGATTTTTCATATTAATATATTTCTTTCAACTGGACATGTCGTACTCTCTCCTGGTGACTTATTAAGTCAGTAAAATCTTCTAATTCTCCAAATTGTGAAAGGTGTTACAGAGACTATAAAAAGAGGGATTTTTAGGAATTTTATAACTGTTTTGGGAAATTACGTTTAAATACGTGAATCACCTTATAAAAGTGTTGAGATGTTCTAACGTTATGCACTGAACTATATACCAAAAAGGTTGAGATGAAGGGACAAAGGAATTGTGAGAAGCTCTCATCGTGAAAGCAAAAGGAGGTAGTCTTATTAAGACATAAAGAAAGAAGAAAGGGCACATCGTTAGTGGTGGAAAAAAAGAATAGGAAAACATAGAAAAAAGATGACCATGACAGGGAAGAGAAAGTACACCAGGCTAGATACATACAAAGGATAGAAGTATTTCAGTGAGCTGCAAAGTGGAATGAGAACACCAAGAACTTGGCATGCCAGGCCAGAGATTTTTGAATTCGATCTGATAGAGAAGTGTAGGGTCTCAGCGCCTGAAGGGACATGATGAAGCATCCCTTGGCCAGGATTGGGTGGCCCAATGCAGACATGGGACTAACCCTGCATGGGGCGAGACTGATGATTGCTGAACTGCCTAGGATAGATGGATAAAATGATACCTAACATACCTAACACAGCACTAGGATGTTAAAATGAGAAGATGATGTTTATTGGCACACCTGATTTGTGCTGTCATCAGTTTCTATTTATCTTTAGTGACCTCTTTGGCCAATACCATGCATCATGAGCAAAGTAATAAGAACATAAGTTGTCACTTGGGCTCATCACAGCTTATGAACACATCAGTGGACACAGTGAACTGTTTTCCCAGACATCTCACAATAAAAACTACACTGCCCCAGCTTTTTTTAAGGACATACTCGAGAAGGTCATGTAATAGCCTGCCAACTCTGTACCTGGGAAAAGTATCGATTGAAATTTTATGTGAAGACAGAATGTCTATTGCACGTTTCAATATCATGATGGTGGGATGAGTTTTAAATTATGGATGATGATTCATAACCCCACAGGGCCCTTTGTCAATTCTCTGGCTGGCTTCTGGACTCTGACGGTATATATGGTCATGCTAATTTAGTCTCCAAAAATATTCCACTGTTTTTGTTGTTAATGTTTTGCATTTTCGTGGTTATTTTTTTGTTCCATTTAATTTAATTTAATTTTTGTATATGAAAAATATTTTCAAGATTCCAAGGTCAAACTGTTGTTTAAAAATATACTCATAAAACTCCTGCTTGTACTCCAGAATCATCTACCCAGTTCCTACCCATCATTTTCACTAGCTCTTAGTTTATAATATCCAGATATATTTGGATGTATTCTTATTTCTCCTTTTTTTTTTTTTTAACACAGTATATACAATATCCCACAGCCCCTGGTTTGATCACTTACAAGTATATCCTGGCGATTTTTTATTCTCTGTGTGTGTGTGTCTGTGTGTTTATAGTTGATAATATTCCACTTGGGGATGTATCCTAGGTTGATGGACATTAATTTTATTTCCCAATCTTTTGTTTTTACACTAATGACACATTGAAGAAACTTATGCACTTTTCCCCTATTTGAGAAGCTGAATCTTGTAGTTATACTTATAGAATCCTGGATTACCTGGAGTAACAAGTTTCTCAGATATTCCCATGCCGTCAGTCGCCTCCACAGGGGTTTTATCAACTTGCATCCCCACCAACAAAACAGCAGAACAACTGGGAATCTGAATCTGGCCCAAACAGTATATTTTCAAAGTTTTCTATTTTTGCCAATCTGACATATAAGAAATAATACTCAGTTCTAAAAGTTTTCTAACAATAACAAGTCAATAAGCATCACAAAAGAAATAATAACCTATTCTCAATTGTATAGTTTTAGAAATGTTCTATTATTTAGAAATAGCTCTTGAGTGTCCTCAGTTTGCAGAACACTTTGAAAATACCAACAGCAGGCATTACAGTGTTGGTTCATTTGCCAGACAGGGAAAGAGCTGAATCTTTGTATTCTCCAAAGAGAAAATTTATAAAGCAAACCTTATATGTCACTTCAGTGGCACCGAAGAACACTGTCATTTCAACTCTAAAACTGTACATAATATGGTTGAGTATGCTGCATAATAGTCATATTGTTCCAACTTATATGTATAAATACTTCTCTCACTTCTATAAAAAAGGATTTTAAAATCCTGTTTTAAATTAATGTCAATCTCCTAAGATTTGACATTGCATATACCATCCATTGTAATTAACCAAGGAGTAAAAAAAAAAAATAATGATTCTTTTTCTTTTCATGGAACAATAGAATTTCATCTAGATTTTCTGATTAATTTGGTATTTTACTTTGTCATTATAATTCAATTTATGTAGCTTTTCTGTTCATTCCTTGAAGGCATTTTTATCATCCATGAAAATCTGAAATAAAAAGGAATAATATTTCAGTATTCATTTTCCCCCACAGGGATCCTTGTGCTACTCCACCGCAAATAACTGTTTAGAACTGGCAGTTTCAATGTTTTTAAGTTCTAAAAAGCAAGTTTCTACTTTTTCATATCACTGTGTTTTATTGCTCACAAAATAAATGAAAATAAATTCAAATTACTTGTTATTATCACTAATATTGATAATCCAACAACAAAATAAAAAAAGTTAATGATCTCTTTTTGTTATGTCATGCTAGAACAGAAGTTATTATTAATATTATTTTTATGAATAAGTGACCGTTATATGCTAGGTCATATTTAAAGCAACAGTACTTGGCTGTCTAATTATTTTATTTTTTATTTATGCAGTTTCATTCTCATTATTTTTATATTTTTTCTAAATATAGCATCATGTTCATCATTGACTTTTTAACATGGAGAAAACATACAAATAGTAATAAATGCTTCACTTATTTGCCATAAATCCTTTTTAATGTATAAATTTGGTATGCCTGAATAGCCACGGAGGCCAACTTCCTGCTTATCTGAAACGCCACCCCAACTGATTGGTACAGAACAGAGGGAAAACAAAAGCAAACTTTCAGTTGCTTGAATCACTAAATTATCGTTCGTTTTCTTGTTACAGATTCTTAGTTAACCCTAACCGATATAGACTGCACAAGTCAGGTGCTACCATAGTAAAGACATGACATTTTCTTACCAGTTGGGAAATAGACGGTAAGAAAATAAGTATAATGGTCTGAAAAACTGGTAACCTTTCTTACACCATCATAAAGCTTTTGGTAAGTGGGTCAGTTGGGCTAAACTAGAAAAAACCCTATTTGTATCTTATTGCCTTTTATTAATAAATTATTAATAAATGTCTGCAGGACCTCTAGTGAAATCCTCTGCTTCATTCAATATTAGTAATTTGTTTCTTTTTTTTTTTTTTTTTTTTTTGTCTGTACTGCAAGAGGTTTGACAATATTATTGATCTTTTCAAAGAACCAACTTTTGGTTTTATTGATTCTCTATAGTTTTTTGTTGTTTTCAATTTCATTTATTTTCCCTTGTATCTTTATTATTTCCTTCTTTCTTCTTGTTTTCGGTGTATTTTGCTCTTCTTTTGGAGTTCGTTGAGTTGGAAGCTTAGATTATCGATTCGTGACTCTTTTCCGTTTCTAGTATATGCAGGTGGTGCTGTACATTCCCCTGTCAGCACTGCTGACGTGGTTCCCACAAATTTTAATATGTTGGTTTTTTCATTTTCAATTAGTTCAATATATTTTTATTCTATTTTGTTTGTTTAATTTGTATTTCTTTTTTTATTTGAAAGCGTTGAGTTTTTAAGTGTTTGGAGATTTTCCTGTTACCTTTCTTTTGATTTCTGGTTTTATTCACTTGTGGTCAAATAAACTACTCTGTATGATTCAATTTTTAAAAATGTATTGAGTTTTGTTGTTGCTGTTGCTATGGCCAAGGACATAGTTTACTTTGATGACCATTCTATGGGTACTTGAAAGAAAGTGTATTGTGTTATATGGTGTGAGGTGTTCTAAATGTTCATTAGATCCTGTAGATTGATGAAGTTCTTCTATATTCTTGTTGATTTTTTAATCTAGTTATTCTCTTAATTGTTGTGAGAGGGTGTCAAATTCTTCAACTGTAATCTTTTTTGAAACATGCTTTTACACAGCCATTCTGATTCATCCATGAGGCAATATGTTATGACTGAAACCATTACTCTTATAGAATTTTCCTTTATTTACTAAATACAGCAATACAATATTTTAACCAATCTATTTTCAACTCAGTAATTCGTTTTTTATTCTTTCACAACTTTTCCCTATAGATAGCACTTATTATTTACCCCCAAGAAGGGTGGTTACAGCAAAATTGTTCTTGGCTTTTCTCTTTTTCTAAAGAAGTTTTCAAAACTCATTGCAGAGACATTATGTATGGAAGGCAATGTTTTTGAAGTCTTTTTGGGAACCAAAAAATACTAGAACCCCAAGGGACTCAAGAAATAAGTTCACTTATAAATAATAGATTGGGAAGAATGTATGACAAAGTAAAAGTGGGTTTCCCTGCCCCAGAGGAAATAAAGATACATGTACTGGGGATGGAGGGAAAACCATAAATCCATCAGGTTAGAAAAAATTCTTACATCCCTAATGTGGGCTGTACTGTGGGAGTTATGGAACTCAGAACCTGGTACAATATGTCAGCCTGGGTAAGAAAAAAGTATATCAATTCTATGCCAATGTGGAGAGTGGACATCTGCATCGAGCATGCCCTTGTTTTCCCAAAGTTGACAATTTTGATAAAGCTCTTTGACACTCAATGGTCATCCCAAGGAAGAAAAAGGAATTGATTACATTTATGCCAAATCATTTGAGATTAAATTTTTAACCAACATAATGCAATAGCAGCTCATATTATAAATCAAATTCAGTTATAGAAAAACAAAGCTGCATTTTTTTCTACACCTAAGTTTGTGGGCTATGAAATGTGTAACAACCACAACTATATGCATCACACAGACAGACTTAACTCATCCTGAATCTTGCCAGAACACTGGTGCCCTTCCCCTACCTGACTCTGAAGGATGTGGTGAAATTCAAGGGTTGTAAGGAAATCAGTGAAGGGGTAAGAATTAGAAATGGGAAGAGGGTCTGGAATTTCAAAACATTTATTCTGAAATCAAGAATGTCGAAATTTTGATGGTTTGGAATCTGAATATAAAATTTTCAAAAATGTCAAAAAGACCAACTCCAAATCCTCTCTCATATCTTAAACTATACTTTTCCAGGGAATTCTGGACAAAAGTTCACATGCTCCAGCCCAATCCTTGGGCTTTAAGAATAGCTCAACCACCCACTTGTGCACATGGCAAATGTACCCCAAGTTATAACCCCAGTTCATAAACAATAGAGTTAACAAAAAGAGGCAAAAATATTTTGTAGAAAGAAAATCAGCAAAAATCAGATATAAACATCTTTGTTTAAATCCCAATTCTCTCTCTCAACCAGGTAAAATCTTCATGAGGTAATCATTCCATCACCAGGGCACCATGATGAAAGGTTGAGCTCATGGTATGCGCTGGATAAAAGTTAGTTGTTTTCTTAATTTGATTAAGTATCATTTCTTTATTACTAATGCATTGGGAAAATTATATAATCTATCTGATCTTCATTTCCTCAAAAATGTGGTTACTTGTCCTACATTAAAATGTTATAGTGCTGAATAAATAAGATAACATGTGTTGGTCCTTTAGATATTAAAAATTACATCATATAAATAATAAACAACCATCATCTTTATTATGTCATAATTACATTATAATCTCAATTGATCAAAAACCTAACTTTCTCATTAAACATAAAGTTCTTCATAAGGAAAATCAATTTCAAAACAATGGATTTTTAGCACAGAATTAATATATATTATATACGTGAATTAATATTAAAAAATTATAAAGCAGACAAATGAATTGCAATGTTCAGGTGACCACTATTTGAAAACATCAAAGATTAGTCCAATTTCTTATTCTGAATATACTGTCGTTTTAAATTCTTTTTTTTACAATAGTCAATCAGATTTGTACAAACTTCGCCAAGTCCGAAATGTTTAAATATTTATATCATTTACATTTTCAGTTCAGTGGTTAAAAAAATCACTATTTGCTTCCACCATTAAGGTGGTGGTTCAACAGATTGTAAATTAAGCAGGTGCATATTTACAATGCAGCCAGTTTCATCATTCCTGTATTAATTATATTCGTTTGCTTTGTTTCTCACATTTGGGATTATGATAAGTCTTCAAGTCATAGAAATTAAAATTTTATAAACATAGAAATTAAATACACACATTCAAAAGCATCCTTTTTTTATTATTTGCAGTTTATCTGTGTAATTTACATGTGCATACACATAAAAGTATTAATGGAAATATTTGATCTACAATAATGTATTTTGTGTTTCTTTGGCTTGACTACATTATCATATAGCATAAGCTTATTACTATTGGAGTTAAGTTGTATTTATCTCAATATTAGTAGCATGAATTTTATAAGAGATTACTTGTGCAATGGGGGAAGAGTCACCTTTTACATTTGTAATCATTTGTGCAGTCACTTAAGGTAATGAGTTTTATTTCTGAAACTCATAACCTCCTAGACACAATACACACTCCTTTATCTTTAGAAGAAAAGAGAACAATGAGAATTCATCTTTGAAAGCAGGACTTTGCCCAGCATCTTCCTTGCCCAGTATCTGCTACTGTTTTAGGTGACAATTTAGAAGTCATTTCTATGTTACCATCTCTTGGTGCTGGATCTGTCACAATATCTCAAATGATTTCACATTTAGGCCAGAATGACACATGGGGTGTTTGGAACCTAGCAACCATTTTCTTCCGGAAGTAATAGAACTGCTGTTGGTACAAATGATGGTCTGATGCTACATATTATTTTGCGGAATGAGGCCAGATCCTAAACAGTAATGCTTGCTTGTAATAGTTTTTTGGATGGACTATGATTTCTCCTGCCTAAAGAGAACTAGAGAAAGACAAATTACAAGCTAAATGATAGGCTTTCAAAGAATTACAGATAACTCTCAATTATCCATGCCATGTCATACTCATTGCCATACATAAGGGTAAGACCCTAAACCATCTGGACATCTGAGCTCTAGATGGTGCAGTCTCTGTGCGGGCAGCTGTGCACTGTCCCCTTGGCCAGGGCATCCACCACCTCGGCTATCCATAAAATGCAAAGAGAAGTGCCAGAGAGGAAGTATGGGTTGGCCTTATTTCATCCCTGTGTAAAAATGCTCTTTCCGTTATCAGTCAGCCAGAGAGGATCTGGGCTTGGTTTTATTTATTTATTCCAAAAATATCAACTGAGTAGCTACTATGTGCTGGGCCATGCTCTAGGTGTTGCAACTGCAGCAGTTTTTTTAAAAAGATGAAAATTACTGTCTACCATGGAGCTTGCATTCTAGATTCCTTTATTAAAGAAGCTAGCAGGTTTTTCTACACTGACTACCTCACTCCCCAGCCCAGGCTCTTCCCAAACACCTAATATTTGCTTCTGTGACTTCTCCAAAGCTAAAAAAATGTCATTGTAAAGCAAGTTCTTGAAGTATAGAAGACCACGTATGCTGGTCCTTCAAAAAGGGGTCCCAGATTTTCCTGTTTTCTGAAAGGAACAGTGGTTTGCTGGTGAGGAACCAATGCGCCAGTGTTTTCTTTCATTAACCTATGTCTGAGGCACTGCTCAAATACACTCTTCCCACCTGGAGGGCTGACGAACATTCAAAAGCTCCTCCCTTGAAGATAGGGAGCAAGAGAAGAAGCCTAGGCCATTTGAGATGTCTCTCTACTGCACACAGAGCAGTAGACATTTTGATCAATCACCAGAGAAAATGGCTTAGACAGGCAAAGAGCAGGGTGAGCCCTCAGGCCAGGAGCACACAGCATGGCCCTGCTAGACACACGTCAACTTCGATTTCACCTTTTCAAATGTGGATTAACTATAGTAAGGTAGTCGGGGAAAGGATTAGCTATATCCTGGCCTTTTAGAAAATGATTCTACATGCAGATATTGCATTTTTAACACATTGAAAGTGTGTGGCAACCCTGCGTTGAGCAAGTCTATTGGCACCATTTTTCCAACAGTGCGTGCTCACTTTGTGTCTTTGTGTCATATTTTGGTAATTCTTGTAATATTTCAAAATTTTTCATTATTATTATATCTGTCATAGTGGTCAACGATCAGCAATCTTTGATCACTTAGATCAGTGATCTATTACAATTGTTTTGGATCGCCACGATCCACACCCACATAAGATAGCAAACTTAACTGACAAATGTGTATGTGTTCTAACTGATCCACCAACTGGCCGTTCTCCCATCTCTCTCATACTCTCTGAGTCTCCCTATTCTCTGAAGCACAACGGTATTGAAATTAGGCCAATTAATAACCTTACAAAGCTCTCTTAAGCATTCAAGTGAAAGGAAGAGTTGTGTATCTCCCCCTTTAAACCAAAAGCTAGACAAGCTTAAGCTCAGTGAGGAAGGTGTTTTGAAAGCTGAGACAGGCTGAAAGCCAGGCTTCTTGCACCAAACAGTTAGCCAACTTGTGAATGCAAAGACAACCTTCTTGAAGGAAATAAAAAAGGCTACCCCAATGAACACACTGATGACATGAAAGTGAACAGCTTTGTTGATACGGGGAAAGTCTGGGTAGATGATCAAACCAGTCACAACATGCCATTGCCTAATACAGAGCAAGGCCCCAGCTCTCTCCAATTCTATGGAGGCTGGGAGAGGTGAGGAAACTGCAGAAGGCAAGTTTGAAGATAACGGACTTTGGCTCATGAGATTTAAGGAAAGAAATTGTCTCCATATCATAAAAGTGCAAGGTGAAGCACCAAGCACTGATATAGACGTTGCAGCAAGTTATCCAGATTTAGCTGAGATAATTGATGAGTGTGACTACACTAAACAACATATTTTCAGTGTAGATAAAACAACCTTTTATTGCAAAAAAAACATGCCACCTTGAACTTTTATGGATGCAGAGAAGCCAAAGCCTGGCTTCAAAGTTTCAAAGGACAGGCTGACTTTCATGTTAGGGGTTAATACAGCTGGTGGCTTTAAATTGAAGCCAGTGCTCATTTATCATTTTGAAAATCCTAGAGCCCTTAAGAATTATGCTAAATCTACTCTGCCTGTGCTCTATAAATAGAACAACAAAGCCTGGATAACAGCACATCTGTTTACAGCATGATTTACCATGGTTTACTAAATATTTTAAACCCACTGTTGAGACCTATTACTCAGAAAAAAAAAAGAGTCATTTCAAATATTACTGCTCATTGATATGTGCATTGAGATGTACAAGGAGATTAATGCTGTTTTCATGCCTGTTATCAAACATCCATTCTGCAGCTCATGGATCAAGGAGTATTTTGACTTTCAAGTCTTACTATTTATAAAATATATTTTATAATTCTAAAGCTGCCATAGAGAGTGATCTCTCTGTTGGATCTAGATAAAGTGAACTGAAAGCCTTCTAGAGAGGATTCACCATTCTAGATACCATTGAGAATATTTGTGATTCATGGTAATAGGTCAAAATATCAATATTACCAGGAGTTTGGAAGAAGTTGATTGCAATCCTCACGATGGCTTTGAGGGGTTCAAGACTTCAGTGGAGGAAGTCACTGCAGATGTGGTGACAACAGCAAGAGAATTAGAATTAAAAGTGGAGCCTGAAGATGTGACTGAATTGCTGCAATCTCATGATAAACTTGAACGGATGAGGAGTTGCTTCTTATGGATGAACAAATAAAGTTTCTTGAGATAGAATCTACTTCTAGTGAAGACGTTGTGAACATTGTTGAAATGCCAACAAAGGATTTAGAATATTCCATAAACCTAGTTTATAAGGCAGCAGCAGGGTTTCAGAGAATTGACTCCAATTTTGAAAGAAGTTCTGCTGTGTATAAAGTGCTATCAAACAGCATTGCATGCTGCAGAAAAGTTTTTCATGAAAGGAATAGTGTATTGATGTGACAAACTTCACTGTTGTCTTCTTTTAAGAAATTGCCACAGCCACCCCATCCTTCAGCAGCCACCACCCTGATCAGCCGGCACCATCAACATCAAGGAAGACCCTCCACCAGCAAAAAGATTATGACTCTTCTGACTCTCTGGGGCTCAGATTATCGCTAGCAATTTTTAGCAATAAAGTATCTTTAATTAAGGTCAGTATATTGTTTTATTAGAAATAATGCTATTTTACACTCAATAGACTACAGCATGGTGTAAACACAACTTTTATATGCACTGGGAAACCAAAAAGCTTGTGTGAGTTGCTTTATTGTGATATGCACCTTTTTGTGGTCTGGAACCAAGCCCACAATGGCTCTGATATATGCATTTAATTTTTAAAACAAAAATATACTTTAAAAATTAAAGATTACAATGGGTTTTCACAAATTTATATACATATGCCTATTATTATAGTGTCATAAATAATAGTTTCATTGCCCTAACGCTCCTCTATGCTCTGCCGGTCCTTCTCTCCCTCCCCCTTGACCTGTGGCAATCACTAATCTTTTCATTATTTCTATTGTTTTGCCTTTTCCAGAATGTCCTACAATTAAAATCAAACAATATGGAGTCTTCCCAGATTGGCTTCTTTCACGCAGCAATATGCATTTATGTTTGCTCCATGTCTTTTCCTGGCATAATCGATAATCTCTTATTGGCTGTGAATAATCCTCCATTGTCATCTTTTATAAAAAAACCCATCAAATGTACAACACCAAGCATAATCCCTAATATCAACTGTGAACTTTGAGTGATAATTGTTTGTCAACATGGGTTCCTTGTAACAAATGTACTCCCATGACGCAGGACATTGATGGCAAGGGAGGTTGCGTATGGGCAAAGGGGTGTATGGGGACTCTCTATACTTTCTGCTCAATTTAGCAGTGAACCTAAACTACCATAAAAAATAAAGTTTATTAATTAAAGCCAAAAAATTATTCAAAGAAAATTCAAAAATTACAGTGTTATATAGTTTCCAAATCATAAGACAAAAAAGAGCCAAAAATATAATCAATAAAACAAAATATAGAAAACAGTAAAATTATGAATGAAAAAAATGGTAGAAGGCATAAAACAGAAAAGTGGACCCAAACATATTAATTCATATTAATTATTAATTATATTAACTTATGTTAATTTATATTAACTTAATATATTAATTTTGACTAAATGGCATTAAGTGAAGTTTGAAGGATTTACTCATCACATTCCAGTTGAGAAGACTCAATAATCTTACCTCCTTAATTAGCTGTAAATCAGTTTAAAATATGCTTAAATACAAATAAAAATTCCAAGGAGAATGTTTTGGAACTTAAAAAAGTGATTCTAAATTCATATGATGAAAAAACACGTAATGAGAACCAATATTACAAAATAAAACTGTAAGATATTTGAAATCATTATGACTTAGAAATTACACAAATTTGAGATGGCACAAAAATAAAAACATAAAGAAAATAATAAGCACAGAAATTTAGTGTAATTTAGTGTAATAATAGGATGAAATTTTTTATCTACAAAAGAAGAACAAATGTTCCACTCATGGTAAAATATCAGTTAATGATTTAATAATGCAAAATGATAGAGTTGGAACATGATCTCATGGCTTATATAGAAGTTAATTCCAATATTAAATGTAAAAAAATTAAACAAAAGAGGAAAATTAGACGCCTGTGTGTGTATGTGTGTATGTTTTGACCTTGGAAGAGAATATCCTTTAAAATCAGAATTTCAAAAAGAAATCATATAAAAAGGGGTGATAAACTATACTATATAAAATGTAAAATTCTTACACATTACAACACCATCTAAAAAGCAAAAGACAAACAACTAGGGAAAGTTTTACGATTATATTACACAAAAGTTAAAATCCTTACAATGTATAAAACATATGAGGCATTATTATGACTATCACTATTGTATGGTCTTCCAGCCCACCATCCCTTAGTGCTGTTCTCTGGTGATGCAGAGCCCTCCCTCTCTGGTCCCACCGACTGATCCAGTGCAGGGCCACAGCCAAGGTCGGCCCCAAACCCTGAACGCTGAGCAGTACTCCAGAGGGTGTTAGCCAGGCCAGGACTATTAAATTCCCTCCTGGAATGTCTCAAACACCAATTGAGGACAGAGGGTTAGTCCCTCTCTAGTGCATGGGACACTTATTGCAGGAGCTATTATTTATTATGTTACCAGACATATGGCAAAAGCTGGTCTGAATGATTGATGCTGATACGTCAAGAGAAGCAGTCACTCAAACACACACACACAAACACACACGCATGCATGCAGTCATACCACATACCATGCACACATCATGCACACACATATACACCACACACACCACATACACATACCATGCACACACAGACACCACAGACACACACCATATACTACACACACATCATGCACATACACCACACACACACTATGCACACGTATTCACACACATACCGCAGTATATACACAGTCCTTACTTTTAGCAATTAATCCAGTTTTTAAGGAGCCTGGATGATAAAATATTCCATTGGCATTTGTAGAACCAAAGAAAATGTATATGAATACTCATATACAGCCACGAGTTCCATTAGTCTAACAGAGAACCCAGATGTAAAACCATCCACATACAGCCAACTGGTCTTTGACAAAGCAGACAACAAGATACACCAGGGAAAAGAAGCCATATTCAATAAACGGTACTGGGAAAATTGGATAGCCATACGCAAAAGAATGAAACAGGATCCATATCTCTCACCACTCACAAAAATTAATTCAAGATGGATAGAAGACTTAAATGTAAGGGCATGCAACCATAAGAATTCTAGAAGAAAATGTTGGAAAAACTCTTCTAGATATTGGCTTAGGCCAAGAATTTATGAAGAAGACCTCAATGGCAATCTCAGCAACAACTAAAAAAAAATAAATGGGACTTGATTAAATTAAAAGTCTTCTGCACAGCTAAGGAAATAATCAACAGAGCAAATAGATAACTTACAAAATGGGAGAAAATATCGCAAGCTATATATCCAATAAAGGGCTAATAGCCAGAATCTACAAAGAACTCAAGCAAATCAAAAGAAAAAAAATCAAACAACCCCATTAAAAAGTGGGCAAAAGCATGAACAGAAGCGTTTCAAAAGAAGATAGACAAATGGCCAATAAACATATGAAAAACACTCAACATCACTAATCATCAGGGAAATGTAAATTAAAACCACAATGAGATATCATCTTACCCCAGTTAGAATGGCTTTTATTAAAAAGTCCAAAAGTAATAGATGCCGGCATGGATGTAGAGAGAAAGGAAGACTTGCACATTGTTGGTGAGATTGCAAACTAGTACAACATCTGTGGAAAATAGTGTGGAGATTCCTCAAAGAACTAAAAGTAGACCTACCATTTGATCCAGCAATCCCACTACTAGGTATTTATCCAAAGGAAAAGAAGTCATTT
Organism: Indri indri; assembly: GCA_004363605.1. NCBI lineage: Eukaryota > Metazoa > Chordata > Mammalia > Primates > Indriidae > Indri > Indri indri. Next base: position 281,218 of record RJWJ010000075.1, read on the forward strand.
TATCAAAAAGACACCTGCATTCAAATGTTAATTGCAGCACAATTCACAATTGTAAAGATATGGAATCAACCCAAGTGCCCATCAATTCATGAGTGGATTAACAAAATGTGGTATATGTATACTATGGAGTACTACCGAGCCATGAAGAAGGATGACTTAAGGTCTTTTGCAACAATTTGGATGGAATTGGAGGCCATTATCCTAAATGAAGTATCTAAAGAATGGGAAAACAAACACCATATGTACTCACTATTAAATTGGAACAAACTGATGAGCACACATGTGCACAGAGGGAAGAAAAACTCACTGGAAATCAAGTAGAGAGGAGGGGGGAAAAGAGAAATGAGTGAAAACCTATCTAACGGGTACAATAAATACTGTCTGGGTGATGGGAACATTTATAACCCTGACTCAATCATAACAAAAATGATCCATGTAACCAAAAACATTTGTACCCACATTATATTTTGAAATAATAAAAAAAACACAAGTTCACAAGTAGCACCATAAAAATCAAAACTCAATTATATTAAGCCATATAAATTTTTTATTGTTTTAAAAAATTGAGTCTTTCTCATTTTACTAGAAAGTATTCACTAGAGTAAACTAATAAGATTCTTAATGAGGTCAAAAAGACTTCTTGGGAAAACTTCTCCTTCATGAAACTGCACTTAAAAAACTTCATTTCCATTGTGAAGTATTTCTTTAAGAATTTTTGGACTGTTTTTTTATTATGTAGATTTTAAAGGGAACTTTGAGTGTTCATCTATTATTTTTTAAGATGCTGAATCCTCTCTTCAACAGACATTTATACACTTCTGATTAGAATGTATAAATCAAATACTTTATACTGGCAAGATTTCTCTTCTGAAGCATATCTATTGTCATTATTAATAATGATTGAATACTTTTACTCCATAAAAATCTATATTATTTTCTTTATAAAGGATAGAAATGTAATTCTCACTGTAAAGAGAGATAAAAGTAATCCTTTCGACATACAGATGTCTGAATGATTTACCAAAGCACTCAGATTTTAAATTGCATTTATAAAATGTTATTTATATTTCTATACAGATTTGTATGAAGAGTATACAGTTTAAATCATTATAAATCTTGTGTTTTTAATGAGCTGTGATAGTCATTAATTTTTTATCACATCTCCCCAAAGGTGGGCTAATTACTGTTGTGATGTTTTCAGCTAGAAGTATAAAAAGTATTCCCTATTTTTGATGACTTTGAAACATAACTCTTGGGATATAATATCTGTGTGAAAAGCATGAAATGGATAGTCTGTCAAACAGTATGCATTTTTCCCGTAATGAAAATTTCCTCTACACTAACATCCGTCTTCCACTACCTGATGGGCACATAAAAGTCAAGCTTTCTAACGTTGTTAGCTGTTATTTATGTCGAGCTTGTGCCAGCTTCAGGTATCACAGAAACTGGGTGGGAGGCCACAAAGTACACACATATACATACATGTACACACAAACAAAACTCATGCTATCAAGCTTATATAAGAGCCTAAGAGGTGGGTAAATATATTAGGCTTCTCTAGAACAATGATTTTTATGGAGTCTATTGGAAAGTATGACTGTAGCTCGAGTGAGATGCCTGTAAAAGACTCAGTTTGGCCACTATTTATCCAATTTTGAAAATACTGACAGAAGGCTCACAAGATAGGAATTCCCATTCAAATCTACAGGAAATGTGCTGCTAGATACTATGGTAAAAAGAGTGGGTTGGTAATTTGTAGAATATATCCAAACATCGACACCTCGTTTTCCTTACCTGAAATCCTTTTCGGGTGATTGTGTGTGTTGATCTAAATCTTCCCATGAACAAAAATGAATAAATAACCAAACTACCTCCATAAATTATTAATAGGAGCTAACTTTAATTCACCTGTTCTAGACATTTCTCTGAAGCTGTTTGTTTTCATATTTGATCACTATATTTATGATTTGATATTGGCATTGAACTCTCTGATGTGATGGATTTTTTTTTTTTTTTCAGAACCTGCTAGAACAATTGACTGTGCTCGAAGCTACCTGGGGCATATAAAGTTTCCATCTACATTTGTATGTAAGCCAGATGGGAACAACTTGAACTATTTTTTTTTTTCAACACCTTAGGTAAGAGCCGTGTTTCTAGTTTGTCTTTTTGAACTGTTTTATAATCCAGTTTTGCATCTATGAAGTTGGATTCAGTCTGATATTTATAGACATATTTATAGATTTACTATTCTACTTCACATGAGACTCACAGCTTTGATTCATTACATTAGCTGCCTTAGTCTGTGTTTGTAGCCTAATTAATATATAAGTCAGAGGAAAGAAGTAGTAGCCAACATGAGCTCAGAATATGCTTTTATAACAGCACGAGAAATTTAAAATAGCTCACAAGAGTATATCATGAAGTTTGTAATAGATATGTATGGTTAAAATTCATACAATCTAGTCTATAAATTGGGAGAAAATTTTAAATGTGTGAAAAGTGATTAACTTTCATCCTGAGCATATAATTAATATGTCAAGAATATGGTTTATGTTTTTATCTTTGTGAAATTCAGGGACATTCGGGTGGAAGAAGTATTTATAATGATGGAGAGTCTCGAAAGTGCTGGAGGGTGCTTTCTGACAAGAGGGAGGAATGGTGTCACATAGATACGCTATTGTCACAGCTCCGTGGGAGCATTGCTAGCTATGATTTCCCCACCCCCCTTTAAACCCACTGGGAAATAGTCAGTTCACCAACACTGAGATAGAACTCACCCTCCCTGGGCAGAAGAACAACGATACACCGCATTCAGAAGCCTTGGTGTAGGAAGCTTCTTTCAGATACAGACCATAGGTTATTTGTTTTTATCTCTAGTGTCTAGTACAATGTCTAAAATAAAACAGATATTCTACAGGGATAATCACATCCAAAATATGCATATTTCTTTCCCAGCAAGGAGCAGAAGCCCTAGGCTTTATTAGTATGGTGAGCCGGTGGCCAATGAGCAGTAGAATCCTCGCGCTGTCATTTAGACACTCATCGCCACACTCTGACACTCTATCCTTCCTAGTCATTTCTTTGTAAGTGGCCTGTTTTGTCATTTTTGTTTGTTTGTTTGTTTTACTTTTTTCTCCTCTCTGGAATCATTTGAAATCTTCTAATTAAAATTGGTGAATAGGTTAGATTTTTTCACTCATTCTTATCCCTTTTCATTTTGAAGTTCTGGTTCTCTCTTAAACTCTAGAAAATTTTATTTTCTTCTTTTTATTTCTCTTCTTTTTATTTTTACTTTCTCTTTCTTTCTATTTTCTCTGTCATTTTTTTCCCTAAAATTCTTATGAATTAAATGTTGGGTCTCCTGAATTGATCCTCTTTCTCTTAATTTTTCCTTTTCTTTTCCTTTTTTTCTCTTGCATCTCTGTGTACCAGGAGATTTTCTTTGACAGAAAATTGCAACCCTTTTATTAATTTTTATTGGCAATTGTATTTTTAATTTTCAAGAGTTCTCTCTAACCCTCTGTTGCTTTAAATTTTTTTACGTAAAATGATCTTTTACAAGTATGAAATATACTTATACTCTTCTAAAGATATCAAACTTAGAGATTTTTATTTTGTCGAGGTTGTGTTCTCTAAATAATTTTTGTTTATGTAAATATGGTTCATCAATTAATTTAGGGTGATCAGGTAGAAAGGCACACACACACAAACAAAAAAATAGTGATGCTTTCTTCTGAGAAATAAGACCAGAGAGGTTTTTTAAAGTACACTTTTCTGAAACTCACCTCTAAAGATTCAGGTTTATGTGGTTTAAGTAGTCAACTGAAAGTCTAACTTTAAAAATAATCCTCAAGGTGGTTGTTATAATCAGCCCAACTGGGAAGCTCAATTCCAAGCTCTTAGACCTAGGAAAACAGGAGTCTAATCAGGACCAGCGTTGTGCAGTTTGCATCCCAAAAACCTTCTGCAGCAGAATCACCTGAGTTATTTTTTTTTAATGTGATTTTCTGGTCCGTTCCAGAATTGCTAAAGCAGACAATCAGGTGGTGATACTTGGAAATCTGCCTTTTGATAAGTTCCTTAAGTAGCTCTTAGGCACACAAGTTTCTGAGACTCACTGCTGCAATGCAACTCAAGGCTGACCCCAACCCTGAGATCACATCACCTCACCCTGAGGAGTACACGGGACATTAGTCAATGCCAAGCAGGCTGGGCGATGCTCCCGGAGCGGTGCTTCCGGTGAGAGGAGGAAAGCAGAGAAGACTCTGCTTATTTAGCATGTCCTCTGATTACTTTCATGGAATTCTCCTTTCAGATGATGGTTTTTGGTTTTTCTTCTGAATCCATGATATTTTGGAATTCCTTTCTCATCTGTTGATGTGATAAAAGGAGTGTGAGCTCTTCTCCTAGTCTCATACAACACTGAGAAACCAAGAAATTCCAGGCACAGGTCCAAAGGAAAGGAAGAGCACTGAGGCTGGCTTCCAGGTTAAGCAAAAGGACTTCTTGTGGCTCAACAGAACTCACAGGGCGGTGGATTGTGCAGAGGGCTGTGCAGTCCCAGCAGCAGGTGTGAAAGAGCCCGCATTCCGCTCTGCATCACATAGCACTGCCCCACCCATGTCTCTCTGATCTCTTGTGCTGATTTATTCTTCCTCATACACTTCTTGCCACTTTATAGAATATGCAACCATTTATTTTTATTTTCTATCTCCTCCCCAACTAGAAATTAAACTCTGTCCAAGTTGAGGAATTTTTTCTTCCCTACTATGTTCCTAGCATGGTTGGCCTCCCATAGATATATATTTCCTGAATACATTTACCTTCATATCTTTCCTGTGTTTCTCTCCTATGAAGTCCTGTCTAAGAATGAAAGGTAAAGGATGAGAATAGCTATTAAATGTGACCACAAAAATTGACTTGGGAATGCGAAGACATGAAATTCCTGACCCTATACATAAACATCATGTCCAACAATGTTAACACCAAACTAAGAGATAAATATTAAAGATTACATTCAATAAATATTCTTTGAAATTTTTTTCAGTAGCTGGAGTGTCCAATAAGAAGCAACAGTTCAACAGGCTTATACCCTGCTCAAGGAACCGATGTGTGTATACGTTTGCTTTTATTTGCTACTGCATATGTGTGTACTAAATCTAGAACCAGGGTGCCTGAAAAGAGTTCCACAAGTGGTTCTATTTGCATTTCTTTATGCATAAATTCTTGAGCTTCATTTTGATAAAGTCACATAAAGTAGTGGATGTTCAGTATGAAGGAACTCATGACAAAACACTGTGGTGGTTGGATGAGATAATTTTGAAAAAAATCAGTGCTTGACGGTTTAAGTTCATTATTGCTGACAACACTGGCAACTTAGATTAATGTGTGCATGCTGGGACACTGAGAATAGTGTCTGAAGCCAGGTAAACAACAAAGAAAATTATTATGTGATTTTAAAAACAAGAAATCATAGGGTTTTTTTTTAAAAAGAGGGGGGACAGATTGAATTATTGGTCCATTCCATTGTAAGTAAATACAACAAGTAGATTTTCCAGTTTATAAATGTTTAAGATGGAGTGGAGGTAAATGTACGGAACTTGGATTTCTACAGTTGCAGTCAGCCTTGTTCTAAACTTACTGAGATATTGTCACGTACTCCCTTCTTGTGTTTCCTCCTCAGCATCCTACCGACATTCATATATCTCTGCTCTAATTCCAGAAACGTAAAATCCCTCTCTAGAAATCGTGGTGTTTTCTATATGTTAGATAGTTCAAGGTCATTCCTCATTCTTACTTTCCCCAGCCAAGAGGGGAAGAATCCTTGTAGAAAACTGATGTGTAGCCACTGAGTCTGAGACTTGGACTTTTGAGGAGACAAGATTGGGAACAGGACATGCAGGTAGAGATTAGGGAATGTGCTTCACAGGGGAGCAGCCCCTGCAGCAACGATTTATTGGATGCACAAAACCGAAGGACTAGAGGCCAAGCTTTATGTTAAAAAAGACAGAGAGAGAGAGGAAAAAATATATATATAGGCCTTTGCAGTGCTGAGAAGTGTCCCAAAATCCCGAAACAGGCATCTTGTCTGTTGAGGTGATGAACTTCTCAAAAGACGCTGGTGGTTGAGAACATGACTTCCAACATCAAGTCCGGGCTCCATCACTCCATAGGTAGACGTCTACTCCCTTTAGTTTTACCTTCAGATGCAACTACCATTCCAACATTTGTGACCATCTCCACTGCTACATCCCCTGGCTAAGTAACCATCACCCTCATATGGCTTCCTGAGGCTTTTTAACCAGTTTTCTTGCTTTCACCCTAACTGCCCTCAAATCTACTTCAACACAGCATCCAGAGTGATCCTTCTGGGACTTCAGTAAATTCACACCTCTCCAGTGGTCAGGGCTCCCCATTTCATGGAGTGAGACACAAAGGCCTGACATCTCTCTCTATCCCCTGCACACCTCTGTGTCCCCTCCTGGTCCTCTGCACCCCGTCAATTGCCTTCCCATTGTCTCTACTCTGCACCTCAAGCACCCAGACTGGGCTCCCATCTTAGGGCCTCTGTGCCAGCTGCTCCCTCCGCCTAGACTGCTCTCCTCCTTATTATATGCGTGGCTCATCCCCCTACCACTTTAGGTCTTTGCAGAACCATTACCTGCTCATGAGGCCTACCCTACCCACCTGAGCTTGCCCACCTGACCTTGCTCTAGTTCTTCCGTGGCACCAATCACCTTCAAACATGTTATCTCATAGATTTGTATATTTTTATTCTTGCAGATTGTATTTCTCCCATAAACAAGATGATAAGTTACATTAGGCCAAAGATTTTCATTGTAACGGACTTGAAGAAGGCCTGTTATTCCTCTTAACATAGTTCAAAAACCTCAGCTCTTTTTAGAACTTTTGGTTTCTGGATGCACTTATAAACTGTAACCATTGTTTTTTTGTATTTATGTTTTCGGTTGACATTCACCTATCTATAAGAATTAAAATCTAGTTTAATAGAAAGATATCAATGCAGTCACTTTTAGTTTCTTTACATGTGTTTCTCCTTTTCTTCCTCACTGGGATTTTCTTCAATGGTGCTGTCCACATTACACATTTGAATGGCGTCTCCTTTCCCTTAGCTGACTGGCTGTGGGGCTCACCTGAAGACAACGCTCTGGTCTACGTTATATATCTAAACATATGCCTCCCATGCAAATTCGAAGGGCTACCAAAGTATTTGTCATTTATACTTTCACAAGAAATTCTCCTTTTTAGCCAAAATCAGGTATGGAAGAGAAGGGTCCCTCATTGTTTGCACAAACCAAGCAATGAAATTGTCACAAAGGCAGGGAGGGCAAACATCCCTCGGTGTTCAACTTTAGCAGAGTAAGGTTTTCAGTTGTCTGAATCCCTGAGGGTAACAATAAATGCCACATTTTCTCTGTGTTGTGAATTATGTTATAAAAGCATTAAGCTTCTACCCACCAAACTAAGCAATCTCACGACAGTGACACTTGAGTTTCTCTCCTTGTGGTCCCTTACTCAGAACATGTTCATCACAGTTCTGTGTGTATTTGTATCTGCCACTCTGTGCTCCTTTTATATCAGATTCTTTTTAAAAATGATTATAATTTTCTGCTGTGACTTTCATTTCGACATGTATTGGTGTCACCTAATACATCATGCTCATTTCCTTTTGCTAAAATTTAATGCTTCATCTTATAACTCTGAGACTAAATTCTCTGCAGTGTCCTCCTAAAATCACGAAGCATTGTGTTGGTAATTTTTTTTCCTTCAGTCAACCAGATGTAGGTTTCTACAGGGTAAATTTCATAATGAAATGTATCTCTACTTCTAGTCATGAATCTATCATTTTATAAAAAATCAAAATTCATGTCCAAATAGAAAAATTTTGTTATTTGACATCTTCTATGAAGATAGTTATTTAATTCAAATCTTTTTTTTATCATTTCATTATTATAAACTTAAACTTACAAAAGGATTAAAATATCACTATTTCTTCAACTTCTTCAGTATTCATCTCGAAACACAAAAAGCATGGAGAAAAATCATCAAAGAAGAGAAGTCAGTGTAAATGCAGTCAAAAACAAAAAGAAGTAAATATAATATTTTTAGTCATTGCTCAAAAACGACTATACTATTATGAAATATAAATGCAGTTTTTGCGCTAATGGAACTATTTATAGTCTGAAAATCCCTTTAGAGATTTGCTACTTAGACCAAATCATTGTGAGACTCCCAAACACAGGAAGAAACTAATTCTGGGAGGTAGAGTGTAATGTCAATATTTAAACAATTTTGCTTCAAAGACTAATGAAAAAAACGTCATTCATGAAAGCAGCCTATTCTAACATGCTTCAATTCTCACTTACAGAAGAAGAAATGACAAAAATGACTTTTACTGTTCTGCCTGTGTTCACCTCAACTCCCAAAGACCCTTTAATCTTTAAATCTAGCATCTGAAACACAGATATTCTATTCTATTCAGAACTCAGCAAGCTATAACTATGTTGAACATTTCATTCTGCTTTATTAAATTGAGTATACTAGCTTAATTAGTTTGATAATAAGTCATACAGACTCGTGACTTCTGGAAAGAATCAAAGACGTTTGTCTACTCCATCAAAATGTGTGTCTTTCCTGAATACATATTGCATCTTGGCAGTTATATATGGTGGGAATGAGAGAAAAAGATGCTTGGCTGACCTTGAAAGACTACTCAAAATAGCTTACACTATTTAATTTCTGAGCAAGTTAGAAACTAGCATGCCTCAAGAGTTCCTCAGTCTTTTCCTGTTGATAGATGTACCTCTCTTTGCTTGTTACATACTATGAGCTTTGAAAGTGTCCAGGGACTCCAATCCTTTTGCTACCAAACATATTGGAAACCCACAGACATGATTAGACCTGCTGGTTTTATGTGTTTTATCAGCCAGTGACATCATGACAGATGAGAATGTTCTGCCAAGGAACATCGAAATTTCCTAACATTAAGGTATTCGCAGACAAATCACATGTACTAAATGTCATTTAATCTATACAATGATTTGAACATAATCCAGACCCAAAGCAAGAAAAAAAATTCCTCAACCACCAAGCTTTTTATAACAAGACATTTGATTCAGAACAAAATACTGTCAGGATTAACGAAGTATCAAAAGTTAAAAGGGGCTGGCGAGGTGGCTCACGCCTGTAATCCTAGCACTCTGGGAGGCCGAGGCATGAGGGTCACTCGAGGGCAGGAGTTTGAGACCAGCCTGAGCAAGAGCAAGACCCCATGTCTACTAAAAGTAGAAAAATTAGCCAGGCATAGTGCCATGAATCCATAGTTCCAGGTACTTGGGAGGCTGAGGCAGGGGGATCCCTTGAGCCCAGGAGTTGGAGGTTGCAGTGAGCTATGATCACACCACTGCACTCTACCCAGGGTGACAGAGTGAGACCCTGTCTCAAAAAAAAAAAGTTAAATGAAATAGTTTGATATTTATTATCTATGGCAAGAGATATATTATTTTCCTTTTCAATTACTATCTCATCTGATGAAACATCAAACATTTTACTGGGAAAAACAGACAAAAGCTAGTAAATAGTACCTTGTTCTTAATTTTCTTATTTTATCCGTGAATCACAAAAGTAATACAATAATAAGAAAATGAGTTGAATGACGTGTGCGGAAAACAGAGCATTCTACCCGAAGTGCTTCTTTGAGAGATAAAAACTCCAGGATAAGTGAGTTCAAGGGGAGATTAAGGCAAGTCAGCAGAGTTCTTCCAAGACACAACTGCGTCACACTTCACAAGGAAGGGCTTTTCATCAAGCATAGTCATTTAGATAAAGTATAATCAAACAAATATAAACTGGACGCACACTTCACAATTTTTCTATTAACACTGAGTTTTCATCTTTAAAGGGTCATATTCAATAGCAAGCTCCTTATAGCCATACTCTGTGGACAGTTGCCTGAGAGAACAATGACCCAATCCTCATAAACTGGATTTAATAAAGCAGAATGAAGCCATGATTGCGCACTTTATTTACGAGACACGAGCAGCAGCTGCCCGGTGTGAGCCGCTTTCTAAATGGGCTCCGCCTCCAGCAGTTGACTAGACCAGATGGGAAAGTGACAAGCTCCACTTAATATGTCGCAGCATCAGCATGGCCATAAAAGACTCCCCGGCAATTCTCTTTTGAACAGAAGCCACCTGTTTACTATAAACACACCTCTTATTTCTCAAACCACAATTTTAATTTGCAGCTTGCACCTGAAAGGTAGCATACCTTTGAGTTCAAAGCTGCCAGGGTGCAAATCAACCATGAGTGTTTGAAGAGTTTAAGTCTCTGTGGTAGAATTTGGACAGTTTTAAAACTTTAATGTGTCCAAAGCTTGCTTGTAAATGATCCAATCCATCTTCTCTTAAAAGGGGTTTCGTCATAATTATAATTCGAGTTAGTTGGCACTTGATTTGGCTCTTGCTTTATTCTAGAACTATGCTTATTAGAAACAGACTCAGTACCCCTTTGGTTATTAGAAACAGATTCATTTTGCCCTCTCCTTTATCTCAGTAGCACAGATCTAGGCTGGAAAACTAAAGATTTGGCTCTAGCCTGTAGCTATAACTTCTGCACAGAAAGAAGGAATATTTCATCTGGCATCTGGGGCCCTCACTGTTCATTATGAGAGATCATTGGTGTCTCTGGATCTCTAGGATGGTTTTGCAATGATCATACGTCTCATGGGAGGAAAAGAAAAGCATTACTTTAAAAAGTTGGAGCTATTGCATAAATCTAAAATCAAAGATAACGGACATCACTAGAACATTAATTCACATTTCGGTGCCATAAATCTATTACAGTAGACACAATCTCTCTCTGAATCAAAACATTCAGCACAAGAATGAAGAAAAAGCAGGAAAAAAATCTTATTTGGATGATGAATTCTGCAAGAAATTTATGGTATAGCTCAGTTTCCTATTACAGGTTTTATCAGGAGCCTGGGATTAAACTTGGATCCCTTCAGGATCTAATGTACAGATACTTTTTCTTGCCCTTTTTCATTTTTTGCTATAAACTTACCTACTGACTTAATGCTAAACCCAGAGTATGTGAAGGATATTTCATGTAGCAGTATTTTTAAAAGGGAACAGGAAAGGGGCAGTTCATCAGCAGTCTTGGAGCATAATATAGGTTAATTGGGCATTTCTCTAGTTACCTGTTATTTGAGAGAAAACACATGAATTTCGAAGGCAACTAAGTGTGCCTCTATACCCTGTTGGTTTATCTGCCTATGTTAGAGGGTCTCAAAGGGTTCATTCATCGCGAATATGTAGATATGTTCTTTGTTTTAAATTTTATATTATATCTATGCTATATTGATTTTTTATTTTGTAGATCCAAGTTTGCTGTTTTAGCCTAAGGGGAAAAAAGCAGCGAAATCATTGGGATTGTTATAAGGACAACTAATTCTTTAGAACATGTGTAAGGCAGTGCTGCTCTGGGTGCTGGGATGGTCATCACATTGTTGGATTATGCATTATCAGGTAATCCATATCACCGAATCACACACAGGATTCTATTCATTTATACAGATGTCTCCTGCTATACAGATGAACTACAGACTATGCGTGTTAGAAGATGGAAATGGATCAAGTTTAATGGAAACTTTTACAACGATCAGACACACAGCACTAAAACCACTTTCTTGCTTACTCCCTCCCCTGAATCCCCACCACAAATATTCTGAGGCCCGGGATAAAAGATAAATTAGCAGATACTCTAATGTAGGCATGCAAGTCACACGGTAGGTTGCATTTTGATCTCCAGGATCCAGCAGCTTTCTATGTTTGACCACGTTTTCATTTGCTCCACCGAGCAACTCCTACGGGGGACCACAGCCATCACTTTGCACAAACAGGTTGGTGCTAACTCACTTGTCATGGTTTCACAGCAAGCCCTGTCATGCAATTGCCCAGATTATAAGAAACAGAAGGGTCTCATCAGACACATATTCAGAATACGTGGTGAAAAATAAAATGTTCCCGACTTGATGCATTTGACCAAATAGCACTAAAGTATTCCTGAATAGCATATCATAGGAATTCAAAGAATAAAATTAAAAGAACGTTTCTTTTGTGGGAGAGAGACCATATCTCACTTAGAGAAAAATATAAGAACTGCATTTCATCTCACAAAATACCTCCTTAACATCGGATACGATGAGAGTTAACAGGAGCTTATCATTTCTTGGAACATTTCTAACAAATCTTTCTTCGAAAGGTTGACTCGTTCTCACAATTAAACAAGTGTTTGTTTGCTAATGCGTCCACTTTGTTAACTTCTGAGAATAGAAATGGGACAATTTGTGCTTCTGAAAAAATAAAATCTGATAATCTCATTTTTATAACTTTTTATTGTTTGATATTTGCAAAGTGATTTAAAAGTCATTAGAACATCGTCCTAGTGTGTGTCACTATTAACTTTCCAATTTTACAGCTGAGAAAGCAGAAAATAAAAGATTTGTACCACACTACCTACTAAATCTGGTGCAATGCAGGATTACTTTTGAATTAAATGACTCATTTGTAATTCAAAGTGTTTATCAAAATAGATAAATAATGTCAAATCAGATCATGTTCAGATAGCTTTTTTATTTTTGTCCTCAATATGATGTTATCACAAATTTATAGGTAAAGCAAATTTTGCCTTAAAATCTCAAAAAAACTTTTTTTTTAATTTAGGTCATTTACAGAAAATCTCAACTATATTTTATACCTTTGTATAATTTGAAATAAACATCATATTTTAATTTAATTATTCATGCCTTTTTGGTTTAAAAAAATTAAATGAAATTAAATGAATTCAAAGCTGTTTTTTATGCAATGTCCATTTGAAAATTTTAATGCTATCTAATCAGTAAGGTTTTCTTCTACATTACTGTTTAGAATAACCAACACAGGTGGAGCTAAAACAAATTGAAATTGTGAAATATTCAGTTCCCAAACCTTAATCACCTAATAGAAAACTATTACAAATATTATTGTTAAAACATTTATAAATAAACTAATCTACAATGCTTATTATTTTATAGCAACATTCTACAACCATTAAAGGTTTGTTTCCAATGCATACAGCGTAAGATGAAAGAGGGTGGGGAATGCAACCTGTTCACCATATTGCCAGCTACTACGTATAGAACTAGAACATTGTGAACATTTTTGTCTTATTCTAAAACTGTATACCCACGTGTGCATTAATTCCAGTTTTAACAACAGGGAATGACAGAGTAAAATAACAGACCTTTTTCGTTGATATTTTCTCACCTAAAACTCAACAAACTCGTGAGATAGGTATTTTTACTTCATTTTATGGACATAAAAACTAAGTTGCTGATGGCTTAAACAATTTGCCTGAGAGTATCAGTGAGCGAGCGGCAGACTCAGGGCTCAAACAAAGCTGTGTGCCCCCAGAGTTCACATAATCGTGATTCTCAAACTTTAATATGCATGAAAGAAATCGACTTCAGGCCAACAGGGAGTAACAGGTTCCAGATTTATCTACCTGCCTGAATCAACTAAAAAGGTAGGCAAAATTTAGGAAACAACATTGTTTTTCGCAATATTGGGCGACGAAGGACAGTAATCCCTGAGAGAGGAGAAACAAACGAGACGAGCACTTGTGCTGGCTTGCTGCCTGGGGAGGGTTTTTAGCAAAGAATGTGGTGACGGGGGAGATTGGTGATGATCTGCTGTCTCCCACAGCTGAGCAGACAGAACTGGGAGACTGGAAATGTCAAGAACACTAGAGTTTGCAGGACAGACTACTGGAAAAGAGAGAGCTGCACAGATATTAATAAAACTCCAGAGAATTTCAAAAAGCATCCCTTGTATCTTCAATTCTTACGGATTAATGCGTGCATATGATGAAATGATACAAGGCTCTCCTTTCCCCACTCCCACCCCCCAAAAAAACAGCACAAATAAGAACCAAAGCACACAGAGAAGTGGAAATAGTGCCTACTTTCACCAGCCAGCTTGGAAACTTCAATCTCACTGGGCATCGGATAAAGTACTCAGAAGAGTCTTGCCTTGGTAATGGGGCAAAAACAGCCCTAGACTAAATGCTATCTTGGTCTCAACTAAAAAAGCTTAAAAGAAAGACCCAACAGGATCATATTATTTACATGTAAGTAAACTGTGTCTCATAATGAAACTCAAGAATATATTAGAGGCCGGGCGCGGTGGTTCACACCTGTAATCCTAGCACTCTGGGAGGCCGAGGCAGGCAGATTGTTTGAGCTCAGGAGTTCTAAACCAGCCTGAGCAAGAGCGAGACCCCATCTCTACTAAATATAGAAAGAAATTTATCGAACAACTAAAAATATATAGAAAAAATTAGCCTGGCATGGTGGCGCATGGCTGTAGTCCCAGCTACTCAGGAGACTGAGGCAGGAGGATCACTTGAGCCCAGGAGTCTGAGGTTGCTGTGAGCTAGGCTGACGCCACGGCACTCTAGCCTGGGCAACAGAGTGAGACTCTGTCTCAAAAAAAAAAAAAAAAGAGAATATATTAGAAAAATATCCAATGCCTGAAAAGGTAAAATTCACAATGTCCGATATTAAAAAAAATATGAGGAATTAAAAGAAAAAAAATATAACACCCACAATGAGGAAAAACATCAATCACTCAAATCTGACTCATAGTTGGCACATGTTTAGTAGAAATATATATTGAAACTGTAATCTGCACAGTTAACATCATACTTAATGATGAAAGACTGGATGCTTTCCCCCTAAGATCGGGAACAAGACAAGAATATTCATTCTTACCACTCTATTCTATATACTGTATTGAGGTTCCAGCCAGGGCAATTGGCAAGAAAAAGTAATAAAATTCATCCAACTGGAAAAGAAGTAATGCTATATATACTCACAGATGATATGGCCTTGTATATAGAAAATTGTAAGGAATTCACTGAAACACCATTAGATCATATAAACAGGTACAACAAGGATGCAGGATACACACTCAATATACAAAATCAATTATATATCTATACACTTGCTATGAACAACACAAAAATGAAAATAAGAAAACAATTCTATTCACAATAGCATCAAAATGAATTTAAAAAGTAGGAACAAATTTAGCAAAAATAAATTGAAAACGCATACCCTGAAAAATACAAAACATTGCTGAAAAAAGTTAAAGAAGGTCTAAATAAATGGAAAAAATATCTCATGTTTATAGATCAAAAGACTTAACATTGTTAAGATGAAAATATTCTCCAAACCGATGTACAGAGTCAATGCATTCCCTAGAAGATTTCCAGCGTATTTCTCTGTATATATTGATAAGCTCATTCTAACATTCAGATGGAATTGCAAGGGATCCCAACTAGCCAACAAAGAGAAGAATAAAGTAGAAAGACTCACATTTCCCATTTCCAAAACTTACTTCAGAGCAATGATAATCAAGGCAGTGTTGTCTTGGCACAACAGACATATGGATTAGTGCAGTAGAACTGAGAGTCCCGAAATAAAACTATGCATCGACTATGGCCAACTGATTTTGAACAAGGTTGCCAAGACCATTCATTGTGGGAAAGAATAGTCTTTTCGACTAATGGTGCTTGGGTCAACTGGGTAGTCACATACAAAAGAATGAAGCTGGACCTGTGCTTTATATCACACACAAAAATTAACCCAAAGTGGATCAAAGACCTAGGTGTTGGAACAAAACTATAAAATTCTTAAAAGAAAACATAGTAGTAAAATCTTCATACCTTGTATTTGGCAAAGTATTCTTATATATGACATCAAAAGCACAGCAAGGAATGAGAAAATAGATAAATTTGGACTTCACAAAAATTTAAAACTTTTGTGCTTCAAATAACACTATCAAGAAAGTGAAAAACCCACAGAATGCAAATATGCACAAGTCATATTTTTGATAAGGGTTTATATCTAGAATATGTAAGGAACAGTTACAACTCAATAATAAAGACAGCCCAATTTTTTTCATGGGCAGGGAATCTAAATAGACATTTCTCTGAGGATGATATACAAATGGTCAATAAGCACATAAAATGATTTGCTCAACCTGATTAGTTATCAGGAAAACACAGATCAAAACCAAAATTAGATACCATTTCACACCCACTAGGATGGCTAGAATAGAAAAGTCAGGTAACAGCTCAAAAAGGCAAGAATGTAGAGAAATGGAAACCCTCATATACTGTTGGCTGGAATGTTAAGTAGTGCGTTCACTCTGGAAAACAGTCTGGCAGTTCCTCAAACAGCTAAACATAGAGTTACCAGACAACACACAAATTCCACTCCTAGATACAAATGCTCCTCAACTTTTGATTGGGCTACATCCCAATAAAGCAAAAATGCATCTAATACAGGCAACGCAGCAGACTGTCCCCGATGGTGTGAAAGCAACACTCATTCAGTAGAAGCCATAACCCATTCATAAGTTATAAGGAGCTCCTCAGCTTATGATGGGGTTATGTCCCAACAAACCCAACATAAAGTTGAACTACTGTAAGTTGGAGATCTATATATACCCAGGAGAAATGAAAACATATATCCATACAACAACTCGCACACAAATATTCATAGCAGCATTATTCATAATAGCCAAAATGTGGACAAAACCCAAATGTCAATCAATGGATGAATGCATAAATAAAATATGATATATCTGTATAATGGAATAGTATTCAGCCATAAAAAGAATGAAATTTTGATGCATGATACTAAATGGAGAAACCTTGAAACTATTATGGTAAGTAAAAAGGACAGTTACAAAAGAGTGTACATATATGTGTGTGTATATGTAAAATATACATATTCTAGACACATATAATATACATAAAATATAAAATATATGTATATTTTATATATATATGATTTTATTCAAATGAAAGTCCAGAACAGGAAAATCTATAAAAACAGAAAGTAGACTAGGGTTACTTAGGGTTGAGTAAAGGCTGTTAGGAGAATAGTGTGGTGGTATCTTAAAGATACAGTTCTTATTTTTTAGATGATAAAAATGCTCTAAAATTGTGGCAATGGTTATAAATATCTGTGAATATACTAAAAACTATTGAATTGTATACTTTAAATGGGTCCATGGCATGGTATGTGAATTATATCTCTATAAAACTATTAAAAAACCTGTAAACCATGTATCCAAAAAAGCTAGAAGGAAGACTTCATGTATTAACTAGAGACGTGGGAGATATTTAAAAATGCAAATTGAGCTTCTAGAAAAGAAAACTGCAATGTCTGAGATGAAATATGCTGAACAGGATTTACAGCAGCTTAAACATCACAGAAGATTAGTGAGTACAAAATACGGCAATAGACACCATCCAAAATGGAAACTCTACCTATTATCTGCAGAATAGACATTGCTTTTAAGCTTATGAGGAACATTTACCAAAATAGACCGTGTCCTGAGCCTTAAAATAAGTCTCAAAAAATTCAAAAGAATTCAAGTCAAACAAAGTATGTTCTGAGACAATCATGGAATTAAAATAGAAGTCAATAACAGAAACAACTATGAAAAATCTCTAAATATTTGGAAATTAAATAACATACTACTAAAAAACCAATGGGTCAAATGAGGAATGCAGAGGAAAATTAGAAAGCATTTTGAACTGAATGAAATTGAAAACACAACAGCACACAATTTGTGAAATCCCACTGAAGCAATACTTAGGGAGAAATTTATAGCACTAAACACCTATCTCAGAAAATAAGAAAAGTCTCAAAACAGTGACTTCAGCTTCCTCCTTATAAAGCTAGGAATATAAGAGCAAGTTAAACTGAAAGTAAAAGTAAAAAAGGAACTACTAAAGATCTTTGTGAAAAAATGAAATAGTGAAGTAATAGAGTATGAGAATAAAACTAGTTTTTTAAAAAGATCAAAAAATGAATAAACCTTTATATATACTGCTCTGGGAAGAAATAGAGATATCACAAATTACCAATATCAGAAATGAGAGAGGTGATATTAGTATAGTTTCTACAGATATGAAAAAAATAATGAGGAAGTATTATGAAGATATTTGTGGCAAAAATTTGAAATCTCAGATAAAATCATCAAATTTTTTAAAATACACAATATGTGAAAGCTTACTCAAGAAAAAACAGATACCTGAATAGCCCTATGTCTATTACTCTTTACCTATATCTATCAATATGTCGAAATGTATCAAGTTGTGCACTTTTAATATGAAAAGTTGATGTGTCAATTGTATCTCATTAAAGCTATTAAAAAACAGGAAAAAAAGAATGTGATGGAAGTAACACTGCTGACTTCTAGGTCTAGGTCATAAAATATGATTCGTCTTCCAACTTGTTGCTGGAAAACTCATTTTTAGAGTCCTGATCTACCATGTGAGTAACCCAATTACCCTGAAACCACCATCCTGTGAGAAAGACCAAGTCGTGTTGGGAGAGCTTCATGTAGCTCTTCCTGTCAATGGCCCCAGGGAAGGTACCGACAACCATGAGTCATGTGGTGAAATGTTTCTAGCAGCACAAGTCACAATTGCAAAGATGTGTAAAGAACTCAAGTGCCCACCAATACATGAGTGGATTAATAAAATGTAGTATATGTATACCACAGAGTTCTACTCAGCCATACAAAGGTGGTGAACTACCTCTTGTATTATCCTGGATGGAGCCGGAGCCCATTCTACTAAGTGAAGTATCACAAGAATGGAAAAACAAGCACCACATGTACTCACCATCAAACTGGTACTAATTGATAACACTTATGTGCACATGCAGTACTAACATTCATCGGAAATCAAGCAGATAGGAGGGAGAGGAGGGGCTGAGTAAATTCACTCCTAATGTGTACAGTGCACACTATCTGGGGGGATGGGCACACTTATAACTTTGACTCAAATGGTAGAAAAGCAATTTACATAACCAAAACATTTGTACTCCTGTAATATTCTGAAAAAAAATTGTACGGCGCACACAAATCATGAGAGATCTTGTTAAAATGCAGATTCTGATTCAAGAGGCCTGGGATGAGGTCAGACTCTGCATTTCCAGCAAGCTCCCGTGTGATGCTGTTGCTGCTTGACTGTGGATATACATTGGGTTACAAGGTTCTGTAGAAGCTCTTGCACAGGCACCAGTAGACAGGTGCAGCGATGTTCACAGCAGCATTGAAACAGAGAAAAACTGCCAAGAACCAGACAGTACATTAACATGAGAAAAGATAATACATCATAATATATTTGAAAGAAAGGTAACCACACCAGTTCAGCCTTTAACAACATGGTGTTAAAATGAAAAACAAATCAAAGAAAGATTTCTATTGTATGTTGCCCTTTATGTAAATGTATTTGTGAACATAAAAATATATAAGTTATAGTGGAAGACTACACACAAATATGCATGACAATTGTTACCTCTGATGAGGGGGAGGAATGGGATGGAATGGATGGGGGCTTGATCTTCGTAATGTAAAAGAAAATAATCAAAATATTAATATGTATTGGTGCAGTATGATGGGTACTCATTGTATTGTTTCTTTTTAGTTTTATGGATTTTAGATGTTTAACTTTTTAACTTATAAAAATGTTTGAAAAGAAAATCCCCAGAAGAGGGGCCATTCATGGAACAATTATGGGACTGATTCTTTGCACTATAGTTATTTAAAAAATAGCCCTCTTTGTGCTTATACGTAGTCCGCATAGGTTTGTGTGAACAGGAGCAAGGTGGAAGGGTATATATCAAGCTCAACATTTCAGAAATAGAGTGGGAGTGTCAGGGAGTCCTCACATCTTCATTATGTTTCCTTTGGTTTGCTCTTTCATTTCAAACAGTAATTACGCAATATTTTTAATGTAATCCCTTATGAAAAATTTAAAGTAAAATAAATTTAATATCAAATAAAAAAAGAAGTAACTGTTAGGAACTACGACCTGGTACAGAGTACAACTTACAAAGAACCTGTTGCTACTAATCGAAAGACTCTTATTCATAATCATATATATTTAATTTCTACTCCAAACATATGAACAGGCATGTCATTGATGTTCCAACTTCCCTGCTTCCTGTTCCATCTTCACTCCTGCTCTTTTCTTGAATAACTGCTGGGTCCCAATCTGCATTCCCATACCTAGTAATACTTCTTTGCACCTCTTGTCCTGATTAAGTCACCAAAGGTGAGTCTTTTACTGTGATTCAACCCACTCCAATCAACATAACACCTTATTGAAATTCTCTGGTAAAATCTCTGCCTTTGAAAGGAATTGTTAACAGTATAAAAGATAGAATCAATGCTGTTCTTCATTTTTCAAAAAAAAAACTAAATGCCGTCGAATGGCCAGTTCAAATTGAACATAGTGAAGCCGGCAAGCTACAGCAACCTAAGCTTCAAGTTCATTCATGTAGAACAAGAGCAGAATCTGAGGTTGAGATGACAGAAATGTAAAAATAGATTCTTTTACATATATAACTATATATATTATATTATAAATTTAAAATATATTATTCTCCTGCTGTGTTCCAGGCACCGTGCTAGACTTAGGAAAAACAAAAGCATAACAATGGTCAGTTTTGTGCTTTGCCACTTTCGCACAGGTCAGACTGGTTCTTCAGAAATATCGAGGATGTCTGCATGGCAGAGAGGAAAGGAGAGAGCAATTCTCGGTAGTATTTTCCCTACAGACCCTGATTAAACCGAATGTGGTGCTAAAGAAATTTACGGTCCCATATAACTTGTCCTACCATTTCTTTACTTCTCTCTTTTACAGTCCTTTCCACTCAAGTATCTATTTCACAAACCTTGTCGTTGTTCAATTCAGATGCTATGAATGGAGTTCAGCACTGGTGGGGATTGGAAACGGTGGCATGGCTAGTGAAAGCAGCCATTCGGTTTGTATTTCTGCCTTTATTATCACCATATCACCCAGGTCTCCTGGAGCTGAGATTATCTAAAAGTGGATAATAGTGCAGAAACTGGAGAAAGTGGAAACAAAAGATTCTTGTACTCAGCAAGCATGTTAGGATGTATCAAAAGACAGCACATTTTCATGGTTGTGTGTGTTCATCTTTCATCAGTCATTAAAAAAAACTTGTTTCCTATGTGTTGTGATGACCTCATTTCTTATCAGATCGAAATCTGCGGAAATTCTTTTATTTTCTTTAATTTGAAGACAGTGGGAACATGGTGCCAGCAACTCGAGGTAATCTTTACCAAAAGTAACCATTGGCAGGGCTCCCTGCTGATGGCTCAAGATCACTACCCTCCATTCAACACATAACTATCAGCAAAGCAACCTCAGATACATTTTATCAGAAATGTAAAACATAAACTAGCAATTAAAGGCAAGAATGAAAGGAAAAAATCTTCATGTTTCCTTTCTTTGTCATTCCAACTTCCTCACATTCCCCTTCCCGGCTAAATCCAAAATGAAAATGAGAGAACAATTTGGATGGTTCCAGCATGAAAAAAAGACAAACAATTAAGGTGACGGATACCCCAAGTACACTGATTTGATCTTTACGAATTATATGAATGTATTACATTATCACATGTGTGCCAAAACCATGTATGTTACTTATGCATTAATTAAAAATAACCAAAAACAAAACTAAAATAAAAAGGACTTTACCATAAACCTATGTAAACTTTCTTATCTTCACAGCTGGAATGCCTGAATGGTTCAGGGCCTTTATTTCACAACCATCTTCCCCGAGTATCTTTCTGTTGTCTCAGTGGCGGGGTGTGCCTAAAGCCCTCTTTGCCCACAGACCCCATCAGTCAGACAGGCTCTCATGAAAGCTATCGCGTTGCTACGCCCCCTGCTCCTGCTAAAGTCCCCAGCCTGCACCCCTCAGTCCCCAAAGCCCATTGAGTAAGGGAGTTTTCCAAAGGCCCACTCTTATACATAATCCTATGAGATTCTCCCAGATTTTTTAAGGTAAGATTACCCCAGGAGCCTACGTTTGAATAGCTCCCAGTCTAGAAAGAGAGACAGATACAGAGGGAGCGATTGCAGCGCAGTGTGATGAGCAGACCGAGGAGATGCTTGCACAAGGGGAATGTGAGAGACCAGAGCGGTTCTTCCCGAACGCATTACCACCAAACTCAGGTTCAAAGGGTGAGCAAACACTTACCAATGGACCAGAGAGTGGAAATTCTTCCGAAAAGAGAACATAGTATTTGCAAAAGGCAGGAAGTGCAAATCAATGTAAATGAACTGGGGCTCTCAGAGTCCAGAGTGGAGGGATGGCATGCTGGAGAACGGAATATGAGACCAAAAGGTCAATATAATCAAAGTCGGACTTTATTCCTTTGATCTGGGGTCAGTAAGCCATGCCGCTGGGCTAAATCGGACTTACCACCTGGTTTTGAAAATAAAGCTTTAATGGAACCACACTTACTCGCTCATTTACATACCGTCTGTAGCTGCTCTGGAGAGTTAGAACAGAGACCCCAGGGCCCACAAAGGCTAACCTAGCTACTGTCTGACCTTTCACGGAGAAAGTTTGCCACCCCCTGATTTAGACGATGGGCTTTCAGGGAAGTATTTAAGCAGACGTTAATGAGAACACATTTGTGTTCTAGTCTTGTCGTCAGCAAGGGGAGGTGATGACTCAGAGGCAGGAAGGTGAGAACGAGAAATAGTGAGAATCTAAGCTGAGGTGGTGCTTGTGGCTATGAAGATAGAGAACAGGGAATGAAATGAGTTCGCCCTTAACACACACACTTGGTAAGACCTGGCAATATTGTAGGCATGATGAATGAAGAGTCAGGTTTTCCTGCCACTCCCTGAGTTGGGGGTAGCTTGTACACAAAGAAGGGCAGATCTGGGTAAGGGAGAGTTCAGAGAGGATGGGCTGACTGCTCCCTTGAGTCAGGCAAAAATCATTTTTATCTTTTTAAAAAAGATAAAAGACATACTTTCATCAAGACACACTTCTTGTTCTTGTTACCAAAAGTCACATAGCACAAGTTTGTTGAATAAAATTATATTAATAAAAAACAAAGGAGAGAGAAGACAAAATAAAATTACAAAAGTAAACCTTATTGATGCAATTAATAAACATTCTTAGTTTGTGTCTCTTGCTCCCATGAACATATATGCTTTACGATTTTTTACCAAAAAGGAACCACATTCTTCTACTGTCTAATAAACTCCACTAAAGATAGATACTTAGGATATTTTCAAATTTTGTTTTTACAAACAGTACTCTGACTGCATTGTTAGATAAATTTTTGACAAATATTTCATTCTCCCCTTATAATGAAGTTCCCTGTATGGAATTGCCAGGTCAAAGAAAATGCGCATTTTAATTTTCTTCTTATTTTACAAGTGTTTTATAATCATTTATTTGCAGAGTGTAGAAATCCAGACAAACCCATGCCAGAATAAAGAGAATTTACTAACAAAATATCGTTAGACTCAAATGCAGAAAAATAGCTGAGCCTTCTGAGAAATGCACTGGGAACCTGAAAGTCGGGTGGGAAATAACTCCCTTTCTTCCTCTTCCTCTGGTTCTTCCTCCACATTCAAACCAAGAGAAATAAAGAAAATGTATTAAAATTAATGAAAATACATGATTTATATTTAGTCAGATTCAGTCAAATATTTAAGACAAATTTAAGTAGGGTCAGGAATGCAAAGGACATTTATACTAATTACAAAGCTAACAGATGAGTTTATAGCTCTGATATCACCATCATCATCATCAACTAACATTCATTGAGTCTCTTCTCTGGAGATCGAAACCTATTTCTCAGAAATAGGGTGCATCTGGAAGTAAAATTCACTTTTTCAGGGTTTGGGAGGATTACTTAGGAAATTCCAACTTCAGAATGTTACCCAGTATCTATTCTTCTGAAAGAGTTAATGCAGTTTCCAGAATAGTTCGGCATATTAAGTAATGTCAACAGAAAGCGGCTGGATTATAAAACAAAATCCCCGAACAACTGCACTGGGAATAGCATGGCTCAAATGATCTATTGCCATTAGACAACTGCCGCAGGCTCACCCTCCAGCTGAGGAACCTCGTGTCCCCAGAGAGCACTGCCCTCAAAACGGAACACCGCACCAGGTACACAGCAGAATTTAAGACACGTCCATTGAGATCCAAGGCAAATAATGTGCCAGACAAAAAAGAAAGAAAAATTAACCACATTTAAGAGAAGCATTATATTTTTTTTAAAAAAGGGTTGAAATTATTCATTCAAAAATGTGCATAGGTATATAAATTAGCTTTGTGGCCTTTGAAAAATATGTCTTCTAAATTGTCATGTTTTTACAATAGCTTTTTTTTTAGTTTGAATTACCTGAAAATTTAATTAAATGGCCCCAGTTGAATAAACAATGCAACCCATTCTGAAAGAATAATATTTTTTCTTTTGAAAAAAAAAACTTTCTGAATTTTCTGTAGTAACTCTGCAGTGGAACATATTTGTTAAGAGTATAAGATCTGGAGTCAAATTGCTTGGGTTCAAGTCTCAGCTTGCCAATCGCTAGCCTTGTGGTCCTCTTTAAGTTACTTAACATTGCTATACTTTAGGCTTTTTGTCTTTAAAAGGGATGTAACTATTAATTATACCCGCTCACAGTTGTGCTCTGAGTATTAAGTGGATTCATACATGTAAAAGAACTTAGAAAGATACCTGGTACATAATAACTACCCAATAAATGCTTATTATTTGTATGCTATGATAGGTAGTTGTGCCAACATAATAAAATCTGTTTTCAGTTTCTATGCACAATGACTTTCTCTGGA
The DNA here is from genome assembly GCA_004363605.1 of Indri indri. Classification (NCBI taxonomy): domain Eukaryota; kingdom Metazoa; phylum Chordata; class Mammalia; order Primates; family Indriidae; genus Indri; species Indri indri. The sequence continues at coordinate 306,005 of RJWJ010000075.1, forward strand.
AAGGGTTGAATGCCCCAATATTAGATAACATGAGGCCTTTGGTGAAGTACCATGTACTCTTTCCTAGCCTTCTTCCATTTTGCCCTTTCTCCTTAATTCCAATAAAACCAAAGTCATGTACATGTCACTAAGCTTGGAGAGATAGGACTGTGTTGAAAGATAGACTCAATATTTAAAATAATCTCCATACATTGGAATGCTGAACTCCAAGTACTATGGCAAAATGCAACATGAATAAATAGGATGCTCCACATTTGGGATTACAAAAATCAAATACATAAATACAAGATAACGGAGAACTGGGTCTAAAAGTTTAGATACAATTTTATATTCCAACCATGCTCTTCTAAAAGCAAGTCCATTTTTACCAATGTAGATTATAATTCCGACGGAAGCAGAAAATTAAATTGACTAAAGCACAGGGTGAGGGGGAGGAGTTCAAATACACTTCCAAACTTTCAATAATAAAGTAGACATCCCATGTTATCTCTCAAGGCATCTTCCCACATCTATACAGAATGAATAATGTCTTACAGAGTGAGTATGAAATGTGAAGGAATCCCAGGACTAATCCCTAAAGATCTCCAGTATTTACAAATCAGGTAAACAACTGACGAAGGACATCAAATGAAACCCCCAAATTAACAGGAAGGCAAGATTGTAGGGTGTCCTGGAAGCTGAAAGGAGAAAATGTCTCCAGGAGAAAGTGGTTAACTGTATTGACTGCTACCAAAAACTCTGCTAAAATGAAGACAGAGAGGTGCCCTGTGGACTCAGCAGTGGGACAGGTATTGGTGGAGGTGTGAGGTGGAGTGATGGGGTCATGAGATCAGGAGGGCAGGGGAGGCGAGGAACAGAGGTACATCCTATATTGATGATTAGACAGTGCACTTAAGCTTGGCTGCAAGGAAAATAGAACTGTCATTACAGGAGCTTGTGGGGGTAGAAAAAGGATTTCCCCCCAAAGGAGAGTCTAGAATACTTTTGAATGCCTATCAAGAGATTTGTTAGAGAAGAAAGGGTTAGGAAATAGCCAAATCCCCATGGCCCCTCCATAGAGAGAGGAGATGAAATCCAGATCATATTGGATAGGCACGGACAGCCGCTTGGTTTCCCTGAGCTAAGACTTGTCAGAAGAGAAAAAGGTTTCTGGCTTTTCATGCTAGGTACACTGGGGTCCTATATTTTAGGTCATACTATCAGAGCTTCTTAACAACAGAAATACAGCAAGGCAACCAAAAGGTGTGGGTGGGGAGTGTGTGTAGATTCAACCGGTTTTGTACAATGAAATGTAGGACTTCCCTGATCCATAGTATTAACACTTCACGTGACAACATTTTTCATGCTTTATTGTTTTTTTCAACCCCTTAATAATAATAGCTACCATTTATTTAAATCCTATCATGTCCCAGGTACTATAATGGGTACATTGCGAATATTAATTTGTAAAGCAATTCTGTGTTATGGAAAGAGTATAAGATCCTAGCCAGAGGTAATTTGCCACACATATTCTTAGTTTTTAGTACAAAATATCAAAATGGAAAGATTTCAGCATTTAAAATTATCCAAATCAAATCGTAAAGTGCACAGATAATAGTTTCAGGCAAATGCTTGTGACGGGTTAATTGATCATGATATTTATTGAATGTCTACTATGTCAGAGTGTTGGGAATCATGAGATTCATTCAAAAGAAAGTCCCTGTTCCATGGGTGACACTTTAAGAATATTGCATCCATTTAGGGAAATGATGCAAAAAGACTTCTTTCTTGATTGAATTCAACTCTATTAAATACTGCTGTCAGATCTGACAAAGTTCCCCCCAGAAACTGATCTAAAATAATAAAGTATTTACTAAGAGTAATATTTAGTAGTAAAGTACTTACTAAGAGTATGCATACAACATTGCACAAATTAAAATTAAACAATACAATGCACTCACGCCTTATAATTTAAGGTCCTATAAAATAAAGTCAAAACTAAATCAAGACTCTATAACATGGACAATGTGTGTTAATAATTTATTGTTACCAAAGAAAGAATGTATTATTTACCCTTTTCCCCCATTTTTAGTAGACTTATAAAAAGTTAAAGCAATTGAGATGAAACCATGGGGATGAAGCAGAAGAGTTAACAAGGAAGATTGCTTAAATTATCTAAAAGTAGATTACGAATGAATTCTTTAGGAAAAAAATGCAGTTTAGGGATCTACCACGGCTCCCATTACCTCCTTCAACACACACACACACACACACACACACACACACACACACACACACTCTCTCTCTCTCTCTCTCTCTCTCTCTCTCTTATTTAAAGTCGGTGAAATCCTGAGTACTCCCAGGTTTCTAGCAACTGTATGGGCTGCTGAGTAGCTTCGCTCTAATGGGAGTGAAGCTGTCTGTGTCCATGAGACTGCAGACAGCCAGGGCTTGAATTTCAAGGTCAGATAGCTTTGCTTGGAATCCAGGCTCTATGACCTCGCTGGTATGTGACCCAGAGCAAGTTTTCATGCCTCTCTAATATGGGAGTAATGGTAATGCCCATCTCGTAGTGCTATAAGAATTGAGAGGGTTAAATCAAAAGAAAGAGTTTAGAAAATGCCCTACATATAGTAAGCACTCAATTAAGTTTTTGTTGCTATTATTACTGTTTTAATTGTTTATGTCAAATTGTTGAGCTTTTTTAATGTAATTCAAAAATTTGTATCATTTTGAAAGATCGACATTTTCCACTTTGCATAAATTGTGTTCTCAAACATACACACACCACACAAACACACATATTTTGGGCTTTCACATTAATTCCATATGATATCTAAGAAGCATGTGAATTCCATTGAGTCACCATAACCATTGCTATCTATGAACATTTTCTAAAAAATTTATTACCATTTTTGAAGAAAGAGTCCCACACCATATATTATTCCAGCTTCTGAGTGAAAAACAATTGCCATCTTTAAGCATGCATATGTAACACGTGGTAGTGATTATGAGTGAGGGGTGACCTCTAGTTTCATGAAAAAGCACCCCATTATTTTGTTTCCATTTATAAAAACCATCAGAAAAGTTGGGGGCCATTAAGTAAAATGTATAAGACAAACGGCACCCTGTAAAAAATATAATGTATTTTTACTGCTTAATGTTTATTGAAATATTAAACATTTACTTAATATTTACTGTTTAATATTTATTGAAACCATTCCATCAGTTCAGGAACTAGGCTGTGCGTTTTCTGTTTCATTTTCTGCATTCTCCTTTTCCAGAAAAATCAGACACAAGTTACTGGGAATGCTATTTTTACAGTTTGTTAAAGAGATTAGATAAAAAAAGAAAATCATTTCCTTAATTTCTTATACCCAGGTTTGTCCTTTAGGATAATTATTGATTAGAGACAAATACGCCACTGGAACTCCCCTGTGTCCATCATATCAGGATGCAAAAGATGAGAAAACAGGAGTGGGAATAAGAATTTGCTTCCCACTTTTCCCCAGTAGCCAGTTGCCTGAGCATGCTTCACTTGGCCTATTTCTTTGACTCATTTCCTCCTCTGTTAAATTAAGGGAGTTGACCAACTGATTTCTAAGTTATCTTCAGTACAATCTATAATATTAAGAAATAAAAAACACTATGTGTTTTCAGAAACTCTAAAATATAAATGCTTACAATATCAAAATTACTTTATTTTCCGTTAATTACTCATGAGTTAAACAAAACATTTGTTATCCAAATTTTGGAATAATTATCAATTTTCAACTAATATTGACCTTCTGGAATTTTCATGGCCTTCTAGAATAGCACCAGGATGAAATAAATAATGAATAATATAATATGTAACATAATGTAATAATAATATATTTGCCCCCTTTCATTGAGCAAGAAATAACTCGAGACCTCCTGGATAAGACAAAAAGGATCTGTCGAGAACAAGTAAATCTAAGTTTGGGAATGAGCGCCTCTTTCATTACCTTTAACACAAGTAATTACCACAGCAGTGCTGCGTGGTAACTCCCAGCCCTTTCTCTTTGTTTCTATTAATAACTTTCCCAAAAGGCTTGTAAGCACATGCAATGCCTTAGGACATGACTTGGATTTTTTTTTTTTTAAGTGTAAATTCCCCCAGGAAATAAATACTTAATCTTTGATTAGTCATTTAGATTTGAGTATAAATGATCTTTGAGATTCCAAAGTAGAAGGAAATGCACAGCACTGGAAAACAACACACTTGGTCTGCACCCAGTTTTGCTATGAGTCAATTCCACTAAGAAATAATGCATAACTCAATGGTATACCACGTATGTATTATTGAGAATTCAGCAGAGAAACAAATGAGCCAAGAAATCAGATCGAGCAAACCACTTCTACCCTACTTCCCATGAAATGACAGAAAAGGCAAATTTTTAAAAAATAAAAAATCAAGAAAGAGTAGGATATGTCTTAGTTCAGACTTCTATAACAAAAATATTATAGACTGGGTGGCTTAAATAAGAAATATGTATTTCTCAAAGTTCTGGAGACTGGAAAATCTAAGATCGAGGTCAGGCAGATCTGGGGTCTGGTGAGGGCAGCTTCCTGGTTCACAGACTGCTGTTTTCTCCTTGTATCCCACATGGCAGAGAAAACAGGTGGGAAGTAAGCTCTCTCATGCTCTTCTTATAAGGGTACTAATCTCATCTTGAGATCCTCACCTTCACAACATAATTACCTCCCAAAGAGCCCACCTCCAAAAAGCACCACATTGGAGATTAGGGTGTCAATATATGAATTTTGGAGGGACACAAACATTCAATCCATAGCAGAAGACCTGCAGAATTTATAAAAGAAAGAAAGCATATTGAGCTGACAAATAATGCTATTGAGGTGAAAAAAAACAGCTTGGAAGAAATCATAAAGACAATCAGCAAAAAATGCTATTGAGGTGGAAGTGATTTTCAAGGCACTGAGAGCTAAGACTACACAAATAAAAACTGCTCTGGGATAGTTTGGGGGAATAATTAATATGGTACGTACGACAGAAGCACCTGGACTCTACTGGCCCCCTACATCTTTTTCCCTTTACTGAGCAATGGTCAAGAAGCACCTAGGCCCCCAGAAGCAGGAAGTGAGATTCCCCGAGCCAGAGAATGAGGTAGACGCTGACATCAGAGAGCTAATACACCCAACAGTCCTCAAACAGCACTTTGACACCTCACTTACAGTCACCCATGACCTACTCCTATAAACCGAATGGCCTAATGGACAAGAATTTTCAAAGAAAAAGACAAATCGGCAAGCATTTGAGCAAACATTGTGTCAGGAACAAAATACACCAAACTAACCAAAAAAGGAACTGACTTACAGTAATCTAATAAATAAGCATAAATAGTAAATGACAAGGATATTACATAAGATTGTACATACGTTAAAAAGAAACGTGGTGATCTCAGAAATTTTAAAATATGATTGTCAAAAAATTACTAAGTAAGCTAAAAAGTAATATGCACTCAATGGAAAAGTGAATTAGTTGAAATATTAAGAAAAAGTTTTCCCCAGTAAACTGTTCAAAATGTCCAAACATGGAACTTATTAGAGAGTTAGAAATACAAAGAATATTCCAGAATCTTAGAAATGGTTGTGGGAGAAGTATAAATGGGAAGTGTAAATAATTAGACAAATGGTAGAAATCAATTTTTAAACACTAAAAAGCAACTCGATTTGCCAGATTGATAAGCCCCAAGAAATGTCAAGAAAGACAAAAAGGAACAGGGAATTCTGATTTAGTCCACATTTTACACCAAAAATAAAAGTTGGGGGGTACTTAAAAACCCGAGCATCTGTATGTGTGTACGTAGGATACATACATTATGTATCACAAGAATGTTCAAAAGGATACACAAGAATCTATTAATAGTGGCACTTCTGGGAAAATGAGTGGATTAAAAAAAGATGAAAAGAGTGAAGAAAGTCTTCATTTTACTTTATACGTATGTACTGCTTGAATCTTTTATAATTATATAATTAAGATGTCTATGTATATTACTTGGCTTAATTAAAAACATAATTTAAGAAAAAAGAGTTAATGCTATTTTTAATTGATAATATTTTAAATGTTAATATAATAGAAAGTTTCAATTAATAATATTTAAATAATAGTAGTTTACTTAATATTAAAATTAAAGAAAATGATTTAAAATTTAATAATTTTAAGAAATACAAGAAAATAATATGAAAGAGTCAACATTCAATATTTAAATTTATATCCAATATGTAAAGGGTGATAATTAAAAGGACTTTGAGAATTAGAGGAAATTTGGCACAATAGGTCCTGTTAAACAGTAAATGCTTATAATGCTATACCAAATATTAAGCTTTTGAAAACTTACACTACTTTAAGAAATGTAGTAACCATAGTCTTTCATTGGACATGGCACTGCACATATTAAAGGGAATGACATAAATTAAAAGAAAGAATCTACAAGATAAAAATAAATGAAAAAACAATGGAAATAGCCTTATAACAAATACATCTGATTTGCTTAGAAAGAAATAACAAGATGAGTTTGAATATCTTGTAGGAAAGGAAGACATAAAAGATCATCTAGGCTTTTCTTATATTATTTGAAGTAAAAATATTTATTAGTTAGCACTACATTAACTGTCACTGGGATACAGGGGCATATCCCCCTTTTAATTTAGGAATTAAAAATTTCGAAAAAGGAGGGCCCATTAACTAATAACTAGGTATTAGTTATAATATCTAGACATAGCTACTCAATAATGTTTTTTGAGTGAATAAGGGAACTAGTTCTAATAAACTCCTAGCATACCCAGACAATACCACAATTGTTACATGTTGATTGACATGGCATGAGGCAGTGTTTTCTAAACGTAGGCAATATTTTGCTGTCAAGGCCACAGCCACCACAAACCAGCTATGAGACCCTAAGAAAATAATTAATTTCCAGATTTTATAGCATTAATGATTGTCTCGCCTCCTTTCCCATTCCAATTAGATGCTCAGATAGGTACTTGTTAGTATTTTAGGCAAAAGGGATATGACATAATGATATGAATCATTCCAGAACAATATAATAATTGCTATGCAATAGTCTCCTTTTAAAAATTTCAACAACAAAACATAAATTTTCAAATGACTTCGCTCCACTGGCCATGAGTGTTCAAGGCAACAAGCATTGGACTCTCCAAATAGTCTATCTGTGCCATATAAAGCTACATGAATGATGAGACCTCCTCGCCTATAAGCCAAGGATGTGGGTTAGCTGACGTGGCGCATTTGCACACACAGCAATCTTTAACCCCTCAGCTTAGCCTGTAACATTGAAAAGAAAAAAACTGGGGGTGGGGAAGTTACCCAAGAGCAATGGACCCAGTGTGACGGGTCCATGAGAAAGTGAGGAAGGCTTGGAGAAGGACACCAGGTGTTGGCACTGGAACCCAGCAGAGGGTGCAAATCTGAGCTTCTGCCCACTAACTCCTCTATTCACTCCTGTGCATGCCTAGCAAGAGAATTAACCATTTTTTTTTAGCACAAGATTTAAAAAATCTAACAGCTATTCAAAAGAAAAAGGAATGTAGTGCAGTCACTAGGTGATTTGATCATTTCTTTCATTCCAAATAAACAAACAAATCCTAAGTCATTCTTTCATATTCATAAAAGGACTTCACCACATTTATGGACAATGTCTTTAATTATAACAAAAAATGGTTTGAAAAATAAGGTAGATAAACTTCGTACTCAAGTGGAATGAAAAACAGCACACAAAAGGCTTGCTTTGTATAGAATTTTTATATGGAAATATACTTAAGGTTTAATTAGTAGTTCTAAAGGAAGTGATAACGTGTATTCACTAAATTTTAATGAGTTTTATAGCATACATAGATGCTGCCTTACAGAGTTACTAATAAAGTAACAGGCAATTCTATAAGCCATACGTAAAACTTGATAATTGTATCACAGCATGTATTCATCACTCCTCTAAACACTTTACGTGTGCTAACTTATCTATTCCTTACAACAACCCCAGGAAATAGTTGCTGTGATTATCCCTATTTCAAAATGAAAAATTTGAGGCACATAGAAATTAAAAATAAAAGTGTCCCGAAAACAGCTATGAAGATAAAAATGTGGAGTCTGGATTCCAGCTATAAGCAGAGCTACCAACCACTGCATCCTATTTCGCTTCATGTCATAAAAACATGCAACCCTGTTCACGTGTACAACTCTTAGTGAAAGCCATCAAGACAAATGCTTACTGAGCTAGAAAGGGTTAAGACTCCGATAAAGACAGATAGTCAAAGAATGACTCTCTCTGAACTAAGTAAACCTAGGATTGCCACATCGAATAAAAACAAGGTTATTAGTGAGGCTTACATAGAATTAACAAGATTAGGCTGTGATTAGGATCTAAGCATAGACAGGTTAGCACTGAAGATGGGTTGATATTTTTAAAAGTTTCTCCTAAATACAAACAGTTGGAAATTATTTAATTTTTAGCATATTTTAATAATGAAAATTTTAAATAATTGGTTAAATTATTTACTTAAACATATACAGCAAAATTTAAGTACTCTATAAAATTTATACTTAATAAATAAGTTTTTTATACCCAGAAATTTTACACTGCTTTTTTCTCCTGAAATTTATTTTCATTCTCACAGAATATTATTTTTCTATAATACACTTGTGCTGAAAAGCTTTTTATTGATAACCCAATCATATTTTCCCGACAATATTCTAAATATAAATTGATATTTGGTAGTCTTATTTTATGTGACCGTAAGTCTCCAAGTGTTTAAACATTTCTTCAAGATTGAGTTATCATTGCAATTATTACTGGAACCCAATTTTAAAATCATGTAATTTTTAAATTAAAATTTAATTAATTAATAATCAGTAGTTAATAATCAATTAATACTTAATCATCTAAATTTTCATTGGAAATGCGTCTGTTAATGAGATGGATGGAGCTGGTTTATTTTTTTTTTTTTTTTCCAGTTGGGTCATATATCCGTGGATATTACTGCTGGAATGAGACAGGACTCAGCATCCGTTTTATTTCTACTTTTCATTATTATAGATGGAATCTCTGAAAACCTTGTTCACATAAATAAGTAGATGGAAACTGAGGGAGTTTGGGTATAACAATGTCACTCAATTATCTTAAATCCTTTTGAATTATGTGCTAACATCGCATAGTCTTTGATGATTAACGGCAATCACTGTTGTTTATCTAGCAGCTTGTCCTTCAGAGTAAAGAAGTGTAAACTACCTGACTTGCAAAAGCGTTTTTACCCAATCATCAGCATCATGAACCTTCTCAGTTCCAACAACAGTATTTCAAGTCCTCCCTTGGCGGCCACCCCAAGGTTTTTAAGTCCTTGGGTCACGCACACAGAAAGGTTCATAGGTGAGAATACATGTGCTTTTCCGGGGGGAATGGGAAGGTAGGAAAGAGAGACAGCTCTTTCATCTCAGGCACGTTCTCAGGAAGATCAATTTTGGGAAAAACAAAAAAATGAACGTAAGATCTGGAAATTATTTCCCTTAATACCAACCTAGTCCAGCATCTGTTGAAAAGCCTTTGTCCCCCGTGTGGTTCGTGTGAGCGTGTGCATGTCTGTGGGTTAGACAGCACGTGTGCGGTGGCTATGTCACCAAACAGCCCTGGCTCCTGCGTGGCAAGAGTTGTGACGAGAACGAGAGATGCGTGTCAAGAGCGTGGCGCACGGTGCTTGACGCAAACCAGACATCCGATGAAGGATAATTTCGTAGGTGTCCCCGCCGTATTTGGCACTTGTGGCCCTCGCTGCCTGGAGTCCTCTCCGCGAGACCACCTCAAGGCGGCTGCCGATGCCAGCAGCTCTGCAGTGAGCATCCTCCTGAGGCCTCCTGAACGCCCCGTCTGCAGTAGCCCCCCCATCACTTGCTATCGCATCTTCCTGCTTTTTTCTATCATAGCTTTTAATGCTACCTAATATTGCTCTGTTCCATTTGGTTTTAGTTTGTTTCCTTTCATTGTTTGTTTTCAGCTATGGGGATTTGAGCTCTGGGGGGCGGGTGTTGTCTACGCCCCAGGCCTGGAGCAGCATGGAGCACAGAGCAGGTTTGCTGGACACGACTGTTTAATTGAAAGAATAAATGAGTGAGTGCATGAGTATGCCAGGCTGCCAAAACAAACTACCACAGGACAGCTGGCTGACACAACAGGCATTCATTTTCTCACAGTCCTGGAAGCCAAAAGTCCAGGATCAAGGTGTCCGCAGGGCTGGTTCCGTTTAAGGCCCCTCTCCTTCAGTCACGGGTGGGTGCCTCCTGTCTGTGCCCTCATACGGTCGTCCCTCGGCCAGTGGTCTGTACTGCTTGTGCCTTGATCTCCTCTTCTTTTAAAGACACCTGCTGTGTTGGATTAGAGCCTACCCATATGACCTCAAAGGCCCTGTCTCCAAACACAGGCACATTCTGTGGGACTTGGGGTTAGGACTTTAACACAGGAATTGTGGGGGACATAAGCCAGCCTATAACCATGAGAGGATACTCCAGTTTCAGATTCTGACTAGAACAGCCAAACCATTAGTCCTGGAAACTAATTTCAGGAACCTCTACTCACCAAGTGACAGGTGATGTCTGGAAAAAACCTAATAAAGTCCAGGTTTAAAAGCAAAGCATATTATATCCACATGAAGTCCTGCACACAGATGTTAATAGTAGCCTTATTCCTAACAGCCAGACATTGGGCACAGTCCAAATGTCCATCTACTGGTGAATGGATTGCACAGTGGGATATATCTGGGCAAGGAAATTCCACTCAGCAGTGAGAAGGTACTACCGACATGTGAAACAATATGGACCAACCTGGAAAGCAAGATGTGAAGTGATAGAATCCAGAAACCGAAGCCTCTATACTGCATGGATCCATATATATGACATTCTAGAAAAGGCAACACTGTAGGGATAGAAAGCAGATCCGTGGCTGCCAGGAGCTGGGGGCGGAGAAGGGACTTCAAAGGAGGACTAGAGAACTTGATGGGGTGATGGAGAATTTTTATAACTTCATGTGCTTATTGTTACATGACCATACACACTTGTCAAAACCCATCAACTGTATGCTTAACATGGATAAATTCCATTATAAATAAATTGTAACTCGATGAAACTGATTTCTCAAACATCAGAGCGTATCAAGGGCTCTTAAGAATCTGTGCTTTCCTATGATAGGCTACCATAGAATTTTTACAAATATCTTTCTCACATATATTTTGGGGAAAATATGCCCCTACACCACAAACACACACACATTTATAGGTGAAATAAGGCCAACAGCAATGCAGATTTTATTTTTAAAGTTCTAGAGAATGCTAGGAGAGTAGAGAGCCGCGTCAGTCTGAACCTGGAGTTCTCCCTTATGGCTGCTGAGATACCACCTTGTGCATTTCCTGTTTGACTCTCCACGGCCAAAGCTGCCCCTGAGAAGTCAGTGAGGATGTGGGAAGGATCCCTCAAGCCATCATTATTTATCTTCATTGACTACAGCACTCTTACACATTTTTATACACTCTCCCACTCTATCATTTAATAATTTCACATGGAAGTGTTTCCCCAAGCAATAATATTAATAAATGCTAACAGTGCAAAGTAGTGCTCAATAGAAGGGAAAGCGATTTCAAGGGCTTGGAATTTATGCTCCCATTGGAAAAAGTGAGAATTTTTAGAAAACAAAAGTTTTGTCTAGAAAGAAGAGTTTATTCCATAGAGGACAGATGGAGAGGACATTTGTGTTTAATTTAAACGTTCTGTGGAAGTTAACACTTGCAGCAGCCCAGCGACACCCCCAGGTTCTGGAAGGTGACAAGAACACTGTGTCCAGGACCGACAGCAGGATCTGAGATCTTGGGATTCTGGACCCGTCTGGAGCTGGAGGGATCTCTTTGAAATAAGGCGAACCAGGAAAGGGCTCAGGGGAGACTTCCACACACCCACCCAAGCACACGCACAGCCCCGGTCCCCCGAGGTTCATGTTCTGGTTAATTAGACATACCAGGCTTTCATAATCACTGACTGTTCTTTCTTTGGGGGCTGATTTGGTTTAATGATTCCTGACATTTCATCCAGCACTCTGAGGTTTTTACAGCAGTAAAAAATAACAGGCTGTCTCCCTGACAGCAAAGACGGTGCGTTCAGTGCTGTCAACTAGCTGAGCACTTACGACTCTCCGCTGTACTAACTCAAAGCACAATGGCTGGAACATCAAGAATAATTATATCAAATGGCCACGGCAACTGATTTGCAGGATGTGCAGGTGAACGCCCGCTTCAAACTCGGCAGTCTCTTGTGTGTCGAGTTGCTTCCAGCAGTAAAAGGCCTCTCGAAACTTCTCTCTGCTCTTCATTTGAGTGTGGGGAGCTGCCAGGAAGGCTCCTTTTGAAAAGCTGTGATCTAGGTGTCCAGCCCAGCCCTGGGCCTTGAGGACTCTCCCCAGGGAGCATCCGCTTCTGTGCGTGCGGAGGCGGCTCTCAGAATGAGAGGACTGCCTGAACCGCAGGGAGACCTGGTGACAACCTGATGTTTGGGGCCAGCAAGAGTTGTTGAGATCAGCAGTAAGAAATGTGGATAATGGCACAAGCAGCTCGCCGGGGGAGTCTGAGGGAGAAAAAGGATTAATGACCTCTGAGACTTGTTCTCTTTCTACTCTTTTCCTGAAATGCCAAAGCACGAAGCCAGTTATCAATCAAGAGAGTGAAATATATCAGTGGATGGATTTGGTTTGCTACAGTGACAGCCAGCTCCACTTTTGAATACTCTTTGAAAACAATTTTTACTGTGCAATGCTGGAGAAAGCCAACAAATAATAAACCTGTCGCGGTACTCACCGAGAGCTCGTAAATACAAAAGGCGGCCTTGCAGCTGCAAAGGGAAGCCATTCCTAAGCTTGAAAAATTGTCAATGCTTTATCATTGCATCTGATATCAATTCTCATTCCAGGCTGTGATCTGGGGGACTCTTATCTTCAGCACTCAAGAGGCAGCAGCCTCCTGTTCCCAAAGGATGGTCTTAGAACTCAGAGCAGAGACACAGCCATCGGAAGGAGGAACAGTTGGTCTTTGAGTTCTATTTATTTTCCCAACTGTGCTGCAGTTACACACCAATATGTTCATCTTTTTGTTTAGTTCTGAAAACTGTGCTAAATGGTGCTTATGGATTTTTGGTGATAAAATTTCAAAGGCAATGGAAACCCACTTAATGAAAGCCACAGGCCTCTGGGCTCTGTCCAGGAGTCCTGGGCCCCGGGGCACTCCAGGTGGCCTGCCTGTGCTTCCGAAAGCAGTTCTCGTTGTGCCATGTCCCCAGAAGACTTTGTTCCTCTCTGTCTGTCCCAATCTTGTCTGCCCTCTCTGCTCCTCTCGGAATTGATCAAATGTGCTCTTGGAAGAAAAGGTCCTCATATAAACCCAGACTTGAGAGAAGCGAGAACTTCACTAAGGAACGGCGTGCTGAGTGGACGGCTTTAAACAACACCCTGGAGCTTCCGTGGGTTGCAGCAAACTTTGTGACCAGATTCTTCAAAGGAGGACGAGGAAGCTGCCTGCCAGGTAGGTGGAGGGTTCACAGTGCGCGGGAACAAGTTGCTTCAGCTAAGCAATGTGCTGTTTCTAATCAAGGTAAAGTTTCTAGGTTTCCAGAAGGTTCCCATTTCCTGAGAGGTGCTAGGTCACACATTTTGGTGTTGAAACTAAAAGTTGCTGGATTTGGAAGTGACAGCTATAAGCATATATCCCTCAGAAAGGTGATTTTCAGTAGTGAGAGGTCATTTATTAAGTGAATTGTCTCTTCTGCATTAAATTTTCCGATACCTGGATTGCGGGGTGGCACAGGAGGCAAACAACCTCTGCTCAGTTTGCTCTTCCCTGAGGCTAATCCAAGTCACCTCCAGGGAGCATCTCCCTTTGCTGAGCCCCCATTTGCAGCTGTTTTTAAAAGACCTCCCTCTTCTGAGGCTTCCGAGTGTAGTAGGCAGTGTAATCACCAGGGTGATGATTTATTAGTGTGATGAAGCAGCTGTGTCCAAAATGGCTAGGTAGGGTTAAGAACAGATAAGTCACTCCCAAGAAAAACAAGAAACTAAACTATTCATGGCTTCCCACCTGGTGACATACAATGGGGCCCCCAGACCTAGAGGGACTTCCTACAGAGACTGACTGCCTACATAACAGGAAACCCTGATGGTCGCGTGTCCTAAGGCACCATTGCACCATTTTCATTGAATGATTCAACAATGAAAAACTCAACAACAAAATGTGTTTCTCTAACAGAAAAAAGTAATGTTTGTTCATGAAAATACCAGCTCATACCCTCATTACTGATATACTCTTCTCACTAGAGAATAAGTAAAATATAGATACATGTTGTACCAAAAACATATCCCTATTGACAATCACTACATCGAAAATGATTTACTCGACTACTATTTATTGGCTGATTTTATCAGTTGCTGAAGCTAAAATAATTTGGAGTTATCCTTGAACTTTCTCACATCTAATCAACCTAAAATTCAATCAATTCTAAAATTCTACCTTCGAGATGTATTTTGCATTTGAATAATTTTCACAACCTCTGCAAATTCTACTTAGTCATCTTTCAGCACTGGCCTTTTTGACACCCTCCCCGCTTTCCCTCTTCTCTCTTCCATCCATCCTCCACACAGCAGCGAGAGGGGTCTTTGTAAAACATAAGCTGTATCATGCCAGTCCTCTGCTCCAGCCCAGCAGTGGGTTACAGTGGTCCATAATGGGTTGGCAAACTTTTTCTGAAGAGAGCTAGGCAGTAAATAACTTAGACTTTGTAGACCATATGATTTCTGTTGCAACTACTCAGATTTGTCACTGGTACATGAAAGCAGCCATAGACAACGCATAATGAATGGGTGCATCTGTGAGCTAATAAAAACGTTATTTACAAACCAGTGCAGACTACTTGTGGACCAAATAGTTTGCTAACCCCCAGTATTAATATGTAAGAGCCCTGGCTTCTGGCTCCTTGCGATAATATTCTCCCACTTACTAACTCCACTTTAATTACAATGGTCTCCTTGCTGTTCCAGAAATGTGCCACATATAACCCCACCTTACTCCCCTCTACTTGCTATATGTCCTCTTCTTAAAATACTTGATTTAGACACATATTGCTGTGTAACAAATCATACTGAAATTTAAGTAGCTATTTAGTAGCTTAAAGCAACAAAGACATGTATCATCTTTCATGATTCGGTGGGTGGACTGTGCTCAGCTGGGCAGTTCTTCTAGATGTTAGTGTTAGCTAGGGATACAGTCACCTGGTGGCTCAACTAAGCAGACACATCAAAGATGGCTCATTCACCTGCTGGCAGCTGCCGCCAATTGGTATCTGAGCACTCAGCAGGAGCTAGGTTCTACTCCATATGATCTGTCCACATGGCTTGAGGTTCTTTTAACATGGCGGCTGTGTTATAAAAGTTAATGGTCCAGGAGTAGACACATGGAAGCTACAGGTGTCCTGAGTCCCTTCATTGGAACTTACACAGCCTCATTTCTTCTATAAACAATTCATGAAAGCAAGTCATAGGGCAAATCCAGATTCAGGGTAGGAAAAATAGACTTCATCTTTCAATGGGAGGAGTATGAAAGAATTTTCAGGCATCTTTAATCCATTACAATGCTCTTCCCTGCCTGCCCAGTTTTTTAGGTGTTTGTTTAAATGTCACCACCTCAGAGAAGTTAGTTCTTGCCACCTTTGCCCTGTGCTCAAAACACTTTTTATCCACTTAACCCAACTTTATTTTTCTTATTGAAATTATACATTGTGTGTGTGTGTGTGTGTGTATATATGTATTCATTTTATTTATTCATTTATTTGTCTATTTATTTATTTATTACAAACAGGGTCTCTCTCTGTCACCCAGGTTGGAGTGCTGTGGCCCAATCACAGCTCACTGCAGCCTCAAACTCCTGGGCTCAAGTGATCCTTGTGCCTCACCCTCCCAAGTAGCTGGGACTACAGGCTAGCACCACTATGATAGACTAATTATTTTATTTTTCTAGAGATGAAGGTCTCACTATGTTGTCCAGGATGATCTTGAACTCCTGGCCTCAAGTGATCCTCCTGCCTCAGCCTCCCAAAGTGCTTAGATTACAGGTGTGAGCCACCATGCCAGGCCTCTAACTTATGTGTTAAGTCACTCTCACTCACAGGGAAATTATCAAAACAACTATTATAACCCTAGCAATGCTGCTGCTATCTCTCAAATGAGTTGGAGGTATCTTGGGGGACCCTGCCTGTATCTTCTGAGAAAAGAAAGAGGTTATGGGATAGCAGGTATGTTAGAACAGTGGGTGTTAGGGTAAAAGTTAATTGTGCAATAAAGAGACTCAGAGTAAAATAATTCAAAAAAGATAGAAATGTATTTCTGTCTCATGGAACAGTCCAAATATTGGCAGGCAGTCCAGGGCAATCAGGTGTACTTTCTCCAGGATCCACGTTCCTGCTGTGGTGTATTTTTGGGTGTATTGTTCACCCCTGCACACTCGAGCTCAGGTCACCACCAAACTTCCACATTCCTGCCCCTGGAAGGGGAAAAAGGAGGTGTGGAGGGTAAGCTGCTTATTTTCATATACTTCATCTGGAATTTATGCATATCAGTTCCACTTGCATGTCTGTCACCAAAGTTTCCTCATGTGGCTCAAAATGTTATGTCTAGTTGGGTGGTTGTGAGCCCCACGGCAACTCAAGGGATCATAGGATTAGGAAGAAGAGAGGACAAAGACTGCACAATAATTAGCTGTCCTTGGCATGGTTGACTATTTTTCCCAGCTCCAAAATTACCAGATTATCATCACTTAATCTAGATGAGGTGGAGTTCTCAGTACTGGAGGAATTTAATTATAGTTCAATTGTTCCTTCAGAACAGAAAAATAAATAGGAGGAAAATTACGGTAGAAAAATATTGGTTTTTTCCCCCCTCTCAAAATGTGGAAGTAATACCCGAGTTACACACACAAGCAAACACCTAAAATGAGTGCAAGAGGGAATGTGATCTGTACTTGGTCCGGTGTCCCAGGATAACGGGAGAGACGACTGGGATAAAAGCAATCATGTGTTTTTAGATTGGGAACATGAAAAAGAAAAGCAAAAACAAAATTTAAAAAAGCCAAAAGGGAAATACAGATGACCAAATTCTCTCCTAGAGAATGATCCTGTTTTGAACTCCCCCTGAAGAACTATGTGGCCTGAATAAGTTGAGTGATTTTATATAATGACCACATTCTAATGTTCTTGAGTTAAGCACCAAAAATAAAAACTAAAAACTTTTCTATGTATGGAGATATCCACAGATGACTATGGAATAACATGACTAGTACCTGAAAAATTTGATTTCTAAGAAAGAATTTAGAGATAGGTTATATATACAACAGAATAAGTTTTATATATATATAACAGATAAGTTATACATATATATATATATATATATATACGCACACACACACACACAACAGAATTTTCAAAAGAAAAATAAAAACAAAAGAACCAAAGAGCACAACAAACGTAGAGCGAAGCAAATACCAAACAAATAATTAAGGCTGTAAAGTCAGCCTCCCAGAGAGTCCTTTGTATTTGCTGACATGTTTTACATTTTTATTTTGTTCTATCAGTGATACATATAACTCCACATAAAAAAATACATTTGTGCATATAAAACCCAATGTACTATTTATTAATGTCATTGGATTTGTTCTAAAACAAATTACTTTTAAAAATATCAAGACGCTATGTGGTATTCTACTCTCATGGCCCTGGAAATTACTGAGAAAACAAAAGGAGGAAAGTGTTGTCCAAAAGGACAAGAGCTAAATGAATGTATATAAAAAGTTGACAATAAGTGTATAATACCTTCATTCATTAAATAATTGGGTTCCACTAGTTTTAGAAATATATTTTTTTCTGCAGTTATATATTGACAGTCTGCATAAGAAGGGATTAGCTAAGAAAAATTACCCAATCATCAAAGTTATCTAGGTGAGAAAAAGACATTTAAAACTAGACAACACTCCTTGTGGTTTTTCTACGTTTCTATTATGATTTTATTTGAAAATATTGTGAATTAGCCAACAAATGTGTTACTGAAAACTTCTACTGACCGCACGTAGGAATGGGTGTGGAATGAGACTAGGCTGCACTCGGCAGATTAGTGCAACCTCAGCTCTCCAAACTCGGTACACTTTTTCTATAAAAGAGAATAAATATTTTAAGTTGTGTGGGCCACACACACCCTCTGTCACATCTTCTCTTCCTTTTTTCTTTTTACAGCTCTGTAAATGTGTAGAAAACATTCTTAGCTGTGGGCATACACATGCACCGGGCCTTGTTGCCTGCTGATCCTGCTCCAAAGGACTAGCCTGGCAACTGGAGTCGGTCTCAGTTCACACACATCTCCTCTATGAACACAGAATGGCCCGTACACATAGTTATACCGTTTCTCATGAAATATTCATGTTCATTGCATAAAATTTACTTATTACACTTTTTAACAAAACTCTCTCTTCTCACCTTTAACTCAACAGCTGATAATCAGTCAAAATATAATCTTTGACTTTATTATTAAAGTTTAATTTTTTATCAACTATGCCAAAGTTCAAGCATATTTGTAATTTCATGTACATTGAAGGACAGCGCTGTCTGCTATATCATGCTGACTGATGTGCTAGGCGGGCCTTGCAAGGAGCATATCATACCCTCTATCGCGGTGATTCTCCACTACCATGCTATGAGGTAGGTACTAATTATTCACCTAGGAAAACTGGGCCCCATACAACTGGGTGACTGTCCCAAGGTTACAGACCTGCTAAATGGTGAAGCCAGAATCTGAACACTTCTCTTAAATTTAAGGTTAATCCCTTCTATCTTTTCTTTGATAACTACGGGTCCAACCACCTCCCCAGGAAACTTGCAATTTTCAGACTAAGGGGATAGATCAAATTGGATCCTGCCTGTTTTTGAATGGCCCAGAGCTAAGAATGGCTTTTACATTTTGAAATGTTTGGAAAAAAACCCAAACAAGAATCGTATGTCATGACATGTAAAAATTATATAAAATTCAAATTTCAGTGTCTATAAATTTTTATTGGAAATTAGCCATGCTCATGCATTTACACGTTGTCTGTGGTTGCTTCTGTGCTACAATGGCAGAGTCAATTAGTTGTGGCAGAGACCTGCAAAGACTGAAATATTTACTATCTGGCCCTTCATGGAAAAATTCTGCCAACTCCTGGTATAGACTGTAGACTATTCCTTTTCTCTATTTTAAATTCAATCTAGCCTTCTAAGTAGATATTTACAGAAAGAAAACCCAAGCAAACAAAAACATTCCTCACTCATTCGCTGTCTTCTAGCCACCATCTTTATTCTCTCTTCATAACCAAATTAGTCAGGAGAGTGTTCAATATTGTCTCTATTTCCTTCCACTTCATTCATTCATCAACCCACACCATATTGGCTTTGGAGACTCTCTCCTTAACAAATAAGCTTTTAGTCATGTCACCACAGAATAGAGACATATTTGAGTCCTCATCCATCTTGTCCTCTCAGATTCTATACAATTGACTAGTTTCTCCATTCTGAAGCAAG
The DNA here is from genome assembly GCA_004363605.1 of Indri indri. NCBI lineage: Eukaryota > Metazoa > Chordata > Mammalia > Primates > Indriidae > Indri > Indri indri. The sequence goes on from RJWJ010000075.1 coordinate 325,653, forward strand.
TTCTTTCCTTTGCTTCTATGTGGGAAAACATACCTGCTTTGCCTCCAACTGCTCTGGCCACATTTTCTCTGGTCCCTGTTCAGAGGCATTCTCCTCCACACTGGGGTGAGGAACCTGCAGCCTTGGGGACACATGTGTCCTTCTGAATCCTTGACTGTGGCCTTTTGACCGAATCCAAATTTGGATCCAAAGGTCCACACATGGGGATGTGGAGGGCCACATATGGCCTTGGGGCCACAGGTTCCCCACTGATAACTCACAAATTTATTTGTCTCCAGTTCAGGCATTATTTTTTGCTCCAGACTCATAAATCCAATTTGATATTACCTCTTAGGTGTCTGAAATAAAGTTTAACACATTCAGGGCCAAGCTAATATCTTTGTGCATACATCTCTCCCTCTTCTATCCCACCTTCTAATTTCAGACACTGGCACCACCATTCATACATTTCCTGAAGACCAGAAGCCTTAGTCTTTGACACCACCTCTCCCTAACTTCCCATACCCAGTTCATCTACACATCCTGAATCCTTTCAGACTCCACCCACTTCTCTCCTTTCCCTCTAGTCCCTATATTCTGTTCAAACCAACGTAACCCTTCATCCAGCCTCTCCAGGGACCTCCTAGCTGCTCTGAGTCTCCCACCCCAGGTCCCTCCAGCCCATCCTCTACACTGCAGCCAAGGTCGTCTTTGATTTGATACCAGAACAAAAGTTTCCAGAAAGGAAAAAAAAATACCAACAAAATAAAAGTCTACTTGGCATCTGGAATGAGCAATGAGCAAAATACATTTTCAGTGTACTACAGTAAAGCACATTTAGCCAAAATATCACTATGGCTCAATGAGGGAAAGAAGACATTTTTGGATATTCAAAACTCATTACAAACAATGTTGGCAGGAAAAAAAATTTAACTTAGTGGTTTATTTCACAAATATAGAAAAAAGTATCCAAGAGAGAAGGATACATGGGATGCCAGAGACAGTGGACCTGACTCAGGGGTGTGGCGCCTTCTAAGCTGTCTGCATATGAGTAGAATCAAGGACACCAGGAAGGATAACTTCAAAAAGACAATGGATTTACTTTAACAAATTCTATGATAAAGCAATAAGGTGATGTTAGGTATATTATTCTTTTGCAAAAAAAGGGAAAAAAAGAAGTGATCAAAAACTTCAGGGAGAGCAACAATAAAACAGTACCAGAAAACATGGTCCTCATGAAACAAAATAAAACAGGATGTGATTTTAGAAATTAGCTAAGCATTAAAAAAAGAGAACCTATTTAAACATGGCGGTGGGAATATTCGCCTTTGAGTGGCCCAGTTCTCCTTTTGACATATATCCATATGCAGCAACTGCTATATATGCATAATGTTTGGAAATGACTATTATTTTTATATTTACTGGTTTTCAGTTTTTAGATCAATCCACATACAAAGCAGAAAAGACAATATAATGCCATTCTTAATAAAATTTTATAATTTTAAAATAATAGTTGACAAATGGCAAAATTTCAGAGGTCAAAGGTACGTAGAAGGACCTTGAGATACTGAATTTACATGGTGAGTAGTCAAGGGATATTTTTTAAAGTGGCTGGATAAAGAAATTGAAATTTAAGTGTGATAATATAAAAATATGACATGGGAGGAATTGAATATAATTCTATCAAAATTGGAAAGAGAAGGAAGAAGTGAGGAAGCGAGGTGGGGTGAGAATATGTGAGCTCAGCTCATCACCTGTTGTGACAGGGAATCACTAGAGCTTGTAGTGGGTGCAAGGACAGAGCAAGGTGGAAACATAGTATTTGGGATATAAATTTGATTACAGGAGAAAAGACAACAAGTGAACTCCATGGAGTAGGACAGGAGCCAGGCAGACGAACCTTGCTGTTTGTTTCATACTCTGAGATCTTTAAAATATTTATTTAGTTTGTGAGTATATTACTCATGTAATAAAAGAAAAACAATAATTCAAAAGAGTAAAATGGAGTTTGACTCCATTCAAATGTTAAAATTTAGATGGAATAAACCTTCAAGTCCCAAGAAATAAGAATAGAAAGTCACAAGAAAATAGAGAAAGTAAAGTAAAAACAATTTGGAGAGATATTTGTATTCTTGGGCATAAAACATCTTGATCTCACCGCCAAGAACACCATGATACATCCTTAATATATCTCTCATAAAAAATAGTAAAAAAAAGACTATGAAACTCAAAAATCTCTCACATATGTTAGAGTTAGAGATTTACAGAATCCCAAAGGTATGCGTTACTCCACAATAGAAACAACAAAATAGTAAAACCGTCTTAAGTTGTAGAAGAAATACTTGTAACTGAAATAATGTGAGGTGAGAAACCCTAAATATTATATATCCTTTGCTCATGGAATCCCTGTGTACCCCACGGAGTTCAGTACGAAAGTCCTCCCTCTGCTGTGAAACACAGCTTGGCCGCGGGGAGTGGAACATGCATCCGTTGTAGTTAGGAGTGGGGAGGCTCGGTAGCTTCCAGCAGGTGCCTCCATTCCTCCCACAAGCTTTGAAGCACCCATTCTTTATAGTCTTATGTTCTCATGAATATCTTATACATTTTACATCTGAGGAGAGATGAAAGCATGATAATCATATTTAATTATTTGAATAGCTATTTTTATCACAAGTATCTACGATGGAATTTGAGGGATAGTTAATGCAAAATTATACATGCCCTCCATCATTATTTTCTTTCTGCAGTTAGCTTATCGCAACATGCCCAGCAGTGATGAGTCCATTTTATGTATATACACAAGCACAGAATCTAATGTTCAAAGGCCACCTAGGGAGCACAGTCTACATCACACCAGCTACACAAATTTCTTCTTTCTTATTTCGGAGAGATTGTTGTTTACCACCTGCTCGCACACCTCCAGTGCTGGCGAGATCACTTCAAAAACAGCCTAATTTATTGTTGGGAAACACTAGTTATTAGACTATTTTAACTTATATTGAGTTGAAATTTGCTTCCCTTTTAACCCTATTGGTGCTGGTGCGATCTGCCCTTTAAAGAAACATAGACTAATTGTATTTTTTCTTGCACGTTACACTTCTCCAAGCATTCGGATTTAGCCACACCACTTTGAAGGTTTCTTTCAATGCAGTTAAATAAACTGACTTTATACCTGTGGTTCAGGGCACAGTTTTGAAATCAGACCAGAGTTCAAGTTCTGTATTAGCCATTTACTAGCCATAACATTTTGGGCAAGTGACTTAATCTCTGTAATCCAATAATGTATACAGGTAATGATAGTAAATGACCTATAAGTTAGTTGTGAGAGAACGCCGATGAGGCACTGATAAGTAGCTGATGTGTTTGAATCATTTATCATTTTTTTAAAATTAATACTTCACAAGATATTATGGAGATCAAATGATACAATTCATGGGACATTCTAAGATTTGTCAACTTCAAAGCATTATACAATAATTCACGTAGAGCTACAAGCGTTCATGGAAAGAAGAAAAGACAGAAAGAAAGAAAGAGAGAGAGAGGGGGGAGGGAGGGAGGGAGAGAGGGGGGAGGGAGGGAGGGAGGAAGGAAGGAAGGAAGGAAGGAAGGAAGGAAGGAAGGAAGGAAGGAAGGAAGGGAAGAAAAAGAAAATACAATGTTTTACACTGAAATGAATGAAATGCCTTGTACTTTCTAAGTATTAAAGTGTAAACTGGTTCTTAAATAGGAATTATACTTTTGTAGCTTTATATGTTGAGACAGGGTCTCACTCTTTCGCCCAGGCTGGAGTGCAGTGGTGCTATTATAGCTTGCTGCAGCCTCAAACTCCTGGGCTCAAGTGCTCTACCTGCCTCAGCCTCCTGAGTAGCTGCATACCATCACCTGGCTAATTTTTTCTTATTTTATTTTATTTTTTTTTTCCGCAGAGGTGGGGTTTCGCTGTGCTGCCCACTCTGGTCTCCAGCTCCTGGCCTCAAGTGATTTTCCCACCTCAGCCTCCCAAAATACTGGCATTACAGGCATGAGCCACCATGCCTAGCCTATAGCATTGTATTTAACGTAAGACTTTATTGATACATTTTGAGAGATGACTCCAACTATCAACTATTCATTTCCTTTAAGCTTTATAATTTTGTTTCCAAATATACAATAAAGCAAACTAAAAAAGAAAACTATCAAACTCAAAATATACAAAAACTAACCCCCTATGGAGTTTATATTGCAAAAATTTCTGATCCCTTTATACCAAAGGGATCTATAAAGTGTGTTTTCTTATATTAGTGAGTCATGTCTGTTATCGAGGGGGTTCCAGAATCCCAGTGTGGCTGTGAAATTATTCAGTGCTTCCCTAAATTCTCTGCTAAAAATAGAGTTAAATTTTAAAAGTATCATTTTACGAACATTTTTGTAAGGAATTGCTAGACTTGAGGAAGAATTTAATCCTTTATCCTTGGGAAGCATATTTTGGGACAGGGAATACTCAATTTCTTCACTTGGAAACAGTCTTGCCACCCACCCATGATACTCTTATAATCTAGTTTTCATCCCCTTGAAGGGGATGTGGGAGGCTAGAAAGGGGCAGGAGAGAGAGGAGGAAGGTCATTCAGAAAATCACCCTTGGCCTTAGGGGTCTGGCCTTGCCGATCAGGGTGCCAACCGCTGCACAGAAACTGGTCTTCAGCCCAGGGCAATGAGACCTAGCTCTGAAGACAAAGGTCACAAATGTGTCACACAGACAAGCAGGGTCTAATTTTTCAGTTTCTTCCTCTTTTTTAAAAATTCATTTCCTATCCTCCTTCCCTCTAGTTCTCAACTCTTTCACCTTGGTAATAAACCTACATATAAAGCACCCCTGACATAGTGAACCCATCTTAGATAAAGAGTCCATTTAACATCATCATGCCAAATTCTTACAAAAGATACATCACCACTTTTTTTGGCTGAGTAGTGCTCCATGGTATGCATGTATCACATTTTATTAATCCACTCATGCATTGATGGACACTTGGGTGGTTTACACATCTTTGCAATTGTGAATTGTGCTGCTATAAACATTTGAGTGCAAGTATCTTTTTTATAAAATGTCTTTTTTTTCCTTTGGGTAAATACCTAGCAGTGGGATTGCTAGATCAAATGGTAGGTCTACTTTGAGTTCTTCAAGGATCTCCATACTACTTTCCATAGAGGTTGTACTAGTTTGCAGTCCCACTAACAGGGATATAACTGGAGACCATTCTCCTTCGTGAAGTATCTATCACAAGAATGGAAAAACAAACACCACATGTACTCAACACTAAATCAGAGCTAATCGCTCAGCATGTGTGTACAATATATAGAAGTAAAACTCAATGGAAATTAAGTAGGTGGGGGGGAGGGGACGGGTAAATTCACACCTAACAGGTACAGTGCACACTATCTTGGTGAAGGGCACACTTATAACTTTGACTCAAACTGTACAAAAACAAATTATGTAACCAAAACATATGTACCCCCATAATATTCTTAAATAAAAAGAAAAATAAAATTTAAAAAGACATTTAAAAAATAAAACTAAAAAATAAAGTAATTGTGCCAACAGGGACCAGATGTTCACAGACTGCACCAAACAGATAAGGGCACAGCTCTTTACTATCAGTCCCCACCAGATGACTCAAGGGCCATAAAAAGAGCAGGACTTCCTGGCCAGGTGCTAGCAACTGTCCTGTGGTCACATAATAAGCACCAAGGCACCTGCCACCAAAGGTGCCCAAATCAAGAACTCTTCCTTGCAAGACAGTCGCCGCTCCACTGACAACTGACAGGGTCTTCCCGGTGTGTTCTTCTCATCCACAGTGCTCTCCTTGGACTGGTTCATTAGTCCCCTTTCCGATCCCTCTTTTCTGTTGATGTTAAATGTCACTGGATGTGGAAATTTTAATTAATAACTTTACATATGCCATAAGTACACTACTAAGCATGGTTTGCAATACTGGCTGACTCGTGGAGGGACTTGAGCCTGCCTACTCAAGGCTCTGATGACCGAGCGAACGGGCAGTGCTAAGGAGAACTGCCTCCTTGGGAACTCCGCGAAGCTCGTGGCTTTTATGATTGAAATAGCACCGCAAAAGTCTGACACCGTGGATAGATACAAACGTGCGTGGGCCTGGTTATCCCTGACCTTGCACCACTCACGACAACCTACGTCCCCTTCACTTTCATTCTAAATCGAAATAGTCACTTAAAGATCTTCAGTGAAGGCCTCGCATTCCAGGGGCTCAGTGCCATTTTATCTCCAGCTGAATTACTTGCTGTTGTGTAGACATGACCCTACCATTCAGTTTCTGCAGTTCTGTCTCACATCGTGATTATAATAATGGGTACAATTCTAACGTAAGAAAATAATTTCTCAGAGAGCGTACTTCATCCCTCCAAGCGTGAACCCTTCCAAGCAAACAGGATCTCATTAACTAACTTAAGTGAGAACACATGCATGGGGCATTGGACATTTCAAATGGCAAAGTGCACACTCTGGATTCCAGAAGCATCTCAGAAATAGCATAACAGCCCATCTGCCAAATTTAAGCCACATACAAAAGAAAATAAATGGAGAACACTACAACTATGTCTCCCTAGGTAGACACCATAAGATATACAGCAAAACACAAGTCTTTAGATGCTGTTTAGAATTTCAAAAGCTGGGGTAAATTTCAATCCAGTATTCAGCTTTGATAATGTTTCTGGATCCTCCTCTTTATTCACTCTCCCCCTCCAATTTGTAACAGGTAACAGTCCAAAATTGAGATACTCGTTCTGAAGTAAATAGTCAACAGAAGAAGTAAAAGCATCACTTCCTGCCGCATAGGATTTTAGTTGGAAAGGACTTGGTGGGGAAGCTGGTCTCCAGTCTCGGTGTTTGAAGAGGAAGGGGACACTGAGAAAAGATGAGTATGTCGCCCAAGGCCACGCAGCTCATCAGAAGCCATGCTCAGACTCGCGCACTCTGTTTTAATTCAAATCAGAGTTGTGCTATCCTTTGCACAGTTTGATGCTTGCGCATCCAAATAAAATTTAGCAACCCTGCCCAGAGATTATAACCCTACCCAGTTTCAGAGTTACCTCTTGTTAATGGAGAAAAGAAAGTAAAATCATGCAGAAGAGATTCTCTCTTGGAACCTTTCAAATTCTCTCTCCCTGCAAAGCAAAGCTCTACCCTGAGAGTAACGGGTCAGTGTCTCTGAAGTTGCTTAGAAATCTATCAATAACATTTCATTACCAATAGTGCACTGAGGACTTTTTTTGGATTCTAGCTCACAAATGGGGAGAAATTGGATTGTTGCGGGTAATGATTCATTTGCTTCCACTCCTCCTTTGCCCTTCTCATTTGGAGGGATTGATTTCCTTTCTCCATATAATTTCACTTGTCACTATTCATGACTTGAGAATTGACCCTCTCCTCTGCACCTTCCTCCACGAGCCAGCTTCTATTTTTAAAAACAATTGAAATTGCACATTAATGAAAAATTATTGAGGATGGCAGTCAAAAAAATGCTTGCTTTGGATTATTTTTTCTTACTAATATAAAGTGCTGCTCTTCAGATAGACCTATAGAGCAATATCAAATTACTTCCAGTACTTAAACAACGAAACAGAGAAATCATCGGAAGTCCAGCCCAAGCCTCATCTCATCCCGCACATACCCCAAGAGCAAATCTAATCTTCAGCTCTCTTTTCTTCTACAGAAAGAAGAAATGGGAAATAATGGGATCTCTGGCTCCCAGTTCTAAAGAGTTCAAAAAGAGAGACAGGGAAATCTAAATCAAAGCTTCTGTAGGAGTTGCAGGGAAATAAACCTTCTAAAATGCTAGAGAACTGGAGGGACTCTGCCTTCTCTCCTTAGATGAAGACACTGCCTTCTTGGAGTTGAGCTTCGTTAAAATAACAGGTAGAGCTCGATGTCTGCCAGAATTTCCTTAAGTACAAGTACAAGTATTGTTAGCAATACTTGCACTGAAAACACAGGGTAGAACCAGAACAAGAGTGAAGCTTTCTGAGTCCGGCAAGCCCCTAATGTGTGCAAATAGTGACACGAGTCATGTGACACTGCCACGCACCTTGAGGCCAGGAAAGCTACTGTAAGAGGCACTGCTTTGACTGTGATAATTGTGTTCTCCTCCTGATTCCTCCTCCTTTACCAGGTTACTTTTCCTGGTATGTGAGTTCTGAGGTTCTTCGGAAGTAGAAATTCCACTGACTGGTATCCATTGCATTCACGTGCTAAACTAGTTGAACAAATTCATTTCTCTTTTTTCACATGAATATGAGGTACAACCAAGCAATAGGTACCTGGACAATACTACAGAGATTTTAATGTTCTGCTGAATAGCCTACTGTAGACAGATCAACTATCGAAAGCATAATCTTACACCATGGGAAGATTTTATCTTCACACAATAATGAAATATTTTACACAAAGATGGCGACCCAAATTCTGAAATATCTACATGTGTTTTGTTGTTGTTGTTGTTATTGTTTTTTAATTTTCCAAACTTTAAGCCACTTGAAGATAAATTACTTCAAGGAAACTTAGCCTACTAGGAAGAGGAGACACTGGTTTGCCAGACCTAAAAATCAGATTTAGCATCTATTTGCTGTCATTTGGGCATGTTATTTAAGCATCTTATGCCTCAGTTTCTTCATTGACAAAACATCAACTTTCTATGATAATCCGAGTGAATGAATATAATGTCTTAGCAAGGTGCTGGACACTAAAGGAAAAAGTAGTGTTCTTTTGTAAGAACATATTTGGAAAATGTGAGAAGAATCAGTTTTCACACAGCATGAGGCCCTCACCAGAAGTCACCAAATACAGCCACCCAATCTTGAACTTCCCAGCCAACAGAAGTATCAGCTAAATAAACCTCTTTTCTTTATAAATTACCCAGTCTTGAGTAGTCTGTTACAGCAACACAAAATGGACTAAGACACTTGACAAGTCCAAAGTCTGATGGGGCTGGCTGCAAGGCCAGAAACTGAGGGAAGAGCTGGAGTTTGAGTCCAAAGGCTCTACTGGAGGAATCCTTTCTTGCTTGGGGAAGGTCCGTCTTATTTATTTATTTATTTATTTATTTATTTATTTATTTATTTATTTATTTATTTAAGGCTTTCAACTGATTGGATGGTGTTCACCTACATTGTGAAGGGTGACTGCTTTACTAAAAGTCCACTGATTTAGATGTTAATCTCATAAAAAAGAAAAAGCGTATTGATAGAAACATCCAGAATAACATTTGGCTGACTATCTAGACACTGTGGCCCAGCCAAGTTGATATATAAAACTAACCACCACCTTGCCTCATCCTACAAGACTCAAGCCAGTTCCCCACAATAAAGAATTATCTGGCCCAAAATGTCAATAGTGCTGAAACTGAGAAAGCCTGGGCTAGAAAGATGAAGAGGATATTGGAACGGGCTCTGCATAAACAAGAGGGCCTATAGTGGAAAAAAAAAGAATTTAGACTCTTCAAAGGTGCTTTTTAAGTCACTCTAACATGTCTCAACAGAAATGCTGATGAATGGCACTCAATAAATGTTGCAGACTGACAATGAGTAGACTCCATGAATGGGGCACTGAGAGGAGAAATGTCACCAGTATAAATTTTATTTGGTTTTATTATATTTCATGACAGGATTTTTCCTTGATCATGTGTTTAACATGTGCATTTCAAAGGTTGGCTATTAAAATAACAGACCTGGCTTACGCTTCTCCATCAGCCTAAGCTACATTCTAGCGGCCTTTTGTTTTGTTTGTTTTTATCTATGTTTGCCTTAAAACTAAATTAGAAGCCTTATATTTGTAATAAGAGTACTTTGGTCAAATATACCTATACAAAAACCAGGTGTTCTGTAGATTTAAGTGTTAGTATTCTCACGAATAATAAATCAAAGAGACTCACTGCAAAAGCTTGGTTTGAGTTCTCTGAACTAAGAAAACTTTTTTTAAAAAATTAGTAAAAACATGGGTTTTGGTGTTATTTGTTTGCTTTCTCCCATAATAGCGCTGCTTTATAATTATTTAAATTAAAAAGAAGTATATCTATTATTCTAAAAACTTACAGTCCTGAATGTTTTAATTTTTCCTGTAAAAAAATTACAGTAGCTATTTCTGGCCATTTTTAGTTTATACAAATTTATTATGTAACTAAAGTCTTTCCATTAGGAAAAAAAGTTATGTTGCATTCTCTATACAGTCTTTCATAACTCATCCTGATCCAAGCAGCAAGCAGAGCTGAAAGCGTGATGAACCCACAGAGGCTTCACAGTGCAATCAATGAAGTACCAATGCTAGCTCAAAAATAGCTGCAAGGCTGTCTTTGGTGCTTTATAGTTACAAATATGCTGTCAAAAATTAGATTTTCTCCCCCTCCTCCCTCTCCTCCTCCTCCCAGTAGTAAGCATTTGTTTCTAGGTATTTAATGGATCTGGAGTTCTATAAAGTTCATTGACAGAGAAATTGAGCAGTTGATCTTCCCATAGACGCTGCTGTCCATACCTTACTAAATATGACCTCCTTAGTAATCATTTCCATACTAAATAAAATAATAATCCTCAAACTCATACACTTAAGGACAAATCTTAATTTGACAGGACATTCCTTGGTCTGGGTGGTAAAGCCTAAGAGGCTCTTCTTTGAGCTGAGCAGAGTTAAATGATCATGGCTACATTTCCACTCTTGCTGCCATTTTTAAAATAATAATTAAAAAAAAAACTTGCATAAGGTTTGTTGTTTTCCTTGCAAATTTCAAGTCAAATATTTTTAGTTAAAATAAGGAAGATATAAGAAAAGCTAATTGATTTGCATGAGTGGTTAAACTCTGACCCATTATCATTATCACTGATGTAAACTTTTAGAATTAATTGAGAAATATTCCATTTGACTCATAACCAAGCAGGGGTAAAATATGTACCTTTCTTTCAGTCGAATTATATTTTTTTGAATAAACTTTCCTTGGAATAATTTTATACTTGCAGAAAAGTTTCAAAGATAGTGCTGAGAGTTCTTGTATACAAACCCCTGTTCAAATAATTGAATGGGAAGCCATCAGATAGGGTGGCTCTAATGCGTGGGGTTCCTACAAAAGCAAAGCGGAACTTGAGCTCGGGAAATCACAGGCAGCCAATGGGCTATTCTCAGACTTTAACCAATCAAACAATATCTTTGCTCTTTTTCCATATTCACTCCATAAAGGCTTTCTCCTGTTAGGTTGGGACAAGGGGGAAGGGGAACAGATACTTTGTCTGCGGGGGTCCATTGAGAAATTGATGACGTTAGGAGATGCTTTGTCTACTAGGAGGAACATATTGACCAGAAGGGGAGCTTCCAAGAAGAAACAGATGATGCGTCGAGGGGTCCCCAAGGACTGACCAGATATTTGGTCTACGATAGGGGGTTTCCAAGGATTGACCAACCGGAAAGAGGTAGAAAGGTCACAAAGTGGAGATGTAATCAAGACCACAAACAAGGGTCTTTGGAGCACAAGTACAAGTAAGGTGACAGTATCCTCAAGTGACTTACCCTCATTAACATAGTAAAAATCACATCCACCAGCACCAAGACAGTTTACAAATACTGTGGCAACCCCTGGAAATTGCCTTACAAGGTTAAAAATGGGGAGGGTTCCCAGTTCCAGGAATTCTCCACCTTTTTCCAAGAAAAATCATGAATATTCCACCCCCGACTTAACATAAAATTAGGGAATCAGCATAAAAGGGAAAATCTCGTTAAACTCAGGGTCTCCTCCACTCGCGGGGGTTGACCCATTCCTTCTCTGGAATGTACTGTGCTTTACTAAACTTTGGCGCTTTGCCTGCTTGCGTCTGCTGGGTCTGCTCATTTGCTCTGTCGACTCGGCACCAGCAACCATTCTTCGGTACTGGGAACCAAGAACCAGGGAACACGGACCTGACATCTGGTCCCCACACCTGACATTCCCAGTCCCCCTTCAGTGGAGTCTTTCAGAATTTACATTTCAGTGCTGCCTGATTCCTGAATCCCTATTTGCTCAAATAAACTGTTTAAAAATTTAATGTGCATTAATTTATCTTTTAACACCCCTCACCTAGTTTCCCTTATTATTAACATTTTACCTTGTTATAGTGTATTTATCAAAGCAGGAAATTGACATTTGTGCCTTTATTACTTTCCTAGGGCCGCTATGACAATTTACCACAAACTTGAACTTAAAACAACAGAAATTTATTCTCTCACAGTTCTGGAGGCCAGAAGCCCCGGTCAAGGTGTTGCAGGGCTGCACCCCTCCAGAGGCCCTAGGGGACATCCCGTCCCTTGTCTCTTCTGGCTTCTGGAGGTTGCTGGCATTTCTTGGCTTGTGGCTCCCTCCTCCAATCTCTACTTTCATCGTCACATGGCCTCCTCTTCTCTGTGTGTCTCCCTGTGTCTCTTTTATAAGGACACTTGTCATTGGATTTAGGGTCCACACAGATAATCAGGATGAGCTTCTCATCTGGAGATCCTTGACTTAATTACATCGGCAAAACGATTTTCCCAGACAAGGCAACATTCACAGGTTCCAGGGGTTAGGACATCTGTAATCCTTTGGTGGGTGGCGGGGCAGGGGGCGGGGGGCACCATCATTCAACCCACTGCAGTACATTACTATGAACTAAACTTTGGACAGATTTCCATTAATGTCTTCTTTCTGTTCCAGCAGCCAATCAGCGCTCCACAACGTTGCCTGTCTCCTATCAGCTGTGACAGTCCCCACACTTCCCTTGTTCTTTATGACCTTGGGAGTCTAGAGGTGTACTGGCTGGCTGCTCCGTAGAAAGACCCCAATCTGGGTTTGTCTGACATCCTTCTCAAGGGGCTTGGGGAAGGAATTGCACAGAGCTAAACTGCTTTTCCTTGTCACATCAAATCAGGGGCACATAACATCACTGAGAATGTTAACTTTTGTCGCTTACTTAAGGTAGTTTTGCAAGTTTTTCCTCTCTAACTTTACTATTTTTTCCTTTCTCTATTGTATGGAGTCAAGTGACAAAGTCTAGCCTGTGGTTGCGAGAGAGGATTAAGATCCAACTTCGTATAGTGAAATATCTACACAAATAACTTGGAATTCTTCTGCAAGAAAAATTCGTAACTTCTTCCCCATTTATTGAAGTTTTTATCCTTTACTTGTATCAGCATGCACTTGTGTAAAAGTATTTTATAATTTGGGTTATAATCCAATCCCACGTCGTCTATTTTACTGCTCCAACCATTTGGCATCTGCTGGAGAGCTCTTCCAGGTGGGCTCCTGGGTTCCCTCTAACACACCTGTGTCCTTTGTTTTTTGGGTTTTGTTCATTTGTTTGTTCGTTTGTTTGTTTGTTTTGGGCACCTTTTTACCTTCTGGTACTACAACATGCCCCAGGCCTATGTTGTGTGCGTGGTTTGCTTTTTAAAGCCAAAGGAAATATTATATGCTCAAGACTTTAATTTTGCTTGTCTGAGATGAGGAACAGCACATACGAATACCTTTTGCTATCTTCATAAGTAAAAACAGTGGCACAGTTTCATAGAGTCATGATTAAACAAACAGCCAGATTAAAGAGTTATGTAAGATACATAACTGCTTTTCTTACAACTAAAATGTTCATGCCTCAGGCAGAAGACAGAGCAGCAACACTGAATTCTAATCAGGGCGTTAACAACCTTTAACTCCAGCACAATCTCGGCTGAGAGCATCAATTCCCTCTTGGTGCAAGCCTCCACTGGCTGTAGACTCAGAGCTCCCTTCTCACCACTTCTAACCTCTGTCAGTGTTTGTAAATGTCCAGAACGTGCTCTCTCAGAAAAATCACCAATTGAATAATACATTGTGTTCATATGATAGTTTCGGCTCTTGAGACCCTAGAAAATTTTACAGCGTAGATGTAGGTCGCTTACCCCAGAAATGCACTGAAACAAAGCTGCCTGTGAAAGCTGCAAGGACACATTTGGGATAAACCACACTACGCAGGATTCCAGTTGTGCATTTGTTTATATTTTCTGTAAAAGAGAGAAGCTGAGAGAAATTTCCTTGATTATTGTTGGAATTCCCAGGAGGGAGGCTATATTTACCTGACACTGCTGACTACCAGCACACAAAAGCGAGTTAGAATTAAGGTATTATACAACAATAAGGATACCTTCAGGAACATATGACATTTCACTATTTTCAAAACACATAGACATGCACATACACACACACACAGAGTCTAATGACATTAGTAAAATAGTCCCACCAGATGGGCAAGGAAAGTATTCTCAATATATTATTTCCACTCTATGGATGAGAAAGGCTGAAGTAAGAGACGCTAAATTTCTTGGTGCAATCATGGTTATTTACTTGCATAGCACAAGAATTCAGGAGGATTTAGGAATGTCTCCTGAATCCTGGTATATTAACAATATATGTACAGAAAATCACAAAATATGTAGCATATCTAAAACATTTTTTCATGTTTTTTATGGAACATAATGAGACTAATCCCAATGAGAAATTTGAAAAGCAGCTACAGAGTAGTCAACTTTCCTCAAAACTCACGCTACATTTACATGACCCAACATGTTTACAGCCTGATTAACCAGTCAGTTTTCCAAAATATGGTCTAGCCACAACAAATATTCTAAATCCTTAAAATGTAATTTCAAAGAAATTGTGTGTGTATTAAAGCCCAAGTGGAAAAATATGTGGATTCTTTCCTCCAAAACAAAGAGTCATTTCAATAACATTTATTTTAGCAGGATATAACTTGTAAAATTGTAAATGAGGAGTATGACATGATGTGCTCTTTTGTTTTTTGTCACAGGAAATTTAAAAAATATCGTATTTTGCCTTGTTATTTCCACAAAAGCACTTAGCAACCTTTCATATTTTCAGCATTACTTTTTGATAAGACAAAGAGAAGGGTAATCTGTGGGTGGCACTCCAAAATAATAACCAGAGGAGTGTCATAAAAAAGAACATGATGTCAGCTGCTAGAATGTTCACCGACTATACTTCCCTGAGAATTAAGATGAACATCTTTGTGATTACTTATAATACAGAGTGATTTTACTTTTGAAATCCAAATGAAGTCATTTATTCCAAAGAGTAGAGGCTCCCAAGTACTGCAGTCACCTTTTTAAGAGTAAAGTAAGGAAGAAATTAAGCAGCCAACTTATTTCAGATTTTTTTCTCTGCTTCTAATGTTAGTCTTCTTTTATTCTTCCCTTTAAGACAAATACGATCTAATATATCACTGAATATGAACTGTGAGTAACTCTCCGAAGAATTAATCTAATGTATTTTGCTGTTTAGTTGTTAAGTGCAGTTAAGAAATTACCATCCCCAAAACTGTTAATTAATGCTAAAACTGGCAATTATTCTATTTCCTTTCAGCAGCAGTCTTGATAAATGCTTGACTTTCTTTGGGTTTTTGATTGTGAAAGCAACGGCCTGTCAATCTGACTTCGTGTCTTTCCCTTCTGCCACTGACTTAGAGATGCTGGTGGCATTGCAGGCTCCAGCTGGGGGTGGGGAGCCCTCACACTGGGGTCACCAGGAGTTTCTCACTCTCAGATCCGTCCACAAAATACCATGTAAGTAAGTGTTCCTACAAGTTTATGGCTCCAGCCGCCTCTGCTCTGGGGAAGCCGCCCCAGCTGTGGTCCTCTGCACTCACCTGCCTCTCCAGATGTCAGGATGACTGTTGGCCAAGTGACATCAGTTCTCAGGTAAGTCTAAGAAAAGTCATTGATTTTTAGTTTCGTCAGTTTTTTCTTATTGTAAGGACAAGGTGATGACTTCCAAGTGCTTTACACAACAGAAGGAAAGTGTAGCAGGAAGTCTCTAAATTTAGCCTTAGACCTTTTTTCCTGGGTAACTTCCTCACTCAGGACAGCCGCTGGAAAGCACCACTCTCTGTCTCAGGACAAAAAGGAGCAGGACTAACAATAGATTCCAAGAGCCAAGTGTTCTACCTTTAGGCAGCTCTAACCTTGGTTACTGAAGACAGATATTTAATCATTCTCTTAAATCTAAAGGGAATTAGATTAATGAATCAATCTTAATAACTGATTTTAGCGATTGGTCATAGCCATCAGTAGAAGTCTGGATAACTGGCATATTACACTTTAAATTGAATTAGGCTGCATATTATACTACAGCATACAATAGATTTGAAAAGACTTGATATATATACATAGAGAAAGAATATATACATATATGTATATTTCATTATATATATGTATACATTTGGCAATTATAGGTCTATTCACCACTCTTCTCTACCCTCGTCTATGTCTCAGGAAACTAATTAATGCAGACTAAATTACAATGCTCCTTTGCCTTCTGGCCTTCGGTTGGATTCATCAGAGGACAAGAACACAAATGGAGGGAAGAAGAGAACGTGGTTGAAGGTTTGGTTTCCTCAGCTTATTTCCTGTGTGCTCTGTGGATCGGGTACATCCTCAGACAAGGCCACAGTTCTTCCCCATGGATGTCTTTTAGGGTCTGCAACTGCTCCTGCCTGCTGCCCACTCGTGCCTGGGTTACAAAAGCCCAGTTGTTTACGTGCCTGACCTCGAGAGCAATTTCCAGTATCAAAAGCAAAAAAGTACACACAGGAGGTGCGGTGATAACGTCATCCCCAAAGCTTTTCTTTCTCCCCAGTTGCTTTTGGACACTAGATCATATTAGCATGTCTAAAGAAAGAAGGAGGAAGGCAGTGTTCTGGCTACCCTGAAAATGACATCTGCACAGAAGAGGAAATTGCCCAATGTTCTAGTTAAAGAGCCAGGACCAGCAGCTCTTGTTTTCACGAGACAATCGGTTCTATCGGCTTTGTAGTTTGTGGAAATTTCTTCCAAATTCTGTCAGGGTTGATTGTTAGACTTGCTTTAGGTTGTTGTGAATTTACACTTTTTTTTGTCTTAACATATATTTTATGGGGACATTAGGAGAGGATATCAGATGCTATTTTAAACTCGAAGACTCACTGTTGAATTAACAATGACTATTAAATAAACCACTCATATTTTCTATCTCATGTGATGCTCAACTCAATATAAAACTCACCTCTTTATCTGTTCCTTATGATTGAGATGAACTACCTGTATCTCCCTGAATTTCCTCAGATCCATGACTTTGTTTTCCTACCTTCCCTTAGCTCTAGCTCTACCTGTTGAAATTCTACACTTTATTCAAGGATTATCATGCATAGGAACTTCTCTATGAAACATATTCTGATGTCTTCTGTCAGATATTATCTCTCCCCTAAAATCTTGGAGATGAGTTTCAGCAGCTGTAGTTACTGAAGCAAAGCACGGCACTTTACTGCTGGACAGATGACACATGGGATGATGTCATGTGTCACTAAGGGGACAGGCAGAGCACTGAGCAGATTGGCAGGTGGCCAAAATCCAGGAAGACTGGTATGTCATGTAGAGAAAGCACAGACTGAAAAGGAGTCTTGTGGGAAGCAGCAGGATAACCAGTTGTGGCATCTTAAAGTCGAGGTAGAAGATTCATAAGGGAGGGAGTGGTAAGCAGTGGAATGAATGAATTCCATTCATTGAATTCACAGCTGGAAGGTCATTACCGACCTCAGCAGAGCAGTTTCAGTGAGAGCTGGAGGTAGAAGCTAGACTGCCACGGACTGAAGAGTGGAGAACGTCGCTTGTATGCCTGGTCCTCTAGCTCCAGACATGCTGGCCTTTCCAGCCACTCACGCAGATCGCGTTGTTCCCTTGGGATGAGAGTCGTGACATTCTCTCCCTTCTTATCCAGTTAACACCTTCTAGATTTAATAGGCTCAGGTGTTCCTCCTGCACAAGGCCTTCCCTGAACATCACCTGTCACATCAGGACTTCCTGTTCCACGTCCTGATACTGCCCTATCATTGATTCTGATTCCACGTTCACCTGATTCCAATAACATCTGCCTCCCTTCCCACCACTACACGAAGACGGGCCCATGCCTTGTTTTCTGACTATCGTATCTCCAGCATCTAGTGATGTTCCTGATATGTGGTTTTTCACTCATCTAGTAACGATTCCCCTATACACTATATACGAAACACTTGAAATGAATTTATTCATTAATTTTGTTTCTCTGTGGTGCTTTGAATATGCAAAATACTTGATAAATATGTTCAAGCAATCAAACAATAGTTAATTAAATTGCATTAAAAAAACTAATAGGAACTATCTAAATGATCACAGAGCATCTAGAATCTTTTTCCTACATGGTATGATTTGCCTTCTTTGTTCACTTTTAGCTACTATGATGCCTGGCACAGAGTAAGTACATAACAATTTTTTATTGAACTGATAAATGAATTATTGAATTAATGTAAAATTATAATCAGTTATGGTCTAATCAATATCTTTGAAAATTAAAAAAAAATCAGCAAACAACAGCTTCTTTGATGATTCTACAAGGCAGGGAGATCATTTCAAAGGGAATTATGGCTCTTATTTTAACCTTGACATGAGGAAGAAAACAAAAAGGTACTTTCAGAAATCAAGGTAGCATAAGAAAGATCTTTTCAATAAGCTTGTATTTGAAAAGTTATGAATAAGAAATGCAAGAGTTACAAATTACCAAGAACACACATAAAAGAAAATTATGAGTATCATCTAAAAAATGCTACAGCCAAAATAAGGGGAAAATTTTTTAAAAAGAGAAAAAAAAGTGAGACAAATTTTAGGTTAGGTACAGCTACAGGAAACATAAGAAATAAATAGATCCTAAGATCATCAATATCATTGATAATCAAGAAAATGCAAAATTAAAACCATAATAAGATACTACTACATGCCCACTAGAATGGCTAAAAAATGAGACTGATAATGCCAAGCTCTGGTGAAGATACGGAGCAACTGGACCCCTTATGCACTGCCGGTGGGGATGTAAAATGGTACAACCACTTTGGAAAATATTTGGTAGTTTCTTACAAATTATGTACAAACTTACATTATGACCCAACTTTATTCCTGAGAGGTAAAAACTTATATCCACAAGAAGACTTTACATGAATGTTCACAGCAGCTTTATCCATAATAGCCCAAACTAGAAAAAACTCAAATATCCATCAATAGGTCAATGGATAAGCAGATTATGCCATGCAATGGAATGTGTCTCAAAAATAAAACAGAAATGGATTACGCATACATTCCACAATGTGGATGAGCCTCAAAAATATTTAAATGAAAGAAGCCAGACTAAAAGACTGGATACTATATGATTCCATTTATATGAAGTTCTGGAACAGGTAAAACAAAACTATAGTGATAGAAATTAGATTGCAGTTGTCTGGGGTGAATGTTGGGGAAAATATTTGTGAGAGGACATGAAAATGCTTCAGAGTGATGGAAATGTTCTATATTCCAAACGTGATGATGGTTACACAGGTATGTGCATCAGTCAAATTTATTATACTCTACATTTAAAATGGATATGTTAGTTCTGTTGTATGCAAATTTCATAAAAATTATAAATCATATTAATTGTAAAAAAGAGAAAACAGAAATCCTCAACTCCTACCTTTTTACTACTCTTACTGCTAAGGAAAATTTAGTAGAACTAGCATTTATAGAAAATAACCTGAATCAAATTAGGGCAGCAGATTGTACAGTAGCATCCAGCTCTTCCAAACAAGTTCAATTTTTAAAACACAGAAACTGCACCCTGTGTACACTGGGCAGCATTCTTCATTGCCATAAACAGAATGCAGTGTAATAGTTTATGCTATGAACCGAATTGTGCCCCCCTCTAAATTCATGCGTTGAAGCCCTACCCCCAAATGTGATGATATATGGAGATAGGGCCTTTACAGAAGTAATCAGGGCAAGTGAGGTTATAAGGACGGGGTCCTGACTGGATAGGATTCGTGCTCTCTTTCCTCCATGCAGGCACACAGGGAAAGGGGGCATCTGCAAGATAGGACAAGAACCCTCACCAGGTAGCAACTCTGCTAGACCTTAATCTGGGCCTTCTAGCTGGGAGAAAATAGATTTCTATTATTTAAGCCACTCCATCTATAGTATTTTGTGATGACGGCCAGAGCAGACTAATATAAACTGAAATTGCTTTATTACAGAATCTCTGGGAGGACAAGGATACAATTTTGATTGTCTCGCAAGGATCTGCCACTGAAAACTCTACCAGAGCATCCCAGAAGAACCAAGAATCTCCAGCGTGTATTCACAAATAGAGCCACTATTTCCCCACATTGTCACAGCCTCAGCTTACTTCCTTCCTTCTCCTAAGTCCCCCAGGGGGTTGTACACCTGGCAGCACCTAGGTGAGCCCGGCCTCAGGACCCACCACCAGAGTCTGCAGATTCCTTGTTCATGAGACCACAGAGCTGCTCATTCAGGGGACTGCAAATAGTTCTTCAAAGAAAAGATGGAGAAAGACTGAAAACATTCCACAGCCAAAAAACAGAATGAAGAATCACACACCAGACCAGTGAGCCTGATATTCCTTTGCCAAATTTCAAAGCAGACTATTGAAAGGACAGTTTTGGAATCCTTGGTGGGAAAAAAAAAAGCAATAATCGCTAAGGGAAACACAATTTTATTATGAACTAGGTTTCTCAGATTGGTACACCTGACTGATCTCAGAATGACATTTGAGGGTCTCCCATACTATAATTTGCACAGAATTAGAAAATGTAACACAGGTTAAAAAAAAAAAAAAGACGGATTGATATCATCCTTAAAGGAAGTTGCTACTTACCTGCCATGAAAAACATTTTTAATATAAATACACACACATCAACTTATCAAATTTGCAAATGACAGAGTGTCTGGGCACAAGTTAAAAGAGACTGCCTCAGAGGCCAGATCTGACTTTCTCCTGTGCCTCTGTGCCACTGTCCACCGGGACGCTCGCTAAGAGCGCCAGCCTGGACGGGAAGATGCTTCCACACCCATTGCTCTTCCGCGGGCCTCTGGTTTTTCATCTGAACACAAAGATCACTCCCACGGCCATTTCAGCTCTTGGTCCTCATGGTTCTTATGCGGCCTCTTGGTTTGGGCAACACTTTTGTTTTTCCTCAGAGAGCCAGTTTTTAATCTGCTCTTCCCTGCGGGCTTTATGAGGCTATCCAATTGATGTGTCACTAAGCACGTGGAAATCGTTGGTTACAAAGAATGAACAAAGAATGAAGGATCTTTTCTGAAACATCTGTGTTCACCAGCCCAGTCCATCGTGCCGCGCCTCTCAGTAGACCCAGGGCATGATTTAAAAACAAACAAAAATGTGGAGGAAGGAGAAAGAATGAGGAAGATTATAAATTGTGTTTTAAATCGTCTAAGATTAGCCTCTTCCAGCGGTGTCTTAGCAAAGGGAATGATCTTTAAAGTATGTTGTGCGTTCAAATCCTTCTGGTCAAAACCCCAGAGATGACACAAGCTGCAATGAGTCTGAAGAGAGTGGGAGAAATTCTGGCAACTGTGGCTGTCACAGGAGAGTGGAACCCTCCAATTTGCCCTTCTTTCTCACTAAAATCCTCCTCCCAATGAGAGCTGCCTTGATATTTAACCAAGTGCAAACTCCTCCAACCTTTTGGGCTTTTTGCAATTAGATCACCTTGCTATTTTTATGACTTCATTTTATGGCTTTCAGAAAAACCACCTCATCTGTGAAATATAAAATTTTGAGAGGATCAAAGCATATCATATGGAAAGGAGCATTAGATATGAATGATTTACATCTTAATATTATGAATTCAAAATTAATTAGAAAATTCGATCAGGGGTGATAGGTAGTGAGATACAGTTGTCCTTGTTGTAGTCTCAGTTTCATTTCTCCCACAGATCCTAAATCTTAGGGTGCTAGTCAGCACAATTCCTTTTAATCCTCTCTACATGGACACAGTCACACTAGCTCTAGGCCAATAAACATCTTTGGTCCAGTGTCACTTGTTCAGATGATGCATGAATTCTTGTGATTGTTGTGAGGGTGCGGAAAAGCCTGGTTCCAAACCCAACAGACATTGTGAGAAAATGAGTAGGAACACACTGAAATGCAGAATCCTCAAACTCATTTCCAAAATTAAAAACCATCTGCCCACAATTTATATTTCATGTATCTGTATGGTCTCTGGTAAAACACTCTATAAAATAAATTCACAAGTAATGATCCCTGTACAAAGGCTGGCAATACACTTTCTTGAGGACGTTTGACTTCTCTGATTTGCAGAGTGCAAAAAAATGATGGATATTAACAGTGAATTTCTAGGTGTTTGTCACAGTGCTTGTGAAGAACCCCGGCTCATTTTTCTGCATGCTCCATAGGTCCCTTTCCCACAGACACATAAATCATTGGGAGCTGAGTTCACCTTGAACACCAAGTTCTCTGATCAAGCATAAAAATCAAATCCTTTCCTCCAGAATGCTGCGCGTTTTTATGTAAGATCTCTTCTTGCCGAAGAATGCTAAAATTGTCAATCCGCTTGCTTTGTTACCTGCTCTTCATACTCTGCTGAGGCTGAAATGTGTCAAATGGACAGACTGCTCTGCCAGACACAGTCAGATTTTGTCAAAATAAGAAAATTAAACCCAGGCCTTTTCATAAAAACACAGCTTTGGAGTCCACTGGATGCTCCCATGAAGCCGGGCCTGCTCACAGCTGCACTTCCTCCTGGCACTTCAGCCTTGGCCAAATGTTGATTCAAAGCATAGCTGAATCAGAAATTGCTCAGGCAACCTCTGCATCAGCTGACACAGCCAATTGGTTATGGGAAAAGTGGTGTTTTCCAACCCCCAGTCTGAATTGCTGACCATAAAACATGAGATAATGACAAAAATTATCTCCAGAAGAGAAGTTTCAGTTGACTGAACTTGTCTTTTCCCATTTTGGGGGCCCTTGGGAAACATAGGAATTCTCTACTTTATCCTTCATCATGTTTTAGTATTTTAGGAGAGTTTGTAATGCTCTCTGAATTGCTTTGGCTTTCATTTAGGGTTAGAATTCTAGTTGGATTATCATTAATGGTGTGATTCTGCCAGTTAATTTTTGATGGTTAAGAATTCCCCATTGAAGAAGACAGTCAAAGATTAGAAATGTAAGAACACGGCCAGGCATTCATCAGAGATGCCGGCTGGAGCGTTTCCCTGGTCTGCCTTTGTCCCAGGGTGTCTGAGGTCTGTCTGATGCACTCTGAAGGGTTATTGGTGAGCTCTGGATGGATTCGAAGTTTTCTACATCAGTCTCAGAGATCTGAGGTCTGAGGTCTGTCTGATACACTCTGAAGGGTTATTGGTGAGCTGTGGATGGATTCAAAGTTTTCTACATCAATCTCAGAGCTCTTCATTTCCTCCACATAAATATTCCAAAGAACAGATGGCTGAGAAGTTATTGCATCACAAAGCAAGATAGAAATAGGAATGACCTTTCTTGCTCAATTACTGTCATTGGATGCTGGCTAATTTGAAAGTAGCAAAATGGTGTGTCTACCTTTAGTCATAACTCAATTTCCAGACAAATTGTATGCTGCCATAAAGGTAAAACCTTCACTGATAATCTGAGAGACAAAGATGTTTTTAAAAAGAAGAAATGGCTCACTTTTCAAAATAGCATTTTAACCAGTTCTACCTGTTAACCTTTTGCTTCCAGCCAAAAGGTTAATTTGGATTCAATCAATCTTCCAAGCATTGAAAAAGTGTGTTCATAATTATTTTTCTGTTCTTTCTAGTTTTAATGTGTTTACCCAACCCCTATGCACACTGAGACTCTGTTGTTTATTTGTTTAGCAATTGACTATTGGGATGGAAAAAGAATGGTCCCTCATACCTGAAAATACGAATACATTGCTTATTATAATTTGCTGGTATTTAGTATAAACATATACCTACTAGTATCATATTAAATAGCTACAAAATTATTGTAGAAGTGGCATATAAAATTAAAAACATACCACTTCAAGTACCTCTCAGAGTTCATTCTTCCAAGAATAATCATCTTTAATTAATTGGTTAGGCTCTTGTTTAAGCCAGTTCCTTAAATTCTAGGGTAGAGGCAACAATTTATGTTTAATTTGTTTTTCTAATTACAAATGGATTTGAACTGGAAATTTAAAGGTAAACTGGAACTGTCAAACTTATTTTAGGATAATTTTCAATTAGCCTAAATTAAATAAATGCTACAGAACTTTTAGGTTCAGCTCTTACTGAGAATAGTCCATATTAAAATGTGTTCACTAATTTTTATCCTGTTTCTAATCTTTAAATAATTTGCTCTCTGTCTTTTAAATCTTCTTTCTCAGCTTGTTTAAGAGGCACGGAAAATCCATTCTGAAATCTTATCCATTCTGAAACTAAATGGATACAGCTATGAAACGATGCCTCTTTTCTCCATACTTTGCCTTATAATTCTCTCAAGGAACCTGTCTAATTATTCATTTGTCCTTGAAGGCTTGACAACTTTTATTTGTTATGAGCCTATGAATTCAATATCCAGAAAGATGGCCATTACTCCCACATTACACTTGACCATATTACAGAATCAGAAGTAGTAAATATAATATACCAAAAGTTATGGGTTTTCTACCGAAGGCACCCATACAATGCCAGTCAGAGTACGAGAGGGAGAAGAACCTTGAAGTGGTCATAGATGCAAAGGAAATAAGTGAAATGAGTTCTGATGTATAGGAGCTGAAGGAACTAGCAAGGACATATCCTGATTTTATAGTTTGAGCATTTAAGGTATGGAAGATAAAGCAGAAATGTGATTTGTAGCCACCACAAAACACACCTTCCTTGCTAATGTCTGGCATTTTAACTGCCTTCACTTGAAAACACTTTCTGCACTTTGGATTGCTGTATTTCTATGCTTTTGACAGTTTGGTAGACTGTGTATAACCTCTGAGGAAATGGATCCAACCTAATTTTTTTTTTTAATTTTTAGAAAGATAGCTGTTAAATAAGTAATACAGTGTTTTTGTTCCCTGGTTTATTTAATAGGGTGAATGACTAAAATATTCACCTAAAAAGTCTGTAAATCAATACAATTCCAATCACTCCAGGCAAGTTGGGAGTTGTTCTGTCTAGTTTTTAAATGATTCTTTTACAAGCTGAACCTTTTCTTCAAATGATATCACACATAAGAGTCTAGTGTGTAGAACTGATTAAAATAAGAACAGCACCTATAGGACTCCATTTCCCTTTAGGGCTTGCAATAGACTCCCCCCACCCCCCGCCCCCACATGAGTGCACAGGCTCACACGTACATGCACACCGGCACATACACACACACACTGCGTGGACCCTGGGGGAGATCCAAGGGACACATTTTGGAAATAAACCTACTAATGTGCTCTCTCAATACCTCTTCCGGTCAATTATTATATGGATTTTTTCCTCTAAAGTGCTAATAGGGCAAAAATATTAAAAATAAAAAAACAAAAACATAGAAAAGACTAAATGGAGAGTCCCTTTCAAGTGTCATTTTGTTATCTCCAATTTTAATTTGTGCCCTGAAGGCACTATCCCATGGTCTGCACTCTGGAGCTCTGATTTCTAAGGTTGGCTGTGTCATTTACTAGCTGGATGACCTTGAGGAAGTTACTTAATCTCTCTGAGCCCATGTGTCCTCTCATATAAAATGATGTGATAACTTTAACTATCTTATAGAATTGTTAAATGATTTATAAGAGTACCTGGCACATAGTAAGCACTTAATAAGTTTAAGGTATTATTAAGTTCAATAATCCACACACCTACAAAGAACAAGGCACTAAGGGTTTTAGGGGATAAAGAGAGTCAGTAATACATAATCCTAGCCCACAAGAAATTGGCAACATCCTTAGCTAAGGACCCATATGAGTGCTTAAGAAGAATTTCTAAGTTGTGTGGGGATCCAGAACTTCCTCCAATTCACTCAGATCTTACTGAAAGAGAAGGGAACAGATGAAAGCTGCAAAATGTGGTTCCAAGTGTCAATCTCCTTAGCGATGGGAGGCAAGTGACTGACTGCTCCAGGCAGCAGGCTCCTGTACACTGGAACACGGAACAGAGGACCACGCCCTCCCTCTATCAGCCTAGCGACAGGATCTGAAAGAGCCCAGGAGGAAGAGCTACCCAGCCAGCTGCTTGAACCACACCTTTCCTAATACATGTAATGACTGGAGAGGTTCCCAGTGCTGCACACTACAGAGAAACAAAAAGGGGAAAAAAATAGGTTCTTCCTGGAAAGTGAGTTTTAGCACTCTCACTGACCTCACCGGATTAATCAGTCCATCTCCCGAGAGGTGGGGTGAGTACGGGGCCCCAGCTGTTCTCAAGGGGGTCAGATGGCACCACCGGGGGAGAGAAGAGGTTGGAAGTAAAGGAGGTATCTCGGGTTCACACAACGACAGGGACATCAAACTGTCCTTCAACGAGAAACACAGTTCTTTACGATGAAGAACTGCCATGCCAATGAGCTAGTGATGCTCCAACAAGAAATGGTAGAAAGAAGGACAAAAACACCGCCCCCCCAACACTTCCACTACACAGAGAGGGTACCGGCAGGGAGTCCTTTCTCTCTGACCTGAAGTGGAGCACCAGGGAGAAGAGGAAAACCATTCTCCACCCCAACCCTCACTCACACACAAAAGATCACTTTTAACTGGGATCATGAAGGTCTCCCAAGCAAAAAGTCAAGTTTCTAGAGAGAGAATTGTTTTTGCAGACATTGAGATATACAAGGGGCAGAGGGTATAGCATGGAGAAGGAACAGGGACAGAAAAAGAGAGAGTAGAGCTGAGAAAGGGAAAATGGTGACTAATGAATAAGTAGGTGCCAGAGCTGGAGCAGCGACAAGCACCCGGTCCTCAGGGCACCGGGTCGGAAGCCGCAGGTGGAGACCATTCTGCAAAGTTGAGACTGAGCCCGTAGGCAGTGGAGAAGCCCAGACCTCTGCAGACTGGATTTGGTGTGTGCTCAGAGAAGCAACAGATATATGGATTCAGCTGGTAAAAGACACAATTTAGAAGGCCACCCTGGTTGTTCCAGCAGGAGTATCACAGCTTTTCTTCCCTCTTCAAAACTTCGATCAAAACAATTCTTTATACATATAAATTGTATGTTTATATGTAACACATTTTAGCATAAAAGTACACAATGTTCCTTATAATTATTTTACCCATATTGCTCTGATATTATTCTCTACTCCGAATTACAGAACTGAAGCAGACCCTGGCAGTCATTTGATTGAATCCTTTCAATTCCTCATAGCAGGAATGTGAAGATGAGAAAGTTGAAGACACTTTTCATCAAGGTCACATAGACGGCTAATGACTTCATGAGTATAAGTTACTTCTCCAGTTAGCTAAGTTCCTTGAAGACAAGTACTGTACCTTGAGGTTCTAATATAGTGTTATTTAATTCTTAGAACATCTTTTAATCCAGCACTTTGAAAATGACCCATCTTTAATTAAATACCTGTTATCCATGAAAATTGAACTTTTGTGAATGACATCTTGTTAAAAAACAGACACAAATCCTCTAACAACAGATTCAGGTTAACACAATTCTAGCTCAATCTCAAAACTGATCCTTAAAGAAAATTCTAAATTCTTATGTTTTCTTCATGGAATTATTTATAGACACTTCCTGAACAGGCTAACTAGATTGTCGTTTTCAAACATCCTAGTTATATCATAACAAAAAAGTCAGCCCGACTTCGTCTAATCACAAGGATTTGGGCAGCAAAAATATTTTTCTATTTTTGAACAGAAAAAATAAAGTCATGAACAACAGCCACGGAGTTAGGATATTAAACCTTAAGAACAGTATCATAATTCTATTTGTAACACTTTTATTAGTGAGGAGCTACCATTTCTACCCTTAGTATAAGAATTCAGCCCTCCTTTCTTCCTGAGAATTCCCTATTACTGGTATTTAACTTCAAGAGGTGAATTCTTAGAATGAAAACATATAAAGGAAGTCTTCGGACAACTTTTCAGAGGCCTTGGCAGCTTTGCATTTCCAAGAGAGGCAAGACTGTAGCCCTCTTCTGATTGCTAGAGTGTATCTTCTATTGAATAACCATACCTCTTCCAGAATAGTGTCTGTAAACCATGCCACACACCCCAGAAGTTGATTTTTCTATAAAGCTTAAATAGAAAGTTTCATTAATTAAGTATACAATGTGTTTTAAATACCTGTGTTGGTTTTATTCCGTCTCCAAAGTGACCTCTATGCAAGTTTAAGTAAATGCTTTTAAAAATGTTGATTATTCGAGGCCCAAACTCTATTAACTGGCTGCTAACATGGGCTGGCAAAGACAGACAAAACTCGTAGGTGCTTTAGGGCAAAGAGTCACTCTCCCTGAACCTACAGGGCAAAACCCCTCTGATTCCTTCAATGTCTCCAGCTTCTATATTTAGATTTGAAGACATTTTAGAATAACGATATGATTTTTTTTCTTTCTGCCAATCCTAATTTAGATAATATTTTGTGTATTCTACCACTTTTCCTCAATTCCAATGGTAGAAAAAGACAAAGTTTCCTATTCTTCAAAGTTTCCTGAGAAAGGTGAAAACCTCCACCCCACTCCCAGTTGGGAACAGTACAGGAGCAGCTTTGCCTGTCTCTCTCCAGACCGCTGTACTTTCCCCAAGGAGGCGGGAATGAATATCAGTTGGGGCCTTAGAAAAGAAACCCTCTGGGTTCACTTTTTTGTAAGATCATCCTGTTCAAAAGAGAGCAAAGACCTCCCACGCCCCTGCTGATTCACCAGCATATAGAGATATTTTGATTTCCACCTGTGTGATTTCTCCCTCCTCCTCCTCCTCTTCCTTCTCCCTCAGATTTTGAATGGTTTAGAATTTGGTGGTATACATATTAGAGCACAGCAAATTGAATCACAAGTTGACAAGGAGAAATAAAGTACCACACTGAAGATCCACTTTAGTTGTAAGATACATGCCAATCTAAGAATGTCCAAATGCAGGGCGAGGAGAGTATGGAAAATACGGTATTAATAGTTTGAGAGTATTTACCAGCCATGTTAAGTCTATCTGTTCCACCATGATGAAGTCTCTCATTGGCAATCAACGTTTATCTGAGGGAAAATAATACTTGAATTTTAGTACATTGAGTCACTAGAGTGGAACCTTCCCTACTGAATGAAGGCACGGGATTTCCAGGGTTGTCCTCCCAGCACCACCACCCATGGCCAAAGCTCTGAGCCCTCTCCTGGCTGGCAGTCTTCGCCCCAGCCCCACTCTCCCTGGGGTGGGGCCATGAGTCCTCAGCTAACACGGACTGCCCAGCAAGGTTACATAACAGGCTTCCATCTTCATTGTAGTCTTCAGTGACATCATCCAGGCTATTAACCCAATTGGGGCCATGACCCCAGTCAGGGGACACAGTGCCACATTGCACAGATGGAGTCTGCACACATGTATGCA
The DNA here is from genome assembly GCA_004363605.1 of Indri indri. Lineage (NCBI taxonomy): Eukaryota > Metazoa > Chordata > Mammalia > Primates > Indriidae > Indri > Indri indri. The sequence continues at coordinate 355,038 of RJWJ010000075.1, forward strand.
TAAGGCAAAGATGAAGCATGAGTACACGTGGGCCTCAGACCACAGAGAAAAGGTAGAACCAGGTCAGAACCAAACCCTGAAATCATGAAAATCTAGGGGATGTGGCCATGGGGGAAAAAGTGTTATACAGCCCTGAATTTTCCAATTTTGAGCCTCACGCGAAGATGACAGCAAGGCCTTTGTATGATTGACAGATGGGAAGAAATGTCTCTTATAGGAGTTAAGCTTACAAATTTACCTTGCAAAAACAGTTGTAACTGTCTAGGAGGCTCTAGCTTGAAAATAAGAATACATGTATTTTTTTAAAGAAACTATTTATTTAAAACCCAAATTATATTCCTCAGAAAAAGGATTTATGATAGCTAACAATTATAATTGGTTTCAGGGAAAAACAAGTAAACACAGAATAATAATAAATGTTAGCCAATTAATGACCCCATAATAAATAGCCTGCAATTGAATAAATAATCCTTTAGACTGAGCCCTGAAGTATCAACACTGGCAAAATTAATGAATCTTTTATAGACCCTAGTTAATAATAGACTTTAGATCTGACAGGTGCATGTTCCAGAAAAAGTAGAAATCAGAGTATTATAAGGCTCTCAATCCCCATTCACTGATACTATGTCAACTGTTGGGCCATTTTTCTGACAGAGATAATAGCAGTTCTTTTGATTAATGACTTGAAGCCTTTCAAATTTATTTGTATTTATGGGTGACCTGAAACAGTCATTTTAGGCTGACAAAAAAGCAAAAAGCTAACAAGAAATTCACAGCTGTGTAATTTGCTCATTGAGGGCTTGGGCTCCAAAATCAGACTGATTAGATTAGAACCCTTACTCTGACATAGAGAGCTCTGAGTTTTTGAGTATATTACTAGATCTCTCTACCTCAGTTTTCCCATCTTTATAATGGTCAGAATAATAGTTTCTACCTCGTAGGTTACTGTGAGGATCAGTCGATGGAGTTAATGATCTGAGAATAGTGCCTGGCACACATGTCCTCAGAAAACACAGCAATAGTATTGCTGGTATTAATATGAGATTTACTGTACCTCCTGCTTAACCAGAGAAGCAACAAAAGAGAAAAATATAGTTTGTCTATATTCAGCTTTGGTTAGTATGGAACAGAACCTATCACTCAGAGCTGTAGGTAGTAAAGAACTAATTCTTAACTGTGCAAAACTCTTTAGTCAAACATACCAAGCAGGATCTTGGTAGTATGTGAACACTCCATTTTGAACCATTATTTTCTTTAAAAATGTGATCAAGGAGGCATCATTTTAAAACCACAAGAAGCTTAAATCAAAAGACCCTGTTTTTCAAAGTACATTTATTGCAGCCTTTCCCAGAGCACAGGTTTCTCTGCTTGACAGTAACTAACTTCCCTTTGAGCATTTCTGTGTACACGTTGACTATGGCCTTCATTCCTTGCCGGATTTGCCAGTGCAGTTTTCTCTAATCCCTGTGAGCACTTTCTCTGATAAGGGCTAGAGTCTGGGCTGTTAACCTAGTCAAGGGCACTAGGCCACATTTAAGAGATTTTTTAATTACACACCTTTGATCCCAAGCAATACTTCTCAGTTGACATTTCACTGAGAATTTAATGCATATTAAACAAAGTTCACAGAGAAATGTTCATCCTACTTGCCCCAAAAAAGATTCTCTATACCAGAGATTCTGGTTAATTTCAGGAAATCTTGTAACCTACAGTAGGATTCAAAGACATATTTTTCAATACAGATGGTGGTTCAAGTATTACTGTATCAAGAAATTACTGTATCAAGATGATAGATAACATTGTGATATAATGAATTAGTTAATTTACCCAGGAAAAAGATGGCTAATGTTGGAGATTAGGATAATCTTCTATTTCCCTTGAGTAGATTATATATGTAGTAAAAAATAAAAAGATGCACAACCTCTTTACTCAAAACTTGAAGAAAGACTCATCTCCTGTCTTTTGCAAACAATTGAAGGAAAAATAAATTGAGCTTAAGCTTGTGATGCTGGTTGGCCCAGATGCTTGAAAGTCTATCTAAGCATCGAGTTGTGCCAAATTAACAAGCAATCAGAGTTTACCAGATGTATTCATCCATTTATTCATTTACTATAAAAATTGAATGCCTACTATGTGCAAGGCACTTCCATAGGGGCCAGGAATAGAGCAGTAAATAAAAAGAGGGCTTTCTAATAATGCATTGTGCCTTTAAGAATTGGGCTTTATGGTTCTAATATTTAAGCTATAAAAAAACTCTAACAAAGTTAATGCTTATCGACAAGAAAAAAAGCAGAAAGAAGTTAGCTTGGAAACAAGGAACAGGCATTTCTTTTCTCTAATGCTCTTTCCTTTCAATAAAAAAAACTAAGAAAAGAGGAAATACAAAAAAAAAGAAAGAAAAAATAGATTTTTCAGGGCAAAAGCACATTTGACTTAAAAAAAAAATACTCTGAAAATACTATCCATAAAGAGACTTCATTTCAGGATTAGTCTGGGCACTGGAAAATTTAATATTTGAGACAAGTTCAGTATTCAGAATGGTGATTTTAATGAGCTGAGAATTATGTTTTCCATCAGTTTTTAAAACAGGAAGCAATAGTTTATCAATACAGACAGGAGTCAGCAGGAAGTGAAGTGTTACATACACATTAAATGTGTTAAGTTTGCTGAAATCCAGGGATGTATTAATTGTCATTCCTACAGAGAAAAATATCAAAGAGAAAACCCTCAACTTACTTACAGTCTGTACAGAGTTGTAAAACATGGTTAGAACAGGAGCTTGTCCATCAGAGAAGTCCTAGGATGCAGTAACTATGGATAGCTATATCAAGCTCATGCTCAGAGATGAGCTTTCAATCTGAGATTGGACATATTTAAGAATTATAAACTAAGAAAAGAGATGTGGACAATAAGACTTGCATTTTAAATCAAACAACAGTTATCACACCCTCCTGCGAGGGAGCAGATGGTGGCAGTTAACAGATTTCCCCATAATCACTGAAACGAGGGCATGGAGCCAGATTGCACTAACTGAAGGAAATGTACTAAAGGATGGAAACTCTTCATTGTTACACTGTCTACCCTTTCTGAGAAGCAAAATTCAAAGGGCTGAGGGACTTTAAAAACCCAAACACAACTCAGTACAAGCTGATACGGACTCAGTCATATAGAAACTTCCATATAACATCGCCCCTGCCTGAGGAGCACAGAGACACTTTAAATTCACGAGGTCAAAAGTGAGCTCTTGCTTACACCACCTCCGGAGCAAGTTCTTTCCTCGGTGCCCCGCTGCTCAGGAAATAGCACCACAAACTACTGAGCTGTTCAGCCAGAGTTCTGGTGATCCACACTGTCTTGCTTCTAGACACCCCACCTATCATCAGTCAGGTCCTGTCGATTCTGTGTCCAAAGAGCATCTCCTCTATGCTGCCGCCACCTTCACAGGCTTTGCCTAGCAGAGAAAAGAACATTCATCTATGGACAAAAAACAGGATTTTCTAACTAAGAATGCAACAGAACAAAAGCAGACAATAGAAACAGATCTGCAGATAAATAAGATATTGAACTTAGAAGATAAGAAACCTAAAACAACTATGGTTTATATGTGCCAGGAACAGGAAACTACTAAAGGGAGCTCTTCAGGCTGAAGAAAAATGATCCCAAAGAGAAACAGAAATTTGGGTAGAAAGGAATAAGAATGAAAAAAGTAAATACGTGGATGAATTCATATTGACTCACAAAACAATAATAACAATGTTTCGTGGGATTTCAAACACGGAGAAAATTAAGAAGCAAAAGATTTGGAATAAATGCAGATAACAAGTTTTTAAACTTCTACTATTATCAAGGAAGTAGTAAGTGCAATAACTTACATTAGACTGTAAGAAACCACAATATATTTTGCAATATTGAAAATAGCCAATAAAATAATATCAGAGAATGTATAACTACTAAGCTAATATGGGAAAAAAATAATAAAATATATACTAATTCTAAAGAAAGCAAGAAAAGAAAATACAATATAACATAGGTGGGAAAAATAAAAATGAAATAGAAAATTGATAAATATTAGTATTAAGTATATAAATAATTACATTTAATGGAATGTATAAAGTTGTCAGGCTATTTGAGAAAACAAAATTCAACTTATTCCACTTACAAAAGACATTAAATTTAAAAACACAAAAAGATGAAATTAAAAGGTAGGAAAAAAAAAAAGAGAGATATACCACAAAACATTGACCAAAATAAAGTGGTGGAAATATAGCAATATCAGACATAGTGAATTTTAAGACAAGAAGCATCCTTATCTTAATGATAAAAGAGTTAAACCACCAGGATGATATAAGCTATGTACACTCAATATGGCTGCAGAATTTTATATATAAAGCAAAAATTAACAGAATTAAAAGAGAAAAATAACAAATCCAAAGTGTTAATGTGAGACTTTAAAGTATCTCTATCAATAGCTCGTAGAAAAATCAGACAAAAGTTTATTAAGGACATAGAAGATCTGAACATACAATAAACGAATTGACCTAATAGACGTATATGGAATAATGCCCACAACCATATCAGATTGTACATTCTTTTCAAGTGCACGTAGAACATTTATAAGGTATAAATCAAGATTGAAAATATAAATCAGAGGATCATAGTGATATTGAGCTAGCCACAAATACACGAATGACTATAAAACCTGTACATCTTGGAAAATTAAGCAACAGACCTTTAAAATAATGTATTGGTCAAAGAAGAACTTAAAACGAAAACTTTAAATTATTTTGAACTGAATGAAAATGAAGAAAGACCTATCAAAACTTATTGTTTTTATAAAGTACTGATTAGATAGAAATTCATGGCCTTAAAAACATGTATTAGGAAAAAAGAAAGGTAATCTCAGTTTCCATCCCAAGAAGGTAGAAAAGCAGTAGCAAAATAAAATCCAAAGAACCTAAAAAGAATGATATAAAAAAGATAAAATCAGACATCAGTGAAAATAAATAAATCTAAAAGTCAATATTTTGAAAAAATTAACCAAAATTATATACCATTAGCAAGACAAAGCAAGAAAAATGAAGACATAAAATGCAATTTATTAATATCAGGAATAAAAAGAGATGCAATTATACATTCTACAGACATTAACAAGATAATGAGAAGATACGCCAATAAACTAGATATCTTAGAATAAATGAGCGCCTTGAAAAACAAAATTTCAAAAACTTACATAGGAAGAAATAGAAAATCTGAATATTCTCTTAATAAAGAGACTGAACTTGTTATTAGAAATCTTCCCTTAAAGAAAACTTCCATCCAGAGGGTTTATAAGTGTTTATTATTTAAAGAGGAATAAATACTAATCTTAGACATACTTTTCCAAAGAATAGGAAAGAGATGGAATTATTTCCAACTTATTTAATGCAGCCAAAGTAACTATGATACCAGCAACTTACATTATTAGAAAGAAAAATTATAGACCAATATGTCTCATGCACATAGACTCAAAAATCATTTAAAATTGGAAATTTAAGTTTAGTGATATATAAAAATGTTAATCTGTCACATAAAAATGGAGGTTTTTCAAGGAATACAAGGTTGGTTCGACATTTGGAAACCAATTTAGTTTACCACATTAAGAGAGAAAATTATTATTATTATTATCAGAGTGTCCTTGCCTTATTCTTAGTTATCAACAAGACTAAGTGTATTTGGTAGTTAATGGTCCTCACACCAAGAAAAATGTGCAGGAATCATCCATGACTCACTTAGAAACAGGCAATCTGCCTAGTTCCTTCTTAGACCAAACAGAGGGCTTGAGAACTAATAAATTTCTTCCAGAAGTAGAGTGAAATACTACCTCAGCACAATAATTTCTATCTTGAATACAGAAATAAAAAAAAGCACTTCTATACTTATATTATTGTCTCTTGAGAATATCAGATTGTATTTTTATGCAATTGACTTATTCTTAGCTATGTTTACATACATATATTGTTTTTGCCAAATAGATGTTACTGAGTAGTTTTGTAAAAATCAAAGCACATTTCAAATTCTCCAAATGAGCATTTTATTTAAATGAACCATGTGTTAAATAATTTTCTAAATGGGAGAAACTCTCCACTTTCTTTTCAGACATGTAGATGTCCAATAGTATATTAATGAGTTCTGACTTCCTTTCACCCTTCTTTTTCCATATATCAGGATTTAATCAAAGGGCTTGTAAGGATTAATTTCTTATTAATATGTTAAACCAAGGCTGACTGATAACCCTCTATGATAATGTTTTTGCCAGTCTTTCTTACTAAATTACACCTCGCTAGAGGATCCTAGCAGTTAAGTCATTACTGAAACCTTAAATTGAATAGCAATGCTTGGCCTCTCTGTATGTGTATTAACTAATCTGCTGTCACTCCTGAAGTGTGCAGAGTACCAAATTTGCTGCTGGTTCAGCCAGCAAAGTATGACATGCATCACTAAATCATGAGGATACGTTCTGAGAAATGCATCGTTAGGTGATTTTATCATTGTGTGAACACGTAGAGTGCGCTTCCATAAACCTAGGTGGTACAGCCTAGCTCACACCTAGGCTATATGGTCTAGCCTATTGCTCCTAGGCTACAAAGCTGTACCCAGTGCAGCATGTTACTGCCCTCAATACTGTATGAAACTCTAACACAATGGTAAGTATCTATGTACCTAAACATATCTAAACATAAAAAAGATACAGTGAAAATATGGTATAAAAGATAAAAAATGGTACACTTGTATAGGGACTCACCATGAATGGAGCTTGCAGGACTAGAAGTTGTTCTGGGTGAGTCAATGAATGAGTGGTGAGTGGATGTGAAGGCCTGGGACATTAGTACACACTACTGTAGACCTTTATAATAAACACTGGACACTTAGGCTACACTAAATTTATAAAATTTATTAAAATATATATTTCTCCAATAATAAATTAGCCTTAGCTTACTATAACTTTTTTACTTTATAAAGTTTTATTTTTATTTTTATTTTATTTTATTTAACTTGTTGACTCTTTTGTAATAAAACTTAGCTTAAAACACAAAAGCACATTGTATAGCTGTACAAAAACATTTTCTTTCTTTATATTCTTATTTTATAAGCTTTTTTCTATTTTTAATTTTTTTTATTTTTTTTCAATTTCTAAACTTTTTTGTTAAAAACACACAAACACACACACCCAGGCCTACACAAGGTCAGGATCATCGATATCACTATCTTTCACCTCCACATCTTGTCCTGCTGGAAGGTCTTCAGGGGCAACGACACCCATGGAGCTGTCATCTCCTGTCATAACAATGCCTTCTTCTGGATACCTCCTGAGGGACCTGCCTGAGGCTGTTTTACAGCAAAATATTTTTTTGTAAAGTAGAAGGATGACACTCTAATGATAAAAAATATAGTATAGTAAATATATAAACTAGTAACAGTTGTTTATTATCATTTTCAAGTATTGCGTACTGTACATTATTATATGTGCTGTGCTGTTATGACTGGCAGCGCAGTAGGTTTGTTTATGTCAGCATCACCCCAAACACGTGAGTGATGCACGATGCTACCATGTTATTATACCATGGCTACGGGGTTCGCTAGGCGATAGGCACTTTTCAGCTCCATCATAATCTTGCAGGATCTCTGCTTTTGACTGAATGTCTTTATGTATGAGTTTACTAAGCTTAATAACTATCCACAAGTGAATCCGTTTGGCTGTCTTTCTCTAGACAACCTTCCCAATGTGGTCAGCATTAATTCGAGAATGCGTTGAACAACAGGACCAGTGCAGCCTGCAGGGCTGGGTGGAGTCTTGGCTCCATCACAAGGTGGTTGGTCCTGGGGATGTTTCTTAATCTCCTAGATCTCAGTTTCCTCAGTACTAAAATGAGGATTAATGCCATTTATGCCATTAAGTTTTTGAGTATTATTTAAAATTATTTAAAGTACTAAACAATAATTATTTTAAGTTATTTAAAAATTCTATTAATATATGGATTTATTCACAAGTTCTAAAATAAAGTAAAAAGGTAAAGAATGGTTTTTATGTTATTATTATTGTTTGCAAGCTTGATATAAAAGTAGTGGTAGTTATCTAAAAGAATTATATAGTCTAACTATGTAGGTGCTACAAACAGCTGTCTGTTTCTTTTAAGAAAATATGCTGTGTTGTATATAGTTTATTGCAACAAATAATTCAATTCCTATAAGCTTTATGGAAAATATATTTCTATTTATAAACCTAATTTAAAACCTGCCATATTTAAATTGTGGTTAACTGCATTCCAGGAAAATAGCCACTTTGAAAAGAGATAGATGTTCATTTGAGAAACAAAATTGCATTAATGTCATCATGACTTTTATGCTGATTTCTTGCTGGTGTTCAAAGTTGTGTTCAAAGTGGCTCAAGATGGTGAAAATGTGCTAGAAAGTGAGAAATGAATAAACTGGTTTCCATGACCCAATCCATGCCTATTGAAGATGTCCTATACTCACAAAATAAACTCAGTGATCAAAATTCAATATATAAATCACCCGTATTATTAAAAACCAACATTTTAAGGCTGAATGCCATCTTCTCTCAAACCCCAAAATGCTATTATTTACATTTATCTGCCTGCCTGCCTGCCTTTCTTCCTTCCTTCCTTTTTCTTTCTTTTTCTATTTCCTGGAGCTACTTCACTCAACTCTTAATCAACTGGCTGTTATCTATAAGGTCGTGCTCCATGCCCATGAGTGCAGAGGCTGTCCATTACAGGCATCTGATTTTGCACACAGGATTTCTTCTGGGGCAATGACACACAACAGATTGCAAGGTACTGACCACTGGTTAAAACATCTGTGAAGAGTAAGTTCACTCACATGACACATCTAAGCCTTCCAGTGTGTGAGAAAACGTGAAAGCAGAAGAGGATCTAAGAATAAATAAAGTATCATAAAGTATCCTTACAAGTTGCAAATGCCAAAAAAGAATTGTATCAAAGTCTGGTCTATCTGACCTTGCCTAGGGCTGCTGATGTCATTAACATCAGCCTACAGATTGTTAATCAACTTAAGGTACATAGCATGTAAACTAATTGCTTGGTTTCTCTGAGTTTGTTTGCCCTTTTAGTAGAATAGCATCCGAAATCTCTTCTGTGTGTGGAGCACCCTGTGCGTCTCATCTTATCTGGTAACCCTCTGTGACTTGAGGGCTTGCAGTGAGAGACGAATGAGTATGTTGGTATATATTCTTAAGTGTCAACTATTACAAGATGTAAGTATGAAGTCTTGGATGGAGTGAGGTTAACAGCTATTAAAATTTTGATGAAGTGACCACTTTTTTCTAGTTTGGTCTAACTAAGTCACGAAGATCTAGTATAGTGCCCACCACAGAGCAGATACTGGAGAGATATTTGTAGAATCAACTAATGTATTGATTAATGAGAATACAATGCTTGGTCAAAACAGTTCAATAGTAATTAAGAAAGGCACCTCATTAAATTTTTTATACACACCTGATTAGTTCAAATTGTAGCAAATGGTTTTCAACAAGGAGTACACAGACATTATTCTCCAAATTTATAGTCACAGGAAGAATCTCTGATTATTTGTAAAGTACCGTCTTTAGTTAATGGTAGAAATATTCACATGGTCACTTTACATAAGGTTCAATACATAGCCACCAGGAATTGAAGAAGGCTGAGCCCTTTTTCTTTTCCTTCCTCCAATATCGTCCCTAGCTGTTAGCTAAACGTACTGATTACTTCTAGTGAAAATGAAGCCTTTGATTCCAACAGTCAGAAAAATAAGGTTTAAGATGAAAATACACTCATAAAGGTAATACGGAATTAATTCCATAGGTCATAAGTTACTAAAATCAGTGTATCTATAAAATTATAACATGGAAAATACTCTCTGCCTCAGATTAGGAAATTAGCAAATGTGTTTCTAGTAACAGATACCTTCAGAGTTGTAAGGTATATATAAAAAGAATTTGTTTTGCTCAGCACAAGCAACAGACAGCAAAATATACTGCAAAACATTTTACTAGTAGAGAAAGCAATAATTGAGCACATAACTTTACTAAACAAATTTAGTTCTCAGTTACTTATTTAATAAACATTAAGAAGGGGCCCACAAAGGCAAAACCAATTAGGACCCTCTTTTGGAGGAGATAGTTGTAATGTGATCAATTTCCAAAATGAAATGTGAAGAATTATTAATAACTTGATTGACAATCCCCTCCGAATAAAACCAACATAATTTGAAAATCAAAAATTACCATTCTAGGGTCTTTATATAAGTGTCATTAATATTCATAACAAACGAGGCCCCAAAATCCTAAGTAACTCTTATGCAAGGCCATGTGACTCGTGATTGGAAGACCCAGGCTGTGCATTGAGGTTTGTGTAATGACAAGGCCCAAAGTCATTTAGTTAAGCCATGCTGTCTCTCCAGTCCTTGAATCAGTGGTTGAGGTATTTGAGTTTGTTTTGTATTGTTATAGTTTTAGAATTTATAGAAATGCTAAGAATATGTTAAACATCTTCTGCTATTTTCCCCATTTCACATAATATATATTAATATTTTAATTATAAAATAAAATCAATATTGGAAAAATACAAAAAAAAAATAGAGCAACAGAAAACAGAAAAACCACTGGTAATGTGCCTGCACAGATATAATCACTGGTAACATTTCGGTACTTATTCTTCGTTTCTTCCTATGTATGTAGGTGTATATGTATGTATTTGTGTGTATATATCTATACTCGTTTAAAATGTTATGACCTTTTCATTTGCATTTTCCATTGTCATTATATTTTTTTGAAAATGGATTACTTATGGCTGCTGTTTTCCATTTTTAAGTTATACCACCATTTCTTTAGCTGCTTTCTTTTTGTTGGAGCTTTACTTTGTTTCCAACTTTGTTCACATGAATTCTCTTGCTACTTTTTTCTAAATTTATTTCCTCATCTAGAAGTTTGCAACTGAGCTATTTAATCTATGAAAATAGTTTTAAAAACAATTCTCTTTAAAAAAAAAATTGCAGAAAAGATGGTCCTATGTGGAAATCGATTGTCGTTTTCTCACAGTTGGTTAGTTGTGAGTTTGATGAAGAGGTGCTTATATATTTTAAAATTCAGATACAATTAGACAAATATTTCCGTCTCCAAATGTGTGATCATCATGTCTTCTCCAATGCATTCAATTGTTTCTCTTTGGATATTGTTGATTTCCTTTCATACATTTTCAAGTGAGTCAGCTAAACAAAATAATCACACACTGAGATGATAGGTAGAAAAAGCCACTGTCAAAAAATTCTTACAAAAACTGCTACATATTTGGTGTGTCTGACATCCAAAAAGTAATCAGGCTAAACACTGGGACCTTAAAAGGGATATATGATGGTATACTGTCCAAACTTTTATGATTGCCAAAAACATCCTTGTGAGTTTAACACATTCACTGTCATGTGAGTTGTATTTAACTCATGCTAGTTTGAGCCTGGGGCCTCGTGAAGTATACATAACTCACATGTCTCCTTACTGTGGGAGCCAAGAGAACTATTTTTCAAGTTGCATATAACTCATGCACAGAAGACAACAAAAAATAACAAATTTTTCATCAAATTAAAAAGGATCATTTTGTTTCCAAAGTTTTTATTCTATTTTTGTAATAAAACACTGTGGCCCCAAATAAACTTTTTTTCTAGTGTGGCAGTCAATGTGTTAAAACACAAAGCAATAAGAGTAGATAAATGCAAGTAATTTCACCAGCCTTGAGTGCTTTAAACCTAATTAGGCTCTTTCTGGAGAAGCAAGAAAGATCAATTTATAATAATAAAGAGGAATTCATTTATTATTACATGAGAGGGAATCAATAGGACTCTAATCAGTGAATTCATTTGAGAAAATATATAAATATATAATCAACAGATGATAGCACTGTACTGGCAAAAAAAAAAAAAAGGAGAAAATTCTAGTATAATGAATGGAAGCTTTATGAACGGTTTAGCTAGAAACTGCCGTGTTAGATCCTTAAGGTTAAAAACAGCTCCTTAGTTTCCATCTCTGACCCCAGCCCACACTCTAGGCGTGGAAAAAAGAGGCTAGCACTAACTGAAGACGATGGAGTTGAGAGAAAGGGTTCCTGCAGACTCCAAAACCAAAGGCACAATAATAGATGCTTAAGCTGCTGCAGAAGCTTCAGCACCAATGTTATTGTGTTTAAGGCTGCAAGTTCAAGAAGAAAAGGGATCATGAGAGCTTCAGATACTTCAAGTACTTTTAAAAGCTCATGCCCCTTTAAGAAGAAAATGTCTATAAAAATCAGTGGTCTGATGCCTCAGTAAACGACAAGGAGTAACGCAAGCTGAATGATCAGAGCAACACCGTCATTGCTATTTTGCTTTGTATACTCAGAGGACAAAAAAGTTTGCAAGAAACAGCCTGAAAGCCTGCCCCATCCCAGAGACCCACATTGGCAAAGGGAAGATTTCCAAGGCTGTATTTGGAGAATTTAATATTTTAAAAAACTTTACTATATGTGTTCCTTTGTTTGGGGCCTTCTATGATTTCTTTTACAACTGGGCCTTTTTTTTTTTAATATCAAAATGCTGGTTGTTCTTATATCCTTTTCAACTCAGAGATTATTTTCTTCCTTTCTTTCTTCTCCCTTCTTTCTATTTCTCTTCTCTTTTTTCCCATCTCTCTTATCTTTCTCTTCCTCTTCTTTTCTCCTCCTCTTTCTTGTTCTTCATCTTTGTCTTCATTTCCTCCTCCTCCTCCCCACTCCTCAAACCAAAATTGTACCAGAATTGTTCATATTGGTGTGGAAAGGTCAAGTTAATGGTAAGACTTTGGCTGACTGTTGTCAATTCTGCAAAGATCCTTTAGCATGGACTTGAGATTGGATTACAGCACTTGTGATTGCAGCACCCCAAGTCAATAAAGCAGAAATAAAGGTTTTTCTTCCTGGATGATCCTACAGGTGAGAGCAGTGGATCACAATGCCACATCATGCCATACAGATTCCTCTAAAAAGAGAGCGAAGTAATGAACAAGAAGATTTACAAATCCTAGTATTGAAATTTGCCTATTTTTCCTTTGCTGATGACATTCTCAACATAAAATGACCATGAACATTAGGAAATATTATATGCAAATAGCATTCAAGAAGAAACATTTATTATCCAACTTCTGAATTTATTATTCAGAGGAAAGAAAAATGTAAATCTATTGCAAACGAAGCTGCCAATTAAACTTAGAAAATATTTTTTAAGTATTCCCATGGTGACAGAGGGATAGGATTTTTTTTCTTTTTAAATTTACTCAGCTTCTAAACACAACAGTGGCCATGTTACAGAGAAGCATCAGGTAATACCATACAGAAAAGACATAAAGGGAAAATTTATGGATCTTAAAATCAATCTATTTTTTTCAGAGATTAGTGATTTCCTTTGCGTAGATCCTGAAAAGAAAAGTGCATTTGCAATGAGCTAGAAGTGTTAACCTGTATTTTGTGGAAAATAACAATATTGCATGTTTTAAATTCAGAACAAAAGAAAACTATGATGCCCGCAATGAAAATCAAATGGTATAGCCAAAATTTAGCAGGATTTTTGTTCCTAGCATTTACTAAAACATCTCTTCCTCTTGAAACAGGTGTCATTCATTTTCAAGTATGTTTCCAGGACTGAAACCCTTTTGGCTTTTTAATCTTAGGTCAATAGTGGAAATGTTAGCACGAGGAAAGTTAATACCGATTTTCTCGCCTTAGACTAATAAGATTTCTGGATTGCATTGGCAAACAATTCAATAGAAATTTAGAAAGGATACTTTAAGAGCAGGAAATCCCTTGTCAGGGAGAAAACACTATAGGCAGACAATTCTCATGTCCAATGGCTTCTACATTAAAAACAAATGTTTCATACTATTGAAATCATTTCATTACCCAGCTCGTTCCTCTTATCTGGAGGTAATTTTTAACAGATTCCAGCCTCCTTTGCAGACACAAATTTCCAGCCACTCTCCTTCATGCCCCAAGAGGCCATTTCATGAACAAGCTAACATCAATTCAAACAGGATTCATTTTTTCCATCACTTTACACCCTAGAAAACTGATACAGACTTCCCCAGATGAAGTTTAATACAGAACATAGGTTTATGAAGTGTGGAACCTCATTTCAAATGTACACATAATATATTGATATGGAGTTCGGGAACATTTTCAAAGAATACAAATGTGCCGGGCCCAAGGTTTAAATGGTCTTTTTCACTGAAATACAGCTCGTAAAAGATTTCAGAAGGCCAGAAAACTTTTAAATTTAGTGCCTTTTTTTGAGATTTCCCAGAATGTTCTAATTTGGAAGCTAAATTGTATATCCAGCATGCAAATGTGTAGTGTAAACAATTCATTAGATTAAATAAATTTGACAGTTGCAGACCCGATTATGAATTTCAAAGCGTGAGTGTCTAGAGAAAGGGTGCATGACTAAAAACCATGATGACAATAAATAATATATAATAATATAGGAACAATAAAATGTCCCCCAAACTTAAGAATGCAGTTACTCTTAGTTAGTAGAAATGCCTGGAGGGTCATGATTATTCAAATTCTGTATCCCGTCTGAGAAATGCCAACAAGGGATCTCATGAAACACACATAATCGCACAATTGCCTCTTACATGACGCTTGCCTTAAAACCTTGGAGATGTACCCTTCATCACATCCAGCCCTCCTTATGGGTACAATACCTGTTATCATACCCTTCCTGCATGAATTTATATTTTCGTCCTGAGTAACAAGCTGTACTGGACTATGCAGAACTGGACTATACAAAAATAGTACATTTTTTACTTAGCCTGAACTTCCATTTCTGTTTGATGCTTTTCTCACTTCAAGGTATGCATCCCACTTCATTCATTCAACAAATTTGTATTGGGTGCCTATTTCATGCTAAGAGTTGAGATGCAAAACTGGGGAAAAAAATTACTTTGCCCTTTAGAAGCTAAAAATTAAGAAATCTGGAATTAGGTTTTAGTTTTTTCTTTAATGGTTCTGTTCAATCGTCATCCATACTTTTCATAATACTTTTACTTTATTTATTCTAATCATTTTCATTTTATGCTGATTTGTAAACATGATTCCTTTTCAAACCGAGAAGTTTAATAAGATGTGATGGATAATTTCTTGTGTCAACTTGACTGGGCGAAGGGATGCCCAGATAGCTGATAAAGCATGCTTTCTGGGCATGTCTGTGAGGGTGTTTGCAGAAGAGGATTAGCATTTGGATCAGTGGACTGAGTAAAGACCATCACCCTCACTAATCTGGGTGGGCACCATCCAATCTGTTGAGAGCCCCTGGTAGAATAAAAAGGCAGAGGAGGGGCAAATTTGCTTTCTGCTTGATCTGGGACATCTTCTTCTGCCCTTGGACATAGATAATCCTGATTGTTGAGCCTTCGGACTTGGACTGAATTACACTATTGACTTTCCTGGTTCTCCAGCTTGCAAAGGGCAGATTGTGGGATATTTCAGCCTTCGACATTGCACAAGCCAATTTCTATTTTTTATATATATATATATATATATATATCCTATATCTCCTATGATAGATATAATACATAATCTCCTACTGGTTCTATTTTCTGGAGAATGCTAACTAATGAAAGAAAAAACGGTCTATGATTCTACTACTTAGAGAGAATCTCTGCAAATGCTTTGTGTCTTCTCTTCCAATGTTCCCTCCCACACTTGCATCATGCTTGTAAGTTTATCTAGTCTCGGGGTCAAGAGGAAGTGACCGTGCTTGGAATGAGACCATCCTCCTGCCCACTTCCAAGGAGCGGGGCCAAGGGGGGCCCCCAAGTCAGAAGTAGATCGACCGTCCCTCCACTGAGCTCCAGGCCACTGTTGGTAAAAGCCAAGTGGAGCACGCCAGGCTCCGAATACTCCCCGAAAGTTCTCACCACCACCCACCCCACTCCCTCACTGCTAATCTCATTGTACCCTTTGTCCCTATTTGTGTCGGACACACAGGAATCTCAGACTTCTCAGTTAGCTCTTTGCCTCTAATCTGTTTCCAATTCCCCTCTCAGAACGTGTACCTTATTTTATTCTTAACATATACTTTCCCCTCACTTCAAACCCTTACTCTGTGGCTACAGAAACTCTAATTCAATCAAACTCTCATTCAATCCCCTGTATCCTTAATATATTTTCTCAGCTATTTTTTTTTTTTTTTCTTTTTGCTCTGAGGACGCTGTTTCCCTGGAAGCCTTCTTTGGATGTGAGAGATACGTCTTCCCTACTCCTCATTGCTGTTTCCGGGTCATTCTCCCACAAACTCTGGGATTTCAATCGCATGTGATCGGGCTAAACAGCCTAGCACACCTCCAAACTGCAGCCGCTCCCTCACTCCTGCAGAAATTTAATTATTTCTTTGACCATCACACTCCTGGTTTTCCCTCTAATTCATGGACCGCTTCTCAGCCCCTTGGCTGGTTGTCCCTGTCTCTGAGCTCCAGTTGTTTGAGGGCTTGGCTCTTGCATCCAGGTCTAACTGGGTTTCAAAGTCCTAATTACCTCCCAAACAGCCTTCCCAATTCCTTCCATCTGAATTGAAAGCGACCCCATTCTTCCAGTTGCTCCGGCAAAAGTTGACATCCCTTGACTCACTCCTCCGTTCCTCTTTCTCGCTCATCCAGCACACCGACACGCTTACCTGCTAAATGCCAGGCTTTATCATCTCTAACATGTGCCATCGTCTGCATTTGAAGAGCTCTGAAATTGTATGTGACAAAACTGATTGCAGGTCACGTTTTAATTGACAGTTGAGAACCTAAAGAATACATTTTCTTTCTTGTTTAAAATGTGCATTAAATCATTCTACTACTCTGCTGAAAGCCTTCCAAAGGGCTCTGTGTCATACTAGGTAAAACCCAAACTAAATAAATAACTGAAACAGATCTACGCTTTCCGTTTCCTTATTCTCTGAATCCATTCCCTTTTGCTCAGTCTGCTCAGCCATGCGGGGCTCTGGCACACCCACCTCAGCACTTACTGGGAATGTTTTCCTTTGGGGTGTTCAGGTCTCAGTCCCTCGCTTCCTTGGAGTCTTTCAGCAAATAAGCCCTCCCAGCCCCAGCCACCGACCACACTGAAAACTGCCACGCTCCTCCCTCCAGCACTCCCCATTGCCCTTGTTGAGTTTTTCCCCGGAGTACTTATTACTTTACAGCACATAATGCATTATTCCTTACCTATTTTCCTTACTATCTGTCTCTCCCCCGCTAGAAAGTGCCATAAGGGGCAAAATTTTCTAATTCTTTGTTTTTTAGTTCCTTCATTCATTTCTATCCCCTTCATGTTAGAACTGCATATATGTGTGTGTATATATAACATACATTTTATTTTTAATTTATATGAATTAAGTTTAAATGTAAATTAAATTTAAATATCTTAAATATGTCTTTTAACTTTAAAAAGCATAATTATAGATTATTATAATAAAATTATGATATCTTATAACTAATATATCATAACATTATTGTAATAATTGTAAGTGACATTTAGTAAGCACTCTTTACATTATGCTAAATGGTTTCATGTACTATTTGATTGAATTAGGTAATATAACCCTATTTTAGAAATTAGGAAATTGGGCCGGGCGCGGTGGCTCACGCCTGTAATCCTAGCACTCTGGGAGGCCGAGGCGGGTGGATCCTTCTCAGATCAGGAGTTTGAGACCAGCCTGAGCAAGAGCAAGACCCCGTCTCTACCAAAAATAGAAAAAAATTAATTGAACAGCTAAATATATATATAGAAAAAATTAGCCGGGCATGGTGGCGCATGCCTGTAGTCCCAGCTACTCGGGAGGCTGAGACAGTAGGATTGCTCAAGCCCAGGAGTTTGAGGTTGCTGTGAGCTAGGCTGATGCCACGGAACTCGCCCCAGGCAAGAGAGTGAGACTCTGTCTCAAAAAAAAAAAAAAAAAAAAAAAAGAAATTAGGAAATTAATTCTCAGAGAAATTAAATAATTAGCCCAAGTCTCCCGGTAGCACAAGAGCTACAGGGCTGAGATTTAAATTCAAATCTGTCCAATTCCAAAGTCTATGTTCTAAGCAATTCATTATTTTGTCTCTGAAGGTCAAATGCAGAATTTACGGAGGAAATCACACGGGTTATATTCATAGCACTTGTTTAGAGTTCCCTAGTTCTACTGTTTATCACCAGGCCTCTTATCCACAGGCATCCCTGCTCATGGGTTCTTTTTTTTTCTTTTTTAATTTTACTTCAGAATATAACAGGGATACAAACATTTTGGTTACATAAATTGCTTTTGTACCATTTCAGTCAAAGTTATAGGTGTGCCCATTGCCCAGATAGTGTGCATTGTACCCAAGAGGTGAGAATTTACCCATCCCCTCCTCCCCCCACACCTGCTTGATTTCCAATGAATGTTATTTCCATATGTGCATGTAAGTGTTGATCAATTAGTTCCAATTTATTTGAGTTGTCTCACAACTGCTGCTGTGATTCCTTTTAAGTATCCATATATGTATATGTGTCATTTATCTTTATAAAAGAAACTGGGGCTTCAACATCATTTGTGATCCTTTGTAGATAGTCTGGTCTTGGTTCTGGTTTTTTTGTTTGTTTGTTTGTTTCCTTCCTGTTTTGTTTTGTTGCCCTACGGTTGCCTGCAGCAAGTGGAAAAACATGCCTCCTTGACTCCTTGTTCAAACCTGGTGGAGAGAGAAAACTTCTACTCCTACCACACAAAGGCCTTTCACAAAACAGGGCCTACATCTTCTTAGGGACCAACAACTGTTTCCTGGGGAATAGCTGGCCCGGAATGGACAGAGCCTGGGCACATTCTGAGTAAGTGTTCACCTTGTTCCTGTTCAAACCTGGTGGAGAAGGAAAACTTCTTCTCCCACCACACAAAGGCCTTTCACAAAATAGAATGGAGGTCTTCTTAGGGACCAACAGCTATGTCCAGGGCATAAGTGGCCTGGAATGGACAGAGCCTGGTTTCCTCCACCAGTAGGCTGTTGGACAGATGGGGTCATTATGCTCGGTTGCGTCTAATGAAGACTCATGCTGGGCACTGAGGGGTAGCAGAGGGGGCCGTGACAAGCTGAACAGAAGCAGGGATGTTTCAGGAAAGAAGCAGAGAGGTGGAGCAGGCAGTTGGCAATGCCACTGCATAAGACAAGGCCTTTACTTGGTGCCTTTCGTGGGATCAGCTGATGTCAGGAAGGAGTTGGATTCCAGTAACTGGAAATCAGTCTGGGTCTTGGTTTATTTCCTTCATATGCAGCTCCCAGGAGAAAGGAGAAGTTTAAATTTACTCTACATTTTCTCTATAGTTTGAATATCTAGTAGTATGCAGAGAGTAGCGGAGAAAGCAAAACAGGAAAAAAATCACAGCAAGAATTTTGGCCTCTGTAGTCCCTCATCAAACTGCTGTTTGGTGCAGCAGTGGGAGGCTGGTTCCACAAGGCCCTGCCTTTTCTTGGTATGTTCCCTATTCCTGATGTCCACTGAGGCTGTGCCCTGCTTGGTGGCGGTGCTGGGTGTGCTCATGAGAGCAAGTGTGTATCCCCTGAACCCCTCTCATCAAGACCCTCACCCCTCAGAGGTGAGAGCTTGTTCCAGAACCTTGCCCAGCTTTCCTCCACTAATTTGTGAAATTTCAAATTGCCCAAAATTCTTTTTTGCTATCTTTATCCATATGCCAAATACTTAGCAGACATTCTCAAGTTTCTACCATTGACATGACAGCCTTTTCTAGGATCCAGGAATGCAGGAAGTTCTCATTGCTTTTCCCCCGTCTAACTCAGGACTCATATCAATAAAAATGGAAGACAGAGGGGCATGAGCCGGAGAGCTCAGCAAAGAGGAACTGTGTTCTGTCGCAGTTAGAGGGTGGGTTCTGGGACCAAGCCACAGAAGTCAAATCCCTGCCCTGCCATTGACCAGACTGGACAGCTATTTAACCCCTGGGTCTTTCCGTCTGCCTCTACAAAATGAGAATTGTGGCAGACCCAACTCCACACGGTAGCACTCAGGATTAAATGATCCAATATACGTAAGCACTTGGAAGTGTGTTCGGCCAACCAATGAGTAGTAAATATTATTACTATTATGTCACACTTGAACATAATTTCAAAGATTTTTTTCTTACAATTTATAGTTATACAGTACTACTGTGTCCCTTTTGCTATTCTTGTTTGTCTTTCCTCACCTACCATAATTTTCGCAGGCCTTCATTGACATACGATAGCTAAAATATATGGGATATCCCTAGTGTTCAACAGTAGGATAAGATATCTTCTTTGTTTCTAAGTATCTATTACACTTAAATATCCGGTATGGCTGCTAGCCTAAAATTATAATTAGGGACAGCAAATATATTAATACATTGAATGCCAGAAAACTAGAAATTTTCAAAACAATGTTGTTTAGCTTTTGTAACTATATTAAAACATGATTCCAAGTTCTCTGACATGACTTCCATCAAGAAGTGGGTCTAAGTCCTCCCTTCAATGTGAACAATTTGACTGCTTGATTAATACAGTGCAGTAGAATACATGACAACCGAGGCCTTAAGGAACTGGCAGCTTCCACTTTCTGGCTCAGGAAAAACTCACTCTTGGAACCAGCCACCATGCGGTGAAAGAAAGCCCATGAGGCCCGTGGAGAAGGTCAGGTGGGGAGATAGAAGCCCCAGCCCACGGCCCTGGGTAGGCTTCTAGCCACCAGCCAGCACCAATTTGCTACCACGGCCCCCAGTCTGTCTCAGCAGATGCCACTTGCAACAAAGACAAACTGTCCCTGCCATGCCCTGCCCATATTGCAAATTCATGAGCAATATCGATGATCATCGTGGTTTTGGGCCACTAAGTTTTGGGGTGGTTTGCAGTAAGTAAATGAAACAGGCCATAACATCTTACTTCTACCTAATTAAAACTTTGATGTATAATTTTGCAATAGTGTGAATTATGCAAAAGTAATTTATTTTAGTTTCATCTGCTCTCTGTTCCTCAGTGCTTTCCAGTGAAGGATCTACCAAACGAAAGGGCCAAAATTTAAAAAGACCAAGGCCGATGCAAGGCTTGGATAATCCGCAAAATGGATAATCAATGTTGTGTCATTGAGATATAAAGTATAATTACCCAGGCAGTCAGTGTGGAAAGAATTAAAATGGGACATTATGGCAGGGCACATATTTCAGGAGAACATAAATTTTCTGGTAAGACTTAGAATCAAAGCTGCGTGCTTAGTGTCGGGAAACTAGCTTTTAGAAGCAGGACCGTGGACATCGGGCATTGAAACTCAAGCTATTAGGCTGAAATCTTAACTTTTACTTGGCCACAGAGCCAAAGTTTTGATTTATGTAAAATATACTAAACCATGTTCTGTGCCAGATATTGGATCACGTGCTTTCACATGATCTTTGTTAGAGCGTTTTCTTAGGATATTGTATCATTTCACACAATCTTTTCTTTCATGGAGAAATGCTCTCCTTCTGGCCTTGAAACTTCCCTGCGTAAAAGAAAAAAATCTAAAGATAGTGTAAATATTTTTCAGCCCAAGATCCCTGTATTTTTCAATTTGCAATTGTAGTTTTGTTTTCACAGTTACAGGACTATGACAATCACTGTGACGTTTGGATACTTCATTTTTTAAATACTAATTATTATAAATGACTAAATAACTTCAACGGAAAAAATTTTTCTTTTAGAAAATGTCCTCCTAAAAAACTTTCTAATTGCAAAATAAGGGACTCAAGAGGGTCTATTATTTCCTTCAAGACACTATTCTTCCCTTAAGGGGAAGAAGGAGTAACAGTAGTAGAAAAAGTAGTAGTAATGATAAAAAAATGAAATGGTCTCTTCATAGACAAAAGAAGAAAATATTTAAAAAGAAAGTATATTAATTTTAAAGTAATTCATATACAAGCTGAGTATCTTCATCTAAAGGCAATAATTAATATAAATTAAGGCCACCCCTTTAAAGAGGTTGCATTTATGAATTTCATTAGCCAATTGCATCTCATTACTAAGAACATGCATAAAACCCCCAAAGTCTGAGAATTTGTCCTCTTCTGACTCCAGGAGTACGATGACCACAGGAGTATAATGACCAGCAAGTGCTGATAAGAGAGCAAAATTTTAGATGCAGATGCCCTAGGAGTTAATAAATAATATAGTGAAAGTTACTATGGTCCCCATCGGCATTATTATTTGAATCCTTATCTAGAGACTACACGCATTTTTCAAAAATGAGGTCCCACTTATCTCATTTTTCTCAAGTTCTCATGAATCATGTCTTCTATTTATTATGTATCACAACCTGCCTCTGTTGTTTTTAAAAGGCCTTCAAGTACAAACCAATAACACGGGAGAATGTTTGATTCAGCAGCTTTCGTGATGGGGCAGCTGGAAAAATAAAAGTTGATTGATGAAGCAGTGACACCCATTTAGGCCACTGGTAAATATCACATTATCCCTGGAGATCAGTGGCATTACCACCTTCCTCATGTGTGCACACTGACATATGTGCACATGTGAGTAACTGAGAACATATGTAAAAAGTGTCCTATGGGTGTTATTAAGTTTAAAAAGTCCGTTATATCACACAACGGAAAATAATTAGTTCCGTTATTTATAAGTAAGCTTTCAAACTGACAAAATACGATTTTGGCTAATATCATTTAGAGTAAAAGTTAATTGCAGAAGCCCTTTATCACAGAAAAATTTTCAATTAATATCAATAATGCATGTATATGTATATAGTATTTATGAAATACAAAAACATGTATATGTGCTGATTTTGAAAATAGTGGAAAAAATGGTAGCATCAATTAGAATTTTTAATTATTTAGTTTCTTTTTTATTCTTTGATGAATTATCTTTCCAGTTGATTTTCATTTTTATTGATATCTTTCACTGGAGTCTAATTTTATAGCTTTGTACACTCCCTTCTTAAAGAGATGTTAGTTTATTTTTTGCTGCTTTGTATATTAATAAAGTTATCAGTGTTTTGTGAGTATTTAATATTCCCAACGCGTCATTCTTTTTGCAGAACCCATGATGGATATCACTGAAAAGGTATGTACGAATAGGAACTCAAAAGACGTGCTATGAAGAAAACAGTTAAGTCTTAGAATCAGACAGTTCAGAAATAAATTCCAGTCTTTCATCTATTAGCTTTGTGAGCTTGGGAAGTTTATTTCATCTCCCCAATTTTTTCTTCCTCATCTCAAAAAAGAGGCTCCAAACACCTACTTTGTATTTAAAATGATTAAAGAAGATAAAGTTTGCTAAAAATCTCACTCAGAGCCTAATCCATGGTAGGTGACCAATTCATTAAATGAGTAAGATATTAATACTGTCTTATTTTAAATATTAATAATAAGGCAGTATAATGTCACTAAAAGCACGGATTCCGAAGCCAGACTGCCTACATTCAAATCCTGCATCCTCCACTTACTCACCGTGCAGTCTTGGGAAATCTACTTACCTGCCCTGTGTCATGATTCCCTTATCTATAAAATTAGAATGACGGTAAGACCTGGCTTCTAGATTTGCTTTGAGGATTAAATGAATTAATATAAGAAAAGTGTTTAGGGCAGTGGCAATTACATAATAATTCCTATATAAGTGTTTTCTGTTATTATTAAGTAACTAAGGCTATTTTAACTACGATTTTACAGATTGTCAATAGACTGGCTGTGTTTGAATTCCAGCTTTTCCACCTACTAAGTGGGTGACCGTGGGCAAGTTTTTACTGTCTCTGTGGCTCGTTTTTCTTATGTGTAAAATGAATATAATAGTAAATCCTCAGAGAGTTTAGGGGATATGTATATATAATAGATATACAGTGTGGGCTATGTACGTGTTTTTAAGATATTTGCATTTTATATATATATATGTATGTATAACATGTGTGTTTGGAGAGAGACCGATCTACATGTATTGGTATAGATATAGATAACCTAAGACAAAGCCCAGAAATAGGAAGTAATCAATAATTGTTAGCTATTGTTATAAAGAAAAAGAAAAATACCAATATGAACATCATTAAAATTACAATACATAAATTAAACCCCTCCCACAAACTGAAAGAAAATAAATTGCTTTATTCATGATAATTGTAATAATAAAGTGGACACTTCGGTTTGTCATTTGTTTGAGGCAGGACTTAGCTTCCGTATTTTCCTCCATGGGAAAATGTGTTAGAAATTAAAATATAGATTTATGTCCAAGTAATTCCTTGTGTTCAGGAGCAAATCTTTCCCCAGCCTCTTGACAGGTATTAATTAAGAGCACAGATAAAAATAATTTCTGCAGGCTTTGCCCCAGTTTAAATACTAGTTGATTAGAACACTGTCAGTTTAACTCACCTCCTCTGGTTATATGGAAACCCAGCGCAAGGGCTGGGGTTAGAAAGTCAGGTTAACTGATTGCCCAGGCTAACCACAAACTCCTTCGCTTGGAGAAGATTTTTCTCCCCAGTTGTGAAAAAGACCATATGCCCAGAATAAATAGCCATCAGCATAAGAAAAAGCAGATCAGACTTTATCAATCCTATGAGGATCTGGAGGGCCTTTCTCAACATCGGAGGAAACCATGGCTCCAGTGCTCAGGACACAGCTCTGAACAAGAGTGAAGAATAAGCAGGTGGCAATCAGAGCCCTGCAGTCGAGCCAGAACTTGTGAGACAGAATGCTGGATACCAGCCACCACGCCCGGACACCCCTGCTGACTTCAGTCTGAGAACTCTAAACATTCCCATCTAAAAGTGGAAAGGTTCTTCAACTGCTCTCTGTGAATAAAATTTTAATCAGTTTTTTTCTTTGTTGGGCTTTTTAACTTCTTGCCTGAATTATTATTTTGGGAAATCTTAAGCAATTTCAAATTTCTGTTAACGAGAACCTAAGAACAGAACCACTCAGAGTTCCCGAACCATCGTTACTACCTGGAGTGTAAATTGCACTTGTGGACATTTTAAAATGCACATTCTTCTTTTATATATGGATGAGTCAGCGCCAATCATGTAATTCTTTACTTGAACAATTTAAATATATGTAATGCTCAATGCCCAGACCTACTGAGCCTTTTATATTTCACTCTGACAACATAAATTATTATAATGAAATAAATATTAAAGCCTAACATGTAATCATCGAGACGAACTCATTCCAAGAACTAAACATTTCTACATATTTCATTGCCATAAAACCTAACTGACCTGCCTTATTTTTTAATCACTTGATAAATTTCGTGATTCAATTTTGACCTGAAAAGTTCTCCTCAAGCATATTAGAAGGTGTTTGGAAGCTTTAATTTTTTTAATTTTTAATTTTTTTTTTTTTTTTTTTTTTTTTTTTTTTTTTTTTTTTTTTTTTTTTTTTTTTTTTTTTTTTTTTTTTGAGACAGAGTCTCACTCTATTGCCCCAGCTAGAGTGCAGTGGCACCATCATAGCTCACTGCAACCTCAAACTCCTAGGCTCAAGCGATCTCCCTGCCTCAGCCTCCAGAGTAGCTGGGACTACAGGTGTGTGCCACCATGCCTGGCTAATTTTCTCTATTTTTAGTAGAGATACGGTCTCATTCTTGCTCAGGCTGGTCTCCAACTCCTGAGCCCAAGCAGTCCTCCCACCTCAGGCTCCCAGAGTGCTGGGATTACAGGCGTGAGCCACTGCGTCCAGCTGGAAGCTTTAATTTTGAAGTGGAGTTTTGTAACAATTTAAAGAAACCCTAGATTTCAGCCTAAGAAACTGAGAAGCCATAATAAATGTCCTATAGACTGTCCCCAAAAGAGTCAAATGCCATTATTTTGTCTAACATCAGCAGTAGGAACTCTGAGTTGTCAGTTAGATTTTACAAATGTAAGTCCTCCAAATACAGATATGGCACCTAGCGATATAGAGTCTGGATAGAGACAGTGAGATAGATGAGACAGACAGAGATGGATACATGGATGAAAGAAAGAAAAGAAGGAAGGGAGGAAGGAAGGAAGGAGGAAGGGAAAGGAGGGAGGGAGGAAGGAAGAAAGGCAAAATAGATTTACTGCCAAGAAGCTGAACACCAGGGAACGTCTTCAGCAGCATTGGTTCTGAGGATCTAACTGCAGGACAGACCTTCTCCAACACGCTGGAGCTTTCTAGCTCGCCCGCGTACAATGAGGTGTATCAGAGCAGTGCATCTGTGTCCTTTTGCACACCCTCAGTGTTTCCCAGGAGAAATGTGGAGAAGAACCTTGGAGTTGGCTTTTGAGCCCTTGCAGCTAACGACTAACATTCTTAAACATAGAGGGGGGACAAAAATACGTTCTGACCTATGGATAGTAAAAACAAACAAATTTTAAAAGCCTTTGGAGTTGTCTTTTTGGGTTTTTTTTTTTTTACACCTTCTAGTAGTCCTTAAAATATAACATATTTAATAACTAGGAAAAAAAGTTTAAAAATATGGAACAAGCATATATTGGTCCTAGTTTCTCCTGTACACAAACATCTCTGGATTTGGATTTATCTCTGCTTTAGGGAAATACTGATCTTTAAATCTATAAATGGCTGTATCTGGTCCACACGAAATCATCTCTCCAGGGGTATAATACACATATTTGCCATTTTTACAAAATATTTAGTGCTGCTTCTTCAAGCCCATTGTCCTAAAGTTACCTTGAGACTTCCGTCAAAATATGTTGTGTGAATCGTTCGTCTTTCTAAAAGTCAGGAAATCTGAAGACTCTTGTGGAGTGCAGTGTCACCCAGAGGAACAGAGGATTCGGTTCTTTCTGCCCCGTTGCATCACTGACCTCCACTTGGCGTGGGGTGTCCCGGCTTTCCCCTCCTTAGTCAGCACTACCCATGCTCACAAATATGATGCCACCCCCCACGTGTCAGGGAAAACTACACCCAAGCTTAGTGAAAAAAAGTGCCAAACAAGTGCCAAAATGTCTTTAGTCAGCCTGGCAGAAAGCCTGCCTCAGCCAACGTGATGCATCCTTGGTAAAGCAGATAATCATTTAAAATACAATTGATCGTGTGCTTTTTCCACTCTCTTTAATTAAATTATCTCAGGAATTCATCCTTTGCTTCATATACAAGATAGTAAGAGCATGGGAGCTGGAAGAACTCTGTTCATAGACATTGAAACCTGGGCTTTCTGTGTAACACTGAGTGAGCCTTTTAAACTCATATGTGAGGAAAGGTAATTATAGTTTTATGGTGGATGTTGTTCTCCTGCCTTCCCAGCAGTCTTTTGTTTTCTTCTGGGACCAAGTATCTCCCACTACCAGTCCCTGTGGGACTGACCTCCACTCCTGGCCAACAGGAGTTCTAGGTGCCCCTGAGACCACCCTTTATAAAATTAATAAAGGGCCATAAGGTGGGAACTGTGTGTGGGGTGGGAGGGCTGAACTCTGCAAAGGTATAGGCATAGTTAAAGATATAAAAATATATATGTATGTATATATATAAACATACAAAACCAACCATTGTTCCCTAGCTTGTTTCATGTCATAGGATTCGGAGCTTTCTTAATTTCTCCCCCAGTCACCACTGTGAAACAGAAGGCTGGTCTTTGAGATATTTTCCAGGCTCTGCATTCAGATGGACTGACTGACACCACCCACACCAGTGGCCACACTTAGGAACTGACTCAACAGGTCCTGCAACCCTCTCCCTGGGAACTGACTCAGCACGAGAACACAATTGTGCTTCCCAACTCTGTGAGTTCATCCCCAGACAATCAGCAGACCCAATTGCCTAGCTCTTTGTCTGCCAAATTATTTTTAAAAACCCCGGCCCCAAAATTCCTGAGAGATGGATTTGAGAAATTTCTCCTGTCTCTTCACTCAGTGCCCTGTGTTATTAAACTCTTTCTCCACTGCAACCCTTGCTGTGTCAGGGTATCAGCTTCCCCTTGAGCAGTGGGCAATGAACCTGGTTGGGCAGTAATGCCCCTGGTCATAGAGGTGGGATGAGCAGGTGACTCAGCCCCAACCAATGAGGGCCATGTCTTGGGGCTGGGCTGCCATCCTCAGGAAAGAGCTGCTTCTGCCCACGCCTAAGCTAGTGCAGGGGGTTGACAGCCTAAAGTCCTGGAGACCATGCTTGCTACCACACAGAGAGGGGACAGCGGAAAGTAAGAGCAGGGAGAGAAGACAGGAGAGAAATGGAGAGAGAGAGAGAGAGAGAGAGAGAGAGACAGAGGTTATATCCTGGTGCTACTATTTAGCTTCTGAATCCACCTCTGCCTGAAATTAGAAACTCCCAGATTCTTGTGTAATTGCATGCGTTTCTATTTATTTGAACTAGACTGTTTTCTTCCATTTGTAATCCAATCATCTTAGAGCTATTGCTAAAATTGATATCTATCGAAAACATAATTATGAATGTAAAAGGTCTTTATAAACTCCAAAGTGCTATATAGAAATGAGTCATTTCTCTAAAATAGAACATTCATTCACCCTGCCTAAAACTGTAAGCCCTACCCCAGAGGCGTGCACCCCAGTAATATCACAAAGTGACCAATTCTAGCCCAGCATACGAATGAGTACTTTTCTTGCTCAGTTTTTTTTGTTTTTGTTTTTTGAAACAATATGTAGTACAAACTCCCATTACAAACAGTAACTGACAGGTTTCCATAGTAGTAAAGTTGTGATTACTGCTTCCTGGAATGTTTTTCCACAGATTTTTCTGCATGATTTTCTCTTTTCAGTCTCAGCTCTTAGGCCACCTCTTGACAAAGTCTTCAGGGGAAACCCTCTGAAAAGTCTTTCCCACCATCATTTTTCTTAGTATTTATTATGGTCTGAATTTCCCATATTTATCTATTTATTCATTTATTGTCTCTATGATACAAAACAATACGAAAACAGAAACCTTCTCTCCCATCTTCACCACTGGGTCCTTAGTGATAGAATTGCACCTGGCACATCACAGATGCTTAATAAATGTTTGTGAAATAAATTAATACACTCTCAGACATGCCAGTGAATCCATGCACAGGGATCCCAAGGCTGAATCTCCAGCCAGGAAAAGCCCACACCACCAAGGTTACAATATTGTCCTGGAGACCTCGGTATTGCAATTGTCACCACTGCCCAGCAGACAGGGTCAAACAATGCACACCTGAGGTGACAAACGGTCCACTGCTAACAAGTATGAAGTTCACACTTAGTAATAATCCTTCCAGTTTAGCTGCTGACCGAAGATACAGGGAACTTTCAAACCTGATTCTAATGATTAAGACATGCTGCAACACATAGATACATACTTTTGGTTATTAAAGATTATATTTTTATTGCCAAGACAAATATTCAGAACTATAACTTTAGCAGCTTTCTGGTTTATGAAAATACTCCTCTCTCTGCTCTAGTAGCAACCTTAGAAATTCGGGATCCTTAAATGTTTATCGTACCTGAATAGCCTAAATGATAACAAATCATGTAGCAAAATGACATTATAGAATTTTAATTCTATAATAAATACAACAAAACATAAAAGTAATAAAATATAACACTGCATATATTTATATGTATTATTGGTAATTTTAAAATATTATTATTTTTTTGGCAGAAAATAATCTCCATATATAAAATCCTAGGTGACCAACAAGGCAAGAAGCCTAGAGGCCCAATTCTTGGTTCAACTATGATGATTGCGGGGCCCCTGCTTGCCCCCTAAATGATTCAGGGTTGCACTGGGGACCCTGAATGGGACTGTTTGCAAATCTCAGAGGTAATCTTCCTCAATATTGTACTGTCCCTGGTTGCACTAATTTCCTCCCATGGCTGTACAATTTAGTTCTTTCACGATCATTACAGATGGAGGAAGACAGCTCCTACCACAGCTGAGGGGGAAACTGGTTGGGAGGGAAATGGAGAATCGGAAGAGTTCTCTTGAAATTTGAAGGTTAGTCTTTTCCTGGAGACTCCGAGGACTTGTGCTTATACCCTGTGTACCTACCTCACTGAATGTGTGAGACTAGAAGCAAACTCTTCTGAACCAGTTTTCTCATCTACAAAACGGGAACCACTGTTCCTGTTAAAGTTTTGAAGAGACGGGCTGGTTAAAGACATGCTTGATATAACTGCAATGTGGAGTGGATTACTGTCCCCAACCCATTTGATTTGAGCAATCTTATTTTCTTGGTAAATAAACCTCCGTCCATGATTTGTTCTTTGGTTTTAGAAGTCCAGAAATTAGACAGTGGTAGCAGATGAATATATATGATTTAAAAAAAATCACTCTAAGGGACTTCCCCAAACTGAGTTCACATGATATGTAGGCTTAGACTGTTAATTTATTTATCATCACAATTTTGGCATGCCATGTAGGCATCTACTTCACGGTGTTAAGTTTCCTGAGAAGCTTGAACTTGAACCAAAAAGGCTTTTTGGTGTGTATGGAATGAGAACAAAGTGAAGTGGATATTCCTTAGGGACAGTTCGCCCTCTGGCCAAGAACTTCTCACTACAGCCTGAATACCCGTCCTCCAGCTCCGCTGAGCACACGCTGTAGAAAGCGTGCTTCTCCAAGCTGAGTGTGTTCTGATTGGCTTCCTTCTTCTTCAGAGCTGGGGCAGACACTCATGGCTGGCTGAGATGATGCCCAAGTCCAATCCCATTCTCTCTGTCTACATCCAGTAGAGAAGCTAATACTTGCTTCCCAGTCTCCCTTGAAACTAGGGGTGGCTTTTTGTCAATTCTGGTCAGTAGCAGACAAGCTGAAGACTGCTGAGCCCTTCTAGGGAAACTTCTGCATTCCTGATAAAAGAGGCAACAAATCTGGGGCCATCCCTCCCCACTTCTGCCCGCCTTTACTGGAGACATGGGACTGGGCTTGCAGCACTGCAACTACTTTATGTTGCAGGAAGTCCAGCCAACACGCTTGAGACAGCGGAGTAGAAGTCTACAAAAAAGCTGGGTTGAGATGGCATCACTGAGCCCCTCTTCACCTGGAATGGTCTGTCTGAACACCTTGTTGTGAGAGATCACTGCATGGCTTTATCGTTTAGGTCACTGTCAGGTAAAACTCTGGGTTTTATTGTTTGTGTTTAGTGAAAGCATTCTTAGTATGCATATTACTATCAATGGTTAATCTATAGTCAGGAAGCTGACACCATGGGCCTAGGAGACGCTGCATCTTTTTATAACTTAGAGATTGAGTTTAACTTGGAAATGCATTCCCCGCATTTCCGAGTTCTTAGATGAGTCTACACTGTAATTACCATGTACTGTCTGCAGTACCCACCTTAAAGGTTCCTTGTGAAGATGAAATCACATTTTTTTTGGAAGTACCTTAAAAACTATAAAGAGCTTTGCAAAAGCGAGACGTTCTTATTAGTAGTAGTATGTAAATACTACATTTTAACCAGAGGAGTGAATTAAATTTCTAGAGCTGCTAGAACAACAATTGCAACTTTTTAAGTGCCTATCAACGTGACACTTCGCTTCCATTATATCATCTGAAGTTTTACAACCTGCTTACAAAATAGAGGTTATTCTCTCCATTTTGCAAATGAGGAAACTAAGTCTCAGAAGGGTTAAGTAATTTGAAGACACACAGCTAATAAGAGGCAGAGTGCATATTTAAAATTTGGTTTTTTAGCTAATATGACCCCTGCTTTTTATACTACCTAAAACTTGCTATTATAAAATGATAACACTAATTATTACAATAATAAGCACATATAATTTTAAAATATAGTCATAGTAAATTTGTTTTCTTCTGCTCAATTAGTACAATTTAATTTTATAAAGGAAGAACACTTTCTCATTCCTAACAGAAAAATTAGCGTTCAAGTACACAATTCTAAATAGTAGAGAATGTATTAGTGCTAGTACTAGGAAGGTACAGACATTCTCAACTTAACAATTTTTCTTCAACTTCACAATGGTGCAAAAGCAATACACATTCAGTAGAAACCATATTACAAGTTTCAATCTTTTCCCAGATAGCTATTTGCAGAGCGATACTCTCTCCTGATGCCAGGCAGCTCCCGGTCAGTCACACAGTAACATGAGATATTCAACACCCTTTATTATGAAGGAGGCTTTGCATTAGATGATTTTGCCCAAGTGTAGGCTAACGTAAGTGTTCTGAGCATATTTGAGGTCATCTGGGCTGAGCTATGAAGCTCAGGAGGCTAGGTATATTAAATGCATTTTCAAGTTACTATGGGTTTATTGGGATGTGACCCTATCATAAGTCAAGAAGCTTCTGCAGTGTTACCAGTAAACTACGAGAAAAATGTGAGAAGCAGGTCATTCTTTGTGAGTGGCATTATCAGAGAAGCCAATGACAATAACTTTGGGGAGATGTGTCTGTTCGGCATCGACTGCATCAGCCATCCTAACTGGTGGGGCAGGAGATTTGTGCTGGAAAACCCTGCATAGCACTTGTGGTTCGTTGCTGCTAACTAAATTTGGCTTGGAAATAA
This sequence comes from Indri indri, assembly GCA_004363605.1. Lineage (NCBI taxonomy): Eukaryota > Metazoa > Chordata > Mammalia > Primates > Indriidae > Indri > Indri indri. The sequence goes on from RJWJ010000075.1 coordinate 387,508, forward strand.
GATCTTTTGTCACCAGACTAGACTAAATTCTCTTCTGCATGCTGGGCTCTATCCTCACAAAACTGAATTAATTCTCCATGTTTCATCTCTCGGCGTAGGCACAGATGATTTCATCTACTTATTTCTTGCTTAAAAAGGAAGCCTTCTGCTTTAGAACTACAGACACATTGATTTGCAGGCTATGCCACCTTCTGGGTGCCAGGGAGGGCAGGAGTTTTTAAATACTTTGGAGTCACCTCACTACTTCCGGTTTTCCTCAGCGGTGAAGGCTCCCAGAAAGATTTTCTCAGGGGAGTGGAGGGATGTGAAGGGGACCAAATTACACCCAAAAAATGATCCATGGCTCCCATCACGGGGCTGTGGCTTAAAAGTACACTTTTCAGAAACTAGGAGCAAAAACCAGTCACCGAAGCACGGACACTGAGTACTCTTTAAGAACTTTCACCTAAGCTGCAAATCAACTCACATCCTATTTTCACAGGACGTCACTTCAGGAACAGAAAGCCCAGTTTTAGAAGGCAAAGTAAATGACTGGTAAATAATTTAAGGCAAGAAATACAGACTCATGGAACTTTAAAACTAGAAAGACCATCGGAGGCTCACCCAATACCTGGGGTGGAAAGAGTGAGAAATCTAAGATCATTTGAATGAAACTTGTTTTTACTTAAAGGGCTGCTGTTGTTTTCTATTGAGTCTTTGTATGTTCTAATTTACTTATAAAGTATTAGGTCTTTTGTTTCTGTAATCACTAAAATGGAATATGTGTCATTAAAATTTTAAGATAAATTGACCACTGGGATTTCCTTGAGAGCTCGTTTATGAAATGGCGACATTGGCCTTATCCGCCGTGCAAAAGCGGACTTTGGCTCGGCCACAAAACTGCATCGGCGCATGCGCCACACACCAGCGGCCAAAAGAGTGGGAATCTGCCATCTGGGGCAATAAGGAAAATGGACTGACCAGCAGTGCTGCCGGGCACAGCAGCGGCACAAACGACAGTCACCAGGCCCAAAATGCCCTGAGAACTACGTACAAAACAAACCGTGTGACAGCCTCAAGTTCAGTACAGCTAACCACCCGTTGTCACGTTTCCGATTAACAGTCTGTGTCTCAAAAGACAATTACCTTTCAGTCTGCATTCTTCTTTCACGGGAACAATGCTTTGCATTCATAGAAGCACCTCTTTCTTTCAAAAACTCCGCGTGACAAATACCATCTTCCAAATCCTGTGAGTTGTGCAGGCGGCTCCTGCATCCTCCCTGGGCCTTAACGCAGATGGTGTCTGACCGAGGAAGCGCAAGCCCGTGTGCACTGATTGCATTTTCATCCAGGTCCTTTTTCCACTCGTCTCCCTCCACCGCTTCCCGTGCGGGCCCTGTCTGCTCAGCAGCTCTTCCCATCCTTGCGCACTGCGGCACTTGGCGTGCACCCGCTGCGGCTCTGCCTGGATGCCTTTCTGCCTGTCCTCCCGGGAGCTCCTGTGCACTGTCTAGGGTCAGCTCTTCCACAGATGCCATCCCTGCCCCTCGAGTCGTGATTGTTTTCTGTCTATATCCTCATAGTCCTTTGGAAATACATACTTCTATGAGGGTTAATCATATGTTCTTTATTTTTATTTTTAATTGTGGTAAAATATGCATGAAATAGACCATCTAAATTATTTTTAAGTGTACAGTTCAGGATTGTTGAATACATTTATATTGCTGTGCAACCTATCTCTAAAACTTTTCCATCTTGCAAAACTAAAACTCTGTACTCATTAAGCACCTCTCCCATGTGCCGGTCCCCCTAGGTCCTCGAGCCCCTGTTCTACTTTCTGTTTCTGTGAATTTGACTTCTCTAGATACCTCATAAGTGGAATCATACCATATTTGTCTTTTTGTGACTGCCTTATTTCATTTAGCATAATGTCCTCAAAGTTCATCCAGGTTGGAGTATGTGTCAGAATTTCCTTCCTTTTTAAGGCTAAATAATATTCCAGTGTATATATATATATATATATGTCACATTTTCTTTATCCATTCATTCATTGATGGATATATGCATCAGTTCTACCTTTTGCCTATTGTGAGTAATTCTGCTGTGAACATGAGTGTACATATATCTCTTTGAGATCCTGCCTTCAATTCTTTTGGTTATATACCCAGAAGTGGAATTTCTATTCTTGTGGTAATTCTATTTTTAATTTTTCAGGCATCACCATGCCATTTTTCATAACTGTTTCACCATTTTACATTCCACATTGTGGGCTACATTGCAGCCCACAAGGTTCCAATTCTTCCGTATCTTTGCCAACACTTGTTATTCTATGGGTTTTTTTTAATAGTAGCTACTCTGATGAATATGAGAGGACTGGCATGTGTTATCTTAATTATCTGTGGTTGTCTGGCACTAACTTCCTTCCAGAGAGGGAAGCATGTCTTTCCCACTGGACTCACTCATGTTTATGTTGCTTCATTCTAATCGCATGCCTACAACAAAATATGTCCGCAAAAAGTGCTGATCAAAGAGTAAATGTTGCTCCTGGTAAAAATTGCTATTGAACTTCAGAAGCACTTTTGCTTCTTCAGGAACAGAAGGACAGGGACCCACCGAATGCCTCCTCCGGTGGGCCAAAAAGCAGGAGCTCCAGGTGGCAGTGCTGGAAAGGGGAGCAGGGCAGCCCCACGGCCTTCAGAAGAAACCCAGGGAGCTGGCCCCGGACTGAGATAGAGCCCAGAGAAATTTTATTAGGAGAAAATCCCACCTGCCATAGTCCTGTCCCCAACTTCCAGTCGTCTCCTAGGCAGACTTCAGGTTCCCCTGCCCCTCTCTCCATGGATGTCATCTGATATGTCGCAAGGGGTGCTTCTGTGTTCCTGGCACCCCAACTCAGAACACAGCTGGAGAAACTGTGTAATTCCCTTTAATTAGGCTTGTGTGATCCAAACAATCTCAGAACAGAGCCCACTGGCAAATTGGAGAAGGCCATAGCCTTTATCATAATTTTATTTATGACAAACCCAGAGTCTTAAAAAATATAAACAATGGCACAAGATCAATGATTATATCCCTAAGCTCCTGGTTCCTGCTCTGTTATAGAGCTTGGCCTTGGGAACTTCATCAGCAATTTAAGGATGCATATTGCATATTTCATTGTCAAGCTGTTAATATATTTCTTCCCCCGCAGCTCAGTTTTTCCAAGGGAGCCTAATTCTTCGTTTTATATTCCTGCTCCTATTGTCTCTCGTTACTACAGTATGGGCAGGTCTGGAACTCCCTATCTTTCAATGTTCCATACTGTGAAGGCACAGGTCTTCCAGTTCAGTATATTCTTTAAATAATTACAGGCCTCTTTCATAATAAACTCTTCCCAACTTGTTACCAGTCTACATTTTTATCTCCTTTTGCTCTGCCTTTAAAGTTGTTTCAGCAATGCTAATTATAAAGAAAAAGATAAGGTTGGATTGCTTTTCTTCCTCACTCATAGCAGCTCAGAAAATGAATTGTAGCATTCTACTTTCTTATTCGTGCAGGTAATGATGTATTCATTGTGGCAAAGTCTTCACAGATAATAAAAATTGCATGCTTTTTGCAGATGTGCTAATTATCTTGTCTCGATCAAGAAAAATATATTGAATTGGCTGCCTACTAAACAGTTCAATTTATACCCGTACTTGATGTTGGCAAGAAGCCTGAACTATTTTAGTGTTACTTTATTTTTTGGCAGGAAATAAAAATATTCTGGAAAATTACAATTAAGAAATGCTTAAAACAGCTAATATACATGATCAGTTGTGGAAGGTCACGACCAGTTAAGTTATAATGCATATATAAATGCAGGGAGAGGGCAAGAAAACCCAAAGACAAACAGAATGGATGGGTTGCAATATCCAACTTGAGTAATGGAAACTAATTCAATCTATTTTGGACATGCAGAGATAACTCTGTTATTAAATGACTGTTTGCACCAAGAAAGGAGCAAACTATATATTTTTAAGACATAAAAACTACATCATTCCATGGCAACCAAAAGAGACCAACATTTTCATGATGTTTTATTCATTTATTTCTTTATATTTGTACAGCATTAAGACTAGAATTGTTTGCAATGGCAGGCTAGTTTTACTAGATTCTGTTACTTTTTATTACAGTTGTTTGTAATTTTCTGAACGCATACTTATTAATAGCTTGCAATTTGGCGTAAGACCATATTCTTAGGGGGAAAAACCCTGGTCTTTAACCTTAATTTACATATTTTAACCTGAAGGCAATCACTCAATAAGATTTATGTTTATAAAATATTGCTTTCTATTAATACCATAAAATACAATAAGTTAAAAAACAAAATGATTCACTGTGGAGAGAAAAAATAAGAGCGAGAAAGAGCTTGTCTTTATGTGTTTTGTTTTGTGTTAGTGGGGACCAGATTTTTCTGCAATTTCAACCTATGGACATTTTCAAAATAAATAGGGAAAACTAGATTGCTCTTGTTTCTAATACATAATAGTTATAAGCCAAGCAATCCACAGTTTTATCACCCGCTTTCTCTCCTAATCGTCTCTACAGACATACAGACTTTCATAAAGTGTCGGGGCGGGGGTGTTTAATATGAGCCCACAACAAGATCAAAGGATCACTGAGCTCATCACTTCATGTTGGCCTGGGATCGATGCTTCTGCGTTAAAAAATAACGCAAATATAAAAGTAAGATAGGGAGCTAGAACTAAAATTCAAGTCTTTTGGTTCCCAATCAAAAGTTCTTTTCACTAAAAGACTCTTGCCCTATGACCTTAGAGGAGACTTTCTACTTTTCTGAGTCTCTGTCTCATTTTCAAAGTTAGTATTAACCAAACCAACTGATTGAGTTGTTTTGCCACAAAACTCACATTTACATAAAAGCATAATGTAAACATCAATATTAATATTAGACATTCTGTCCTTGAAAATAATAAAAATCTCAATATAAAAAATTATTAACATGCTACTCCCACATATATAGGCACCAGACTTCTCTCTCACCTGATAATAATGGTAATATTATAACTTGTGAAAACCTCCATGTGGAAAGGAAAGTGAGAGACTAACTCAAGTGCCTGCCCAGACATGTGCACTGAGCTAGTGTCCTGGCCAGAGTCTCCCTGGCAAGAGTTCGTGCTGTCCTTTGGTCCTGGAGCCAAGTTGCTATTGCCCCATGACAAGACGGAGGGGTCTTGGGCAGTGGCTGCACTGGGTCCCCCGTATCACTCATGAGCTACACCTGATGGCTCCCACCTGATGCCTGTGCCATGCACTGCTCCCCTCTCTCACCAGGGTTTTGGTTGATGCTAAGGGACATGATGCTGCAGAACAATCTCCATGTCCATGGATCTAGAACCCAGTAGTGTGAGGGAGATGGCACCCCACGTGGTAAAATTTGACCAAGGGAAGAGAGTTACTAGAAGAAAAATTCTGGTGTTTTACCCACTCTGTATGGACTGTTTGGAGGGGCAGCTCCTTCCAATGGCTTCTCTGATTGTGTTCTGTGACATACAGTTATGACCAGCTGGGTGACAACTCCCTCATATGTGAAGTTCCTCCTCCCCTATCTTACTCACCTTTCTCTCACTTGTGCATTTCTTGGGTTGCACTCATAATAAAGTATAGCACCAATTGTCTGCCTAGGGAACCCAGGCAGGTACAGTGTGAAATAGAATAAGCAAAAAGATAAATGACTGGTTAAGGGCCCAACTGAATATAGAAATTATAAATTTATATTCAGTCAGTGAACAAAGTTACATGATTTTTTTTTTCAGCATTTTTTCAGCATTTCAGGTTCATGTATTCACTTAACTGAGTTTTTCCCATGTGTCAGTCACTGAACTAGTTATTGGGACTTCCAAGGTATAAAAAATAATAATAATAATCTATTAGGTTCTAGTTGGCCCTTCTTTAGGAATTAACATTATATACTGGAATTTCAATTCAAGATAATCCAAGATGCAGATGAAATTGAATGTGTGAAGAGTAGAGAGAGAAAAAAATAATACATTGAAGGACTCAGAGGACTGAGGAAACTGAGGATCCAACGAGATCAGAGAACATGTCATTAAAGAGGGGGAAACACAGACAACAAAGCTCAGCAGAAAGATGTTGGAACCCATTTCAGAGATTAAGCTATTCTGGCGACAGCACAGTCCAGAGTATTACCATAAAAGTGAGTGGTCCTAACGGGGCAGAAAAGAAAATTGCATAGATAGAAAGATTCAAAGAAAAATACATAGATGTGGTGGATGAATCATCAGTGTAAAGTGAAAAATTTACAGGATAAAAACAAAAAATGTTACATGTCACCTTAGTATGCTCTTCCCTAAACGTGGCTGAGCTAGGAACACCCACAACTGAGAAGAAAAAGTGCTAAACTCACCAACTGCTCAACTAAAATGGACGTCTTTGGTCCAGCAATGGATGAAATAAGATTTCACACACCTTTTCTGGGTATAAATATCTTAACTATGGCCATGCTTTTAAGTCAAGTCCCAGGGCAAGAAGTGATCCAAATAGGAAAAATAGCATATAGGAACGGGAGAAAGGCGGGAAGAAATTATAAGGAAATAAAAGGGCAGATTCAGCCCTGTATAGTAAGTGCAGTAAATGCAGGGGGAGGCGAGTCAGAGCAGGGAGTGTGCAGAGAAGGGCAGCTGTGCAGAGCAGCGTGCCTGCAGGTGTGGAGGGGAGCTAACCTGTCAACATGGCGGTGGGCTCCCTCTTCCTCTGACTAAACTACACGACTAATGCAGTCTCAGGCAGGGTTCATGTTACTGCTTAATTTAATCATGCCATTTGCTTCTGTCAACAATGCCAAATCCCCCAAATGGAGAGATACCCTTTCTTGATAAGACACTCAGGAGCCCTCACAGCAGACCACGCTGCGCCTCTTGGCCATTTGACTGCACAACACTACCCTGCCCCTTTGCAGCCGCCCAGCATCCAGAGATCAGACGCCCGGGAACTGCAGTCTCCAGCATCCCTGGCAGCAGAGTTGCCAGTGAGAAGCCCGGTGAAGGACTTGGAATGTGTCTCTGAGTTTGGCAACAAACACGTGAGCACGTGCCAAAACAGCAGCTTTTTGCAGAGGCCTCCGAGTGTTTTCCTGAAAATTGCCTTTCTAAGTATTGAAGAAAAACCTGATCATTAGCATCTATCTTCCAGGTCTGTGACCCTTTGATCTCTAAAAGCGTAGCATACACCTGAAAGTCCTTACAGTTTGCCCTGACCTTTTCACTTTCTCAGCAGTCCACAACCTCTCACAGCATTTATTCCCTGGATTAAATTCCATCCTGCTGGAAAAACCTAGAAGGATTTCTGGTTTTTGGATACAACTCTAACTGATACACATTTTTCTTCTTTCTACTACCCATCTTAACATGGAAATTGGCTATCTTGTAGTGCAATAGTAAGTTTTTAAAACTTTTTTTTTTTCATTAACTATGGGGTTTTTTTTTCTTTTACTGCTTTCAATGAAAGTGCCAGAGATTAAACATAAAAATAAGATATCTCAAAAATATAAAAATTATACTATCATAACCTGTTGATATGCTGTTCTTGCTATTACCAAATCAAATGAATTAATAATATACTTGTTTCCATGGGGTAAATCCTACTTTATAAGTTTTGAACCTGATTTCTTCACTGTGTAACTTAATAGAAGCCATAAAATTCAAGAACTGGTACTTTTGCAATAGGTGAGAGGAAAGAAGTTAAGGGCTGCTTTGGCATAAAAGAAATACTTTCCACTTCTTTCTAGGGAACACTGCTGGATTCAGGAAACAACCACTTAGTCATTCAATCAAGATTACAGTAAAAATTGTTCATTTATGTTATAATTATTCGTGTAACTTTAGTTGTAATTTTAATTCATTTCCTTTACTTAAGTTGAAAATTGCTAAATTATCCTTTAAAAATTCTTTATTTTTCTCATCTATTAGAAAAAATGTTAAATATCTTTATTACTGTTTCTGATATTTAAGGAGAAAGAGCAGGGGGTTTATATATTCACAAGCATCTGCAAAGCTATGCGCCGGAAGGCTGTGGCCTACGGGCCCCTGATGGTGCTGGAGGGCAGGTCCGCAGCCTCTGCCAGACCCAGGGCAGACTCAGGTGGGTTCTGAGCTGCCTCTTTGCTGTAGCCTCTTACCTGCGTGGGTATCGGAGGTAGTTATAGTAACCACCCAGCTTTTCTGAGCATGTAGGAAGAAAATTTAAAGAACGTGGTTGGCTCAATGGGAGTGGGGGAGAAGGTGGGGCGAGTATTTAATTTCCAGAGATGAATCCATGGGTGTGGAGAGGGAACAGATGAGAAAAGCTTGCTGACCTGCCATGGATGCGACAGCCTTGGGGCCATCACAGCCAGTTCCATGAAAATGCCAGTGTTCAACACTGGGACAATGAACTGATCATCTTTGTGACTATTTTTGTGTTCAGGACTATAATGTTTGTGTAACTCTAAAAGTTACCTTCATCTTAAACAGAAAGAAAGGAGAAGACCTCAGGGATACACCTATCAAGAAATTTCACCGCCCCTGTGTGTGGTCACCTTTTCTGTTGCAAAGAGAGGTCACTATGAAAGTGCTGTCATAGTGACACCGGCAGAACCCGTGAACCAATCTTCAGAGTGGACCCTACACTACCAGGTCGAGCGGCCAGAGGGGGATCCTTTTCTGTGATAAACTTTGTTGAGTTTGGGAGTCATTAAAGATTTTTGCAATCAAAAACCTAAGGGAAGCTTGAGGCAGCACCTTTTCTGTTGTCTTTACTCTGTTATCAACCAAGTTATACATATTCCTTACAAGGTAGTTTAATGAAAAATAATATTAACAACCAGGAATTTACTGTCATGGCTAAATAATCTGTAAAAGAATTAAAATGTTCAAGAAAGAAAGAATAAAGGGGATACTAAAATAACCAACTTTTCATTTATGAAATCCTTTTTCATACAAAATTGATATCTGACAGTAGTTCAGCTTTTCATACAATTCTGTTCCACAGTCAACAAGGCCCCAGCACCATCCTACAATCCCACGGGGAGCTGGATGAGTGGGAATCTGCTCTGAGCAATACCATTCCTGAGCACCGGGGCTCCATCTAGAACACAGAGAGTTCTTGGGATTTACCATATAATTACCTTGCCCAGAGGTTGACTAGGATAGAGATGAGCCCTAGAGAGTTACATAGGTTCTTAGTGAGCTGAACTCCATGAGAGATGTTTGCTCTCCTAAATGATTAAAGGCATTTATTTAATGACTATTGACCATAGAGATAAAAGGAAATTCAAGAGACTTAATATCAAAAGGTATGTGGAGTTTTCAACTATTTAAACATGAGCATTCCTCCCATAAAACACAAACACATACCCAGCCACAGTTTCGTATACATCTATTTAACTATTTTTGCACATGGATTTTACCTTTAATTAAATTTTTTCTAAATTTAGGACAATATCCATTTTAGTGAAAATGAACTATAGCCAACCCATCACCCCATAAAGATGAGCATTCAGTAAGCATATTTGACAGTGATTTGGAATATTAAATCATGAGATTTTTATGGTCAGACTTAACACATTAGTCTTCCTTATCCTCAGCTTCCAGCTTAATAACCTAACTCAATCTTTCCTCTTTCTTTGCACCTATTTCAATAAATGTTTAATAAGTACATGAAAGGATGAATGAACAGTGGAATCTACATTTTCATATCCCATCCTATTCAAGCACTTTTCCTCAGAGACTCCGCCATTTATTTCTATGACTCATCTAATGTCCCAGAATAATTTTAGCTCCAATAACTGAGGATAGAAGACAGAAGTTCCCCATTCATCAAGAGGTACCTTAGACTTCTCTGATACATCGTGTACGCACCATGCCTATGTTCAGACCACGTAAAGCCATCACAGCATACTGAATGGCATATTTTTAATCTGATTAGCTGACAATAAATCACAAACCCACGGTGAATTTTTTATTCACAACTTCTAGATCTAAAATATAAAAACTGTATGGTCCCAAGACATGAAATTGTACTGATACAATTCATTAAATTATTTCAGCTAGCATTTCCTTCAAAATTAAATTGGGTGCACCTCTTTTCTGTTCTGTGTTTAGCTGCCAGATCTGCTCAGCTTTCTGTATCTAAAACTCTTACTAGATACTACCCCCTTTTAGTTAGATACTTCCATTCCAGCAGACTGTATTAATTTAGAATATAAGATGCTGCCACTATCTGAGAGACACAAATAAGAGCAAATGTGTAGCAGGTCTCTTTAAACCAGCAGGACATAAATAGGCCATACTTCTAGGGTCACAGAACAAGTAAAGGATGTCAAAGATGACTAGGGAAAGACAAAGTTAGCTAATAAATGGTATTCGCTCATTAGCAAACAGCATTTACAAATCATCCAAAATATTCCTATTGCTAAATAAGTTATGGGATACGTTTTTGCTCTAAAACCAGTCTAAGACAAAGTGATGAAGTCCATATAAAAGAGTTGCACCAAATCACCATGATTCACCACACATCTTTAGAAGCCTGAGAATGAGAAAGATAACGAGAATTAATTCCTGATTTACATATTCTGCTAATAAAGTGGCAAGGTCTTATGGAACAAACACAACAGCTGCAAATCATGTAATTATGTATCTGTATGCAAATTTGCAGGCATCTCATAAATGCTGGAACACTATTTGCAATGCTAATTGAGTGGCTTTTATTGTGGCTGCATAATTTCTACATGTGATTTGGGTTCCAGATGTCATCGTAGCTTGTGAAACCTTTATTGTCAGGTTAGCTGAGGTAGCACACATTAACACCACTCATAAAACCTCTATTTGTAACTAAACTACTTGCCGTGACTCTGATTTTTCATCATCTTCCCGTCCAACTCTGTTCTTCACACAGCATGCAGCTTGCATTGCGACTGGAAGCTTGGGCCAAGGAAATTTCTCTGCATCTACCTTCCCACACAAGTGGTTGATCTGTTTAATCTCAACCACATAAACCAAGTTCAAGTGTCTAATGAGCATGGGAAATGGATAAGAGACTAAGGGCAATATGAAATTGTTGGCAGATGCTTTAAGGTTTTATTTTAGGTTTTATAGCAGTAAAAGAATTATTTCCTTTTGCTGTTATCTAATATCATATGTTAACAGCCTGAAGAATTATTCTTTCTTTTATAATACAAAATGTTTTGAGATCATACAGTAGTGAGTTGGTACCATACTTTTAATTCACAAGCAAGAAAAAAGTGACATTAAGAAAAAATATGTATTGGTTGGCCACTCAATATGAGGAAGCATTAACACATGGGCCCTCGAATAGCTCACAAAAACTTTGGAAGGCAAGATGTAAAAAAGATTTACAATCACATACGAGAATATGAGACCTGGTTGTTCACCTGGAACTAAAACAGATAAATGCAATCAGAGATAATCCTTATAACTATTTTAAGCTAATAAATTGTCTTTTCCCCTGCCACAACCTCCATCAGAACCACTAACACTGTAAGAAAAACGAATTGGTATTTTCATTGCTCTTTTCTAGTTCTTCTAGGAGGAATCAGAAAAATTATCCAAGTAACCCCTGATATTTGAAGGGCTGAGTTTCCTTTAGATGGCGGCATAATCAACATACAACATAAACTACCGTGAGCAGGAAAACTACCTTCTATTACAAGGTGCTGAGTGGGAACCTTCCTGGTTCCCGGAGACGTGGCTATGACCCCAAATAAAATGAAAGCACTAATGAGCCCCCTACTCTAAGGATGAGTTCCTGGTACCCCTGGAACCTCCCAACAGGTCTTACTAAGACGCACCAGAACTATCCCTACTTCCATTAACCAAAAGCCCACCAGAGCCTCCCCAGTCTGCAAAAAGGTGACCAAAGGGGGTGAGGGGAGAGCACGTCCTTGAGGGGAGAGCAGTGTTCTAAGTCTCAGCAGGGGAGGAAGGGCTCGAGACTGACAGAGTGTGCAGCAACAGGAAGCTGGGCTATCATTACTTAACTGGAGACTTGCAGAGCTGGTGCCCAGGACAGAGTTGGTTGGGGGAGCTCCTAGGAGAGCTTGACCTCTGCACCCTGAGGGAGGAAGCATCTGCAAACCTAAAGATGATTGTTAATTTCTCAGAGGACAAGCCAACAGGACTTGAAGTACACACATGTTACAACCTACAGGAAAAAAATAAAGGATGGGGTCATTTCCCATCGCAGTCCCCCGTGGCCCTGGGAGAACCTAGAAAAGATACTAATAATCATCGGCTCCATGGCTCCCCATGGATCCCAAGGAGGTTTAAGGAGAAGTTGCTCCGGTGCTGCCAGCTAAAAACCTCCAACCCTGGGGACAGGACATGGGGACAGGAACCATTGAAAGTCCCAAAGGAAAACTAGTCTACCCTCCCCTTAGTGAGAGAGGGAGCCACACTGAAGTTGAGCATTGGGCTGAGAAAAATGTGAGTATCACCTGTGCAGACCTCTCAGCATGAACCAAGGCCATCGACATCAGGCGGAGCCAGACCAAACCAGTCAGGTCAACCAAAGGCAAAAGATTTGGATTTTCTCAGGCGTCCTAGGCATGCACACAGCTCTTTACATGTGCACAGCCTTCTAGATCCTCAGGAATATTTCAGAGCTTTCCAAAGGTCCCTATAGACACCTTGTTCCGCAGATGCTCCTTAGGATTCTGATCAGGTTCTTGGTGTACAGGTGGCATCACAGTCCTGAGCCTCTGTGATGTTCAGCAGTTTTGCTGATTGTCTTCAACAAACTCTTGGGGATGGGTCTTTTCCCACAGAGGGAACTCTGAGTCAGGCCAAATAATGGCAACACCCTGCAAATGGAAGAGATTTCAGGGTGCTGCAAGACAGGTCCAAAAGTGACAGTGCTCTGGGAATGAGCCTTTCGAGGTTGTTCCAAGCCCAGTGAACCCCCTCCAGTGGCTGCAAGGTGGCTGGCTTTCATTACAATGCCACAAAACACCCTGTCTTAGCACACTTGTATTGTTTCTTCTTGAATAAATACTCCTCATATTGTTGCAAGCTTACATTTGCTTTCCAGATTTCTGAAAAAGCTGATTTTGATTGTGTTTGCCACTGTCTTTATTGGAGCAGATTTGTGGAGTCCCTTTATCCACTGTTCCCGAAACTCTGGTGGTCTTGATGTCCTCAGTGCACTATTCTAAAAGATAATATACTTCTATTTCTAATTTAGGTATGATAATTCTGAAATTATTAGTTATTTCTGTAGATCTCTCAGTTAGTGACGCTATAATTTTGCACATTAAACGTCTTCCAAATAGAATCTTCTGAGGGATTAAAAATGAAGTTTTTTCATAAACATATGACATGGAACTATAAGTAGTTCTTTATCCATTGAGAGGAATCTAAACGTACTGATTATTAATAAATACTGGTTGAAAGCTTAACAAAGACTATTGTCACATGCTAAATAAAAGACAGAGAACTCATTCATGATTGTATAACTGAGAACCCGTTTATTAAAGTAGGATTTGCTGTCCACATTTGAGACATTCTCCTTCATTCTCTGATGGATTTCCCCCTAACCTTTGCTGCCTACATGCACAGCAAGTTCCTGAAATGTCAACCGGGATTTTCAAGATGCTTATATAAACCACACGAAAGTGTGCACTTCCTTCTTTCCCTTCAATATATTCTCCGATTTCCACTTTCCAGGAGGTTTTACTACAGCTTAGCTCTAAGCTGGTGAAGATGAAAGATCCAATACTTAAAGAAAAAAGAAAATAAGTAATACAGATATTGGTGGGTTATGAAAATTGAATCACTTCATAATTTGAAATAGATGGAAGATAGTCTGGGAAACTGCCACTCCATATGTGCCGTGAGATCAGCCTTACCTTCTCTGGTTTTTAGCATCCTACAGAGTGACAGACAATTTCTTAATATAAGGATATAAGAAAGTAATTCTGGGTGAAGACAAAGTAATATTGATCTGTGTGTACTGTCTCTGTCACAGACATAGCATGATTTGTGAGAGGGTGTCATTGTGGTTTTCCATGATGTTGAGCTGAAAAGTTGTCTCCAGAGCATATTAAATGAACCTTTAATAACTCCATATGGGTCTCGCATCCATGATTTTATTTAAAATTTACTTGTGTGTGTGTGTGTGTGTATATGTATGTACATATATTAATGTATGTATATCCTCTTTATTAAGTAAAATCCAACTTGGTTTCAACAACCTTAAAGTATTTATAACCCTCTAAATCCTTAAATGCCAATATTTCTCAAATATGGTCCTATATAATAACTAAGGATAAAGGGTAACTAAGTCTTATTTACTTATTTACGGTCACTTATTTAGGTCCTGAGCTAACTCCTCAAGGATTATGTTTAGCTACAAGAACCATTAGGAAAAAGGTCACAGAAGCTCTTTGATAATAGGCCCAGAGAATTATCAGATTATCCAAGTTTCATATTCCAATTATGTTTCTATTCGGTTTTCACACGATTGTTTTTGTAACCATCGTCTCCCTCTTCCCAGTGTCTCCCAAGTGATGACTCCTTGGCATGGCGGCCAACTGATTGCCTGCTGATTGCTCTAAGTGTGACTCTTAGGGTGCCTGTGGGCTCCATCGCCAGTGGTTCTCATCTAGGAGCAGCACCATTTATCTCTACAAAGGTTTCCACACACTGTTGCTGTACTAACTTTCTTATAGCAGTTTTTAATCTGTCACATACCTGCTCAGAAACCTTCAACAACTGTCCGAGTTCTACTGCACCAACCCAGATCCTGCATGGCTTTCAAGGACTTCAGCCACATCACTGGACCCCAGTAACCTAACCCACTGCCTACTTCTCCATAACTCTCATCCCCCAAAGCAGGCAAACTGAGGTACCCTCACATTCCCTCTACTGATCTTCATGCTGTTCTTTATGTATGCCCCGTTTAAACCAGTTTCCTCCTCATTACTCTAAAATACTGTTTTTGATGTCATTGCTATTGGTGTTATTGGTTTAGAGTTTATCTATCAATGATAACTATGGTGACTACATAATTTGTTGTTTTAACTAGGATACCTTTGAAAGAGAAGAGGGTGCTATTAATGATACGCCTGGACAAAAGGCATAAACCAGACATTCTAGGCCAACTGAGACTGTCCCAACCAAACCAGGTCTCACAGTCAATAAGACGATTTTTGTATAAAATTTTAAGAAAAATATTGAACTTCCACAAATCAGAAAATTATCGACCAAATTAAAACTCTACTTTGGACTCAGATTTAGTTACCAAGGAAAGAAAAAAAGTAACTACGAGTTTAACAACTTAGAGAAATGCAAACCTGATTTTAACATAGCTATTTTTCCACCAGAGACATCTGTTTAACTCATCACAATAAACACTGTCTTTAAAGAGGTAAAGGAAATGTATCGGCAATTTCTGTGTTAATTTGGACGTGGTTGGTAATTGGATGTTTTTTATTATTTTTTGTAAACTAGGTTAAGAAACTATTGGTGGGAAAGTTGTACCATTTTTACCCTTGTCTCAGAAAATCTGGTTGCCCACAGAAGTTCTTCAAAGTTCACTACATAACCAGACATAAATTAACCAAATATTAATATAAATTTACAGAGACTTAGAGGTTAATGCAATTAATCAAAACTAATCCAATCTATTTGGTCTGTTTAAATTTATAAAACACTGACAGAAATCTCTCCATAATTAGTCTTAAGACATTAGGCATTATTACTCAAGGCAATAAAAAACTAAAGCGATTTGTTAAAAATTACACAGATGATGCCTATGTAGCTCTCTCCTCCCAAGCCACCTCCCTACCTCCCGCCCAGAGAACGCAGGAAGGAGGAGGCATGGCTTCATGGGAGGTGCCCACTAGTGACAACGGCACACTAGGGAGCCTCGTGCTGCCCAGCAGGTGGGTGACACCCAGGGAAGAGGACTTCATCTCTCCATGAGAACAGCCAGAAGCAACCCTACTCAGAGAGCAGGGACTGCCTCAGTAGTGGGGCTGATGGCTCCTCTAACAAAAACAACAACAACAGGAACAGTGTTCAACATTTGTTACACACTTACTATATATCAGGCAACATTAAACCTCTGGGGCTTCTTTTCAGCAACCCTAATCGTCACCTGGAATCCCGAGTCATTACTGCAGTACCTGGAGACCACCTTGATCAACAGCTATGTTAATAGGCCAATGAGCCTCCAACAACTGGGCAGAACACCTGTTCCACAGCTAGTTAAGCAGGGTAAATGATCTCATGTCCTCGGACTGATTAGTCCTTACTCAGCAGGGATGCATTTTATAGAAATTATGACTCTGATTTAAAAAAAAAAAAAAAGCCTACTTTGAGATGTTTTATGCACAGCCTGGGAGTTCCTTTCACTCAGGTCCGGTGCAGTGTCTTTGTTTCTGTGATGTGCGTGGCTCTCACTGGCTTTCACGTTCCAACAGAAAACCAATTTTCCCTGTTGTGGGAGAAATGACCAGGTGGGAAACACTATTAATTTTGCATGAAAGAATAGAAGTTTTTTAAAAAAATTTTTAAAAATTCAGCTTTTAAAAATCAGTGTTTTGTATTCCTCTGGCACATCACGTCAGGCATCCCCAGAGAAGAGGCATTTACCTGGAGCCTCTTCATGCAGATTTATTTTCCCTGAACGCAGCAGAGCAAAAACACCATCCGTTCTTGTTACCAGTGCACGTTGGCTTCTTTACAAAGGAGCCGAGCTGAGTCATATGCCTCGAAGAGCATGAGCCCCTCTCATCTCACAAGACAACCATTCTCTTTGTTCCAAGGTGTACTGTAATGACGCTGTATCCCATTAAATTCACCCAGCATCTACCTTCTCAACTCAAGTGTGTTGCCTTCGAGTTCATAAATCTTTAACTCTGGTCCTATCTCTATCTTAGGGGTGGAAGAAATTAGAAAAGAGAAAAGGGAACTGAAATGGCCATTGCCGCAGGAGCCCACTTCCAAGTCCTTTTCTAAATTCACACTCATCTCCAAAAGAGCAAAAGTCACAGCAATCGTTATTAGCGTTTGCTTTGCTTAATTACCTTGGGAAACAGGAGATTCCCAAGGCTAGTCTCAGGAAGCGATTTGCATGTGGGTTCTTGAGCTTGGGAGGGCAAGCAGAAAGAATGGAGGCGCACTGTGGGGCTCTCCAGGCCCCAAGTTTGCACACGATTAGCTGACAGCCAAGGCTCTCCCAGGTAACACTCCAGGGATGTGGCAGCCCGAGCGCCAGGAGAGGAGCCCAGTTGAGGAGTGCCCGGGGCCATCCGGGCAGGGTGAAGGGAGCACACAGTAAAGCAGCAGCCTGGCGTCTGCACCTGCTTCCTGAATGCACCACTGGGCTGTAAAACAGGTTTCTTCCAAGACTCACTTGCCAGAAGACAGGACACTGCGGCTGTGCTGGCACACTGCCGTGACTGTCCTCGGAGGGGTGTTGAGGGTGACCCAGGCACAGCACTAGCCTGGGCTCAGTGAGATGCGGGGACCAAGACAGGAGGTGTATACTTCCAGAGTCCCCTGCCCGCCAGTACCAGCACCTTCTGGCTTCTTCCCAGCACAAAGGGGGTCATCTGCAAGGGCCTTAGGCCAATAGGCCACACAGAACAATAGAAGCTGTGTTAGCAAACCACGTCCTCGTTCATCTGAAGAAGTTCAGATCTGAGTCCGCCACCAACAATCCCTTCCAAGACATAGAGTTTGGTGACCCTGGTATATTAGGGCTCCCTGACTGAGCCCCCACTGTGGACGCTGCTCCTCCTGAGGCCTCTGCCCCTGAGCGCACTCAGCAGTGAGCGCCGCAGGCTGATTTCCAGAACAGGAGGTTTTATTGATTAGCTCTTCCACAGGCCACATGGCTGAGATTTCAGCTGAGACTGGGAAGATGGGAAACAACCAGGCACAGGAAGTGTGTGTGTAGGGGGTGTGGTGGAATGCAGCATTTCCTACAGGGAAAAAAGTTTGGCTCACACCGGAAAATAGTGTGTCTGATGAGTAGAAAAAGGGAGAGGTATCGTAAAATGAAGGTGGGAAATTAGGCAGGGACCATATCATTGCAGCCGAAGGAGTCTGGGAGAGAAGTCTGTTTTACACTCTAGGTGTGTAAAAAATAATAATAATAACAATTAAGGATTTTAAATAGAGGAGAGACATGATTAGGATAAATGTTTGCTGAATGAATGAATGAATGGATTCATTTCCTTCCAGTAAGACAGCTTCAGACAGGGACTGTGTCCCTGACTCCCATCTCTCCTCCTCTCCCTTTTCTCATATGTTGCTATTCTCTCATCTCCCCTGGGCATTCTGAAACCCAGCCCTTCTCTCCTTTACAACTCACTCTTTCCACGTCCGGCCCTCACTGGGAGAGGAGAGCCATGTGCCAACGTACAGTCACCACCTGAAATATATAAAGACGCACAGAATTGCTTGCTGACTCTTGCATGTGATAAAAAAGCTATTTTGCAATTCGCTCACCTGCACTGCTCCGTCACCTCCCTCTCTGTGGGAACACTTATCTATTGGAATGGAAACTCCATGGGAACGGGACATACATGTTCTTTAGTTCTGTGTGCAAATATGTTACCTGGCTCTGCAAACCCGCAGCAGTGCCAAATCTGCCCTCTGTGCCACTGACAAGGGTGCTCCAGCCTCCAGGGATTTCCTAACACTTCTGTGAGGGAAAGAGCAACAAACCTTATGCTGGTAGCTGTTTTTATTGGAAAATGAAATTGAAGAGTGCTAGTGGCTTTTATGAGTACGAAATTTCCCCAAAAACGCATTGGGGAAGACCAAAAGCAGAGGACTTTAGTCCACGTATCTGGAGAAAAATACCTTCCCTCTCCAGCAGGGGAAAGGGTTTGATTTACACAACATTTATGGTTTTAAAGTAATTTTTTTTATCCCAAGTTTGTTTCACAAGATTGGCATGGAAATCTCATCTGCTCTTAGCCTTTCCGCATTTTTAAAGCATCAGAGGTCTGACTTTGTCTTTCCGTAGCTCAAGAGAAAGCCCCGTGGCTTCTGTCTAAAGCAGTTCTTCATGCGGATTGTACTTGGTGTAAGTTAAATCGCTGATGGGCTACTCAGGGGCTGTGTAATGGTCTGCATTTGTTTTTCTTCTCTTTATCCTTTTCCCCCCCTATTTCCTCTAGGTGATTCATCAAGCGTACTTCTTCATCCAGCTGTGAGAGATTAAGAAATGTTATTTGCATTCATGAGAAGACTTTTCAGGCAAAGAACAATCTGCCTGTTGAATACATTCATGTAAATAGAACAAATGTTTTAAAGCTGAGCAAAAAAAGCAAGAGGCACATGGGAGGGGAAAAAAACTACCTCTCAGCATGAACCACACACAACTTTGATCATAACTTCAAATGAGACTAGATCTCACCAGGTGTGACAGGCTCTGGATCCAGGACATCTGCAGCTCTGATTAGAGTTCAGGCTACACCAAGGCCCCCCTCTCCTCGCATCCCCTGCTCTAGCCGAGGAAGACCCTACATCTTAAGCATCTTAGCAGGGAGACCGCAAGGTGTGAGGAAGTAGGAAGAGCACTGGCCCAGAGTGAGAAGACCTGGGTTCTACTTTCAGCTGGGCCAATGACAGACAGAATTGTTATTAATAAGATTAATACTCAATGCACAGTTTCAACATCAATAATAAATCTCACATTCATTAGTGCTACATACATGTCCAGAACTATACTAGTGTTAAAAGAAAAGCTTTAAACAAACTAAATTTAACCGAGTTTGTTCCAACAAAATGAATTGGATAGCACTCTAAACTAAAAGGGGTTCAAAGATCTCTGCTGGGAACGGGGAGAGTGAGCCTTTACAGACAGAGCACAGAAGTAAAGTGCAGACATAGTAGTTTGATTGGCTACAGCTGGACATTCGCCTTATGTGGGCGTGGTCTGATAGGTAAGTTGGCTGCCTGTGTTGCTGAAGCGTGGCTGCTTGTGATTGGCTGAGACCTGGTTCTCTATTACAAAAAGATATACAGCAAGTTCTCTCTTAACAACATTGTTTC
Source organism: Indri indri (assembly GCA_004363605.1). Taxonomy (NCBI): domain Eukaryota; kingdom Metazoa; phylum Chordata; class Mammalia; order Primates; family Indriidae; genus Indri; species Indri indri. The sequence goes on from RJWJ010000075.1 coordinate 407,553, forward strand.
ATCCCATGTCATTTTGTTATAATGTTAAGGAGAAAAAAAATCACTTTCCAGCCAGGGCCACCGTCCGTGTGCAGTTTGTAGGTTCTCCCCATGCCTGTGTGGGTTTTCTCCATGGACTCTGGCTTCCCCCCACGTCCCAGAGCTGTGCCTACTAGGTGCACTGGCGTGTCTACACGGTCCCCGAGTGAGTGAGCATGGGTATCTGTGAGCTCTGTGATGGGACAGCTCCTGGCCACAGCTGGTGCCCACTTAGCTTCCCCGGCTGCCAGGATGGGCTCTGGCCACCTGCCATCCTGTTCTAAAATAAGCAGACCAGGAAAATGAATGAATGAATGAATAAAAATTATTGTAAAATTAAAATTCACAAAGTTTATGATAATTATCCAAATGCACAACAATAAAGAATGAGGTACAAAAGCACTCAGCCAGTGGCCGTATTTGTGATTGCATGTGTTTGAACTGTGTGCGGAAGGAGGTGATCCTTACAATTTTCGCTTTGCAAACATTTATTTCTTGATTTAACCCACCACCACTACGACTGCTGTCAGACACTGATTCACCAAAAATTGAATAAATAACTATCTTACTTGTTTGTCTTAATCTTTTGTAAATGTATGTAGAACTCACATTTACTTCAATGTTTAATATTAGAAGTGTTTTGATCTTTATTTAGCAATCTGACAATGTTTCTGTGACCAAAAATATGTCGTAGAAACTTAACTCTTGTTTATATCAATTAGCCTACGGTAAGCAAAATCGGATTCGTTATACATTATTCTGCTTAAAGCCACAGTTTCCGGGAACCTATCCACAATGTTGAGTGAGCACTGACTTACTCCCAAGTTGGATTTGGTTAGTTTATGTACTAAGTTAGGTTGCAGCTTGTTATATATTAATATAATAGAAACTCGAAATATGGAGACAGCCTCAATCCAACCTGAATTTAACACTGGGTATTTTAAAAACATGATCTAGATCTTTCCAGTAGCTCTGTACTTTTCACTAAATGAGAAATCTGAGGCTTAAAAAGGGTAAGTGAGTTGCCTGCAGTCATTTTGCTAACTACGGACCTTAGTTATTTGCCGTTGTTTGTTTTTAATCTGAAAAATGAAGCATTGGAATAGGTGAGCGCTACGTTTCTCTCTAACGCTACCATTATTTGATTCAACAAGTTCTCTCAGCCTTGCCAGACGTGTTGTCTCTCTGTAATTTGAGTTTTAACAAACCAGTTCTGCTGCCCCATTCTCGTGCGTCTCTTTCATTGGGTCAAGAGAAAGAGAAAGGAAAACAGAGCAGTCCTGATACAACGCAAACGACTTAAATCTACAACTTCCGGGACGGATATATGCATACACAAAGAGTGCAATGCGCACCACCCGAGAGATGGACACGCTTGAAACTGGGACTTGGGGGGAAGGGGGGGCAAGGGCAACATACGTAACCTAAACACCTGTACCCCTATAATAACAAACAATAATTTAAAAAAAGAATAAAAAGAAAAAAAAATCTACAACTTCCCATAGTATTAACGCAACATCCGCGCAGGAGCCTTCAGTGAGGGACCTTCTTCTTAGTCAGTGCGCGACTTTGGCCAGCTTGCTCGCTCTTGGTTTTCAACCCAGTTCTTACTTTATTAATTTTCTGAAGATGTAAGTCTCGGTGACCTTTAGAGTAGCAATAAGCCCTAATATTTGATATCTAAGACAACTAAAATGCCAAGTTATGGAGTACCAACGTAGAAAAAATTAGGCTCAAACCAGAAAAAAGAAATTAATTTCCTCTGTCTTTCCCTTCTAGTTCCTCCCTCCTTGCTTTGCTTTCCAGGGGACTCTATAAATCACATACGGCCACTTTTTGTTCTCAAAACTCACATTAAGGAATATTATAGAAAGGAATATGCAGTTTGACAACTTTTTCTGATTGAGAAGAATTTTTGAGTGATCTCTGAAATCTACTTGAAAGCTGGTATAGAGGAGAAAGTGCAAATGCAGGGGTGAAAGGGAGGGCCCAGTGCAGGGCCGCACATTCAGGGGACTGCGGAGCAAGCCCATCTCCCTTCCACGTGCAGCTTAGAGGAATACGGCAGCTCGCAAAGGAAAGAAAAATAATATTAACATATAAATAATGGATTATTTATATATTAATTAAATAGGTAGATAGGAAGATATGAGGAAAACTCTATAAAATATTACCACAGGTAAATATTAGAGATATTTTTACGTGTTTTGTTTGTTTTGTTTCTCGTGGGAGTACTTAAATGTAAAACAGAAGTAAATCGTGATGAAAATCCCACAAAAACACTATGGAAAAGAAAAGGCTTATTTTCCTGAAATTGAGAATAGCTCATACCCTCAAAGGTTGAAGGTTAATGTTCAATTTGCTGAAAACTTACCTGATAATTGAAGAACTTCATGTTCTGCAGCTTTGAGCTCGGACCTGTGATTGAATTTTCGCTTGCCAGGGTTCAGCGTTGAGGGGGGCTGGCATCAAACTCAGGTGACCTGGACTTTCTCCAACTACTCCATTCCTCTGCCTGCCACTTCCACATCTCTTTGCTGTCATAGTGAAAGTAAGCTCTTTAAATACTTAGAAACTGGGCTGGGCATGGCGGCTTACGCCTGTTATACCAGCACTTTGTTTGGGAGGAGGCAGTCGGGAGGATCACTGGAGCCCAGGGTTTCCAGGTTGCAGTGATCTGTGACCCGTGATCTCACCATTGCACTCCAGCCTGGGTGACAGAGGGAGACCCTGTCTCTAAAAAAACAAACAAACAAAACCCTGTCTATACTGTAAAAATACAGCTGAAAGGTGTGAATAATTCAAGACTCACATATATTTCTTAAATGGAAACTAATTTTTAGGCATCCTGGAAGGTTTTGAATTTGTTCCCCAGTATTTTAATAAACCCCTTATAATTTTAATAAAGAAATGCTACAATAAGAATAACACAACTTGTTTACCATTTGTTTTCTCTGTTCCCTGGCTCTGTCTTTGTCTCTCTGCCTCTCTTTATATATATAGATGACATTATAGAGAAAGATGACATTAACATATACATACATGAGAGCTGTCCAGAAAGTATCCAGCCATGGATACAACAGGTACATGGGTATAAAGGCTGGATACTTTCCGGACAGCTCTTGTGTCTATAAAGCCTTTGCAGGTTTTTTTTTTTTGTAGTTTCTTTGTTGATCTAGTGGGAATTTTTATTTTTTATTTTTTATTTTTTTTATTTCAGGCTATTATGAGGGTACAACCATTATGGTTACACTTTATGTCTTTGCCTCACCCAAGTGTGGGTTAAAGGCATGCCCTTCCCCCCTACAGTGCTCCCCACGTCCTTTAGTTGCGGATTTACCCCCCCAAATCCTTCTAATCCCTGGAGAGTATTTTTGTCATGTGATCTCCCTAGTGTTGATCAGTTAGTACCAATCTGATGGCGAGCAGTTAAGCTCCATTGCATCACAACATACATGCTGGCGGCCTTTACCTTTCAGCTAATATTTCCTAAGAATAAGGATATTCTTTTACATAATCTCAGTGTAATTTTCAACTTCAGTAAATTGATACAGTGGTTTTAGATATTGCTTTTATCTAATTTTCTATCCCCTTTCCTATTTTTTAAATTGACCCAGTGATATACCTAATAGCATTTTTTCTGCTTCCATAAGAAGATCCAGTCTGGGGTCAGAAATTGTATTTACTTATCATGTCTCTTTAGTTTCCTTTTTAGTTTGAAAAAAATCTGTATAGCCCTTGTCTTTGATGACATTAACATTTTTTTAAAAAAGACAGTCCCCAGCTATTTATAAATAGAATGTTGTTCACTTGGGGTTTGTCTGATGTTGATGCATAATTAGATGCGGGCGATGCATTCTTAGCTAGAATTCAGCAGAGGTATATTTTATTCCTCTCAGAGTATCACAGCTTGGGGAACATAATGTCCATCTGCCCACATTAGTAATGTTAATTTTGATCACCTGGGCAAGGTGTTGCCTGGTTTCTCCATTATAAAAGTACTGTTTCCTTTGCTACTAATATTCAGTCTGTGGGTAGACAAAAACTTCAGGAGCATGAAAATACATTGTTTTTCAGCAAAAAGTCCCAC
>RJWJ010000075.1:411760-465203 GCA_004363605.1 Indri indri
TGTCCCAGATTTTGGTTATTGGAGCCCTTCCAGAGAGCACCTTGCAATATACATCCACCATTTTTTTAAAGCACTTTCTTACTTCTTGGCATAACAGGTATTTTTTTGTTCACTTTGAACCTACTGTGCCCAAGCCATGAAAACAATAGTTTTTCTGGGGAGTCCTACTTCTCTTTACGGAAATGGTGTTAGAGAACAAAATCTAGCTTTTTGGTGCTACTGAAGTATCTTTGCTCTTTTAGCAAACAAAACTAAGAAACACAAAATTCTATATAGTCATATATAGGATATATACACACACCTCTATGCATGCACATTATGGGGACCTACTCAGAATCCTGGCGCTGAAGAGTATTTTAAACTGATTGTATTTGAGATTCAACAGGTACAGAAAGAAGGCTTTTTGGAGTTTCCCTTATCCGAATAAAAGCAGAAACTTTTGGGAAGTAAGACGGCCATAAATTCCATGTTTGGGGAGGCTTTTACTCTTAGAAAGGAGAAAAAGAGTAAACCTACCATAAATCCTCTCTCTGGGGAAGTTTTCTGACCATGAAGAAGACATAAAGACCACTTGCATGTACATAAACAAACATTATCACAAACTTTCTTATCTTCCATTTTTTCTTCTAGAAATCCTTTTTCTCCATAAAGAAATCCATTTGTTCTTTCCATAGAGGCCTTTGGTACTTCTCTCTCTTCCTCACCAGGTTGTGTTATAAATCTCTAACTTTAACCATATATCCAGTGACATTTGCAGGCTCCTGGATGCATTTGAATAAACTTTCTCTCCTGTTAATCTGGCTTTTGTCTGTTTAATTTGCAGGCTCCCAGATATTGAACCTAAGAGGGTAGAGAAAAAACTTTGCCTCCTGACAACATATATATGCACATGCTCGTACACTTACATGTTTTTAAAAATTACGAGTTTGCAACGGTATCTCAAATTCTGATCCATTTCCACATGCTCTCCTTTCCTTTCCCTAATTTTATATCCTTGTGACATTTTGTCCAGAAGGTAACTTTGACTTCCATAATATCACCACATTTAGCCATGCATAGAATTGCTTTGTCAGTACACTTTAAAAAAAAAAGCTACTAAAATTAAAAATAATACAGAATTTGTTTGAAAAGAAGTGCAAGCTTTGTTTGCAGTACAATCTCTCCAATCATTATTTAGCTTAGTTCATTCTATTTGCTCTCTATCCCTTGTTATTCACTAATATTAAAATCAAATTCATTTGTTTCTGTGTATTCTCAATTTTAGGGCATTTCTTTCCCCATCTGCATTCTTATAGATTTAACTCTAATTTTTAATATATAGAACAGTAATTACAAGAATTAAAACATTACAGAAAGGTATATTCAGAAAAAGGCCACTAGCTTCTGGATTCTGACCACTGTGTCTGCCATTCCCAGTTTCTTGCAGATAACCAGTCTCACAGTGTTCTGGTCCATCATTCGTGTGTTTCTTTTTGTAAAGATAAGCATACAGAGAGAAATGTTTTCGTTGTTTTTTTTTTTTTTTTTTTTTTTTTTGGCTTTCTATTACACAAAAACTAGCAAACTATTCAAGTACATAGCTTTTTTTTGTTTAAAGATAACTTCTGGATATCGCATCCATTTATATATCCCCTTTTTATTTCTTTTTATAGCTGCATAATAGTTCGTTGCATGTCTTTATTCAACCAATCCTTTACACTTGGACATTTAGACAGTTTCCAAATATTTAGCAATTACAAATAATGCTGTAACTAATAATCTTATTTATATATATTTTCATTTTGTTGCAGGTGTATCTTCAGGGTAAATTCCTAGCAGTGGGGTTGCTGGATTGAAGTGTAAATGCAGATGCACTTTTGTTAGAAGATTGCTAAAGTTCTCAGTATAAGGGTTATCATACCATTTTCATCGTCACCAACAATGCATGACAGTGCGTGTTTCTCCACAGCCTCAATATGAGAGTACTCTCCCAAATTCATCGAGCATTTTAATGACAGTTATTTTTAATTATGTCAGGTGACCCATATATCTGCATTTCATTAGGGTCAGTTTCTGGAGATTTATCTTGTTCTTTTGATTGGATTATGTCTGGCTGTCCCTTCATTTTCCTTGATTCTGTGTTAGTACATACGCATTAGAGAAAACCACCATCCCTCCAAGCCTTCATGGATTGGCATTGTACAGGAGAAAATCTTTACCAATTAACCCAGCCAGAGCTCCTCTGGGCCTCTCGTCTAAACCATCATCTTTGTTTTCAGTGACCCAGAGATGTCTAGAGTATACTTGGTCCTTTCAGCATTTTGCATCAGTTTAGACAGAAGCCAGTCTTTCAGGAAGCACCCAGAGAAGTTGGAACATTGCGTGCATGGTCTAGTTCTGTTCCTCTCCATGGAGAAGGTGGGATCTGGAGTCTTTGACCCACTTGCTCAGCACTGGGCTGGGGAAGGAGTTGTGGTGAGTCCTTTCATACTTTTAATAGTTCAAACCATCTTCTTTCTTCTCCATGCCCACAACCCAGGCATTTCGAAATGGCAGGTTGTGTACTCACCTGGGTTCTAGGTGCCTATCAACGAATGTTTGGATTTCTCACAAAGGGTAATGATCTTGTATTGCTAGTGAATCAGTATGTGCATGGGAGGAAGGAGAGTTCAGGGCTTCCTAACCTGCTATCTTGAGATTATCTTGGCTGGTGTATATTTTCTTGATGTGGTTTTAGTGTCTGTTTGCTAATACTTTAAGAATTTGCACCATTACTCATAAGTTATATTGATCTATCATTTCCCTTTGTGTTTTGCTTATCCTATTTAGTTGCACAGAGGTGTTCAAAGCACTTCATTTTTAAAAATTTTATCCTTATCAATACTTATTTTCTCCTTGATTCTTTCTTAATTTGTACATGTTGTTATACCTGTTTTTCTTAAATTAGCTAGTAATTTGTCTATATTGTTGATTTCTTTAAAGAATCAGAATTCTGATTTAATAATTTGATCTGCTGTTTTCCTCTTCCCTACCACATTGATTTCTACTTTCAATCCTTATAATTTGTTTCTTATTTTCCTATACTTTGATTTCTTGTTTGCTGGGGTTTTTTTAAAATATGTTTTTGAGTTGAGAATTGACCCTTTTATTTTTATTCTTTTGTTTTTATTGATAGGTGTTTAGGAATATGAATATTCTCTGATAATTACTCTAAATATATCTCATAGACTGTCATATATGGTACCTTTATTATTGCTATTTTCCTGAAATTCTATAATTTATACTTGTGTTTCTTTTTTCATTTGAGAGTTATGTAATAGGTCTTTTAATTTCTGGGTGAAAAGGCCTTCTATGTTTTTGTTTGTTTCTTTACTTCATTTTTAATTTCTAAGGTTACTGTATTGTGATCAGAAACTGTTGTTTGTAATATTTCTGTTACATGGAATCCATAGATGTTTTCTCTATGCCCTAATATATGGTCTATTTTTGTAATATTTTTCACATGTGCTTAAGAAGAAGGTGTTTTATTTTTTCATGGTGTATTGTTCAATATATATCTAAAAGTGCTGCCTTAATATCTTGTCTAGTTTATTTCTATATTTATTATATTTTGTCCACTTATCTGAGAGTGATATGTCAAAATCTGCTATATTTTTGTTTTTCTATCTATTTCTCTTTGCAGCTCTCTTTGTGTTTGTCACATTATTTGGTGTGGAGAGACCCATGACTGCTCTATTTTCATTGAAGATCACAGCATTTAACATTACAAAATATTCTTAGTCTTATTAAATGCTGATTTAATTCTATTTTATGTAGTATCAGGATTATAATGCTTGCTTTCTTATTGTTTAATTTGAATGGTAGATCTTTAACTTGCCTTTTTATTTATATCATTTTAAATCACTAAATTATTAAGTTTCCCTCTTACATATAACACAGAATTGGATTTTGATTTATGGGTTAATTTGAAAACATTTTCTTTAGTAAACCAAGTTAGGCTTATTCACATTTATTGAGGTGACTGTTATGTTTAATCTCAATTCTGTCTCCCATTTTATCTTATGTTGTAATCACAGTGCATATTGGATTTAGTGCTCCATCTTTGATTTCCTTAAATTTTATTTAAAGTTTGAGAAAATCTGCACCTTTATTTTTATTATAGTGGTTAACTTTGAATTAATATTTTTATAAGCCTTCAATTCCTTTTTTCCTCACTTAACATTTTATTATTTGATATGTTGGTTTCAAATAGTATTCATTCATTCCAATCTTCTATGATAAAGCAATCTATAATTTTATTCTACTCTCTTTTTTTCTCACTTCTCCTATTCATTGGTTTTATTCTTTCTACTTTGTTAGAACAAATATTTCATAATGTTTAAATATAATTTTTCTACCCATGATCCTACCCTTGTGTTACTCTTACACCTGCAATTAACAATATGTACTGCTCAGTCTTTCTGCCAAAAGTTTCCAAGTCACCTTTTTTGTTAGTTGAAGCTCATCCTTCAGTAGATACCTCAGGAAAGGAAACCATGTATAGTAAGTATTCACTGTGTTCTGACACATTCAAAAATGTGCTTTGACACTTGAAGAACAGTTTGAACAGATGTATTATCTTTGATCACTTTCTTTCCTTAAGCTTCCTAAAAAATGTTGCTCCACTGGTCCTCTCCTTTCATGCGGTTTTCAAGGAATGTAAAGTCTGTATAGTTTTCTTGGTTTGTAAGTTATTTAATTTTTCTGTTTGAAAATCCTGAGAGTTTTGTTTCTATCGTTAAAGTCTGATAGATTTACTAGGATATGACTCAAAAATAATTGTTACAGGTTATTTTCCTTTAAAATTAAATATTTTTTATATAGCATCAGATATCCTTTTATTTCTGAAAAAAAAAATTTGTATAGTTTTAAGTATTGATTCTGTCCATTTTTTTATTTTCTACTTCAGGCACATCAATTATATGTATGTTGGATCATCTTTGCTATTTATCATTTCTCTTTTTTTCCTTCTTTCTTTATATCATTTTTATTTTATTTGCTCTTCTTCTGCTTTTCTTTAATGCCTATTATTAACTTTTCCTTTAGATTCATTCCTTTTTGGGTCTCTTTTCATTTAATCTCTATTTACAATATTATTTTGTCTTCTGTTTCTTTTCAAGTTTAATCAACTCTTGTTTAATTTCATACCATGGAGAATCCTGGTAAACATTACTTCAACCAAGTGATTAAGATTAAGATCAATAGTCATAAATCATGTTAATAGTATGTGTCCTTGATATGATTTGATGAAAATGGCACTATACAAGATCTTCCTCCCAAAAACACATAAGCCCAGTCTGATCATGAGAAAAAAATATCAGAAAGATTCCAATGGAAAAGTATTCTATAATATAGCTTTCCAGAGCTCTTCAAAATGATCAATATCATAAAAAATAAGGAAAGAATGTGAAACTGTCACAGTCAAGAAGAGCCTAAGGAGACATGAAAACAAAATGTAATGTGGTATCCCAAATGAATCTGGGTAAGAAAAAAGAAAATTAGGTAAAAAAAAAAAAAAAAGAAAGAAAAAATATAGACTTTAGTTAATAATAACATATCAAATTTTGGTTCATTAATAGTAAAAAATTAAAATACTGTACTAATGTAAGATGTTAACAATAGTGGAAACTGGGAAGGGTGAAAGGAGGTTGGTATACAAGAATTCTCTACATTATCTGCCCAATTTTTCAGTAAATATAAAACTTTTCTCTAAAAAGTCTATTTAAAAATAATAATAATAAGGACCAAAAAAGTGTAACTAGAAAAGGCAACTTTTAGAGATAGAGAAAACTAATGTTGGTTATATTTTTAAAAGCCACTCATATATTTTGTAAATTGCCAAGGCTTATTCTCTGGAAATCAATTGCTGATTTATAGACAAATTAATAATCATTTTCCTGCATTTTTCTAGAAAAATAAACTCAAGTGCTCATATTTGAATATTGGAATTTCCAACTCAGTTTCTATGTAAGAAAATAATTCATGTTAAAGTATATAAACTTGGAGTTGTTCTAAAGCTACAGTAATTTGAAATTTGTAAGTGTAATCATTTTATTAAGTGCAGAGATGACAAGAGCACAGGGCCAAGCTGTGGGACTAGATGCAGCCTGCACTCATCCCTCTCAAGGAGGAGATCAAAGGTTGCGGTAGAGGTTCACCTGCAGATGCACCATCTCAAAGACAGCATTGTGAACCATCAGAGAAGCAACTGGAGACATCCAAAGCCAAAGCGGGAAGAGAGAAGTGGGAGATCCACTTGCTGAGGTCAGAAGATATCTGGGGGAAGCATCCACACCTGGGGAAGGACCAGGGGAGGGATCCCCAGGGATGCGCGCTCCCCTAGTGGACACTGAAATCTGAGCTATGAGGGGCTCCCCCACCACAGCAGGCCTCCAAACTGCTCAGGGAGCTGCTTGGAGGCTGGGCAGCAGCAATGCAGTGGGATCCCCCAACTTCTGGTCCCAGGTCACTTCCTGGATGCCCTTCTGTGCTCTCAGTCTCAGAGCATCTGGTCTGTAGAGGGATCACCTCCACTGCAGCTGCCTCCCCATTATCCCTGCCAGGCCAGGGAGCAAGCAGGCAGGGTGAGCACTCTCACAAAAGAACGAATCTGGAGACATCACATTACCTGACTTCAAATTTGAAGTTTGCAATACTACAAGGGTATAGTAAACAAAATAGCATGATATTGTATAAAGATAGAGACATAGACAAATGGAAAAATAGAGAATCCAGAAATAAAACCATGTAACTGTGACCAACTGATCTTTGACAAAGCAAACAACATACATCAAGGAAAGGATGCCCTATTCAAAAAATGGTGCTGCAAAAATTAGATAGTCACATGCAGAAGAATGAAACAGGACCCCTATCTCTCACCATATAAAAAGTTAATTCAAGATGGACAAGACTTAAATGTAAGACATGAAGAAGAAAATGTAGGAAAAACTCTTCTAGATATTGGTCTAAGCAATTTGCAAAGGCAAATACAGCAAGACAAAAATAAACAAATGGGATTTAATTAAATTAAAAAGCTTTTGCACAGCAAAGGAAATAACAGAGTGAACATATAAGGCACAGAATGAGAGAAAATATTTGAAAACTATAAATCCGACAAAGGACTAATATCCAGAATCTACAAAGAATTCAAATAAATCAGCAAGGAAAAAAAAATAACTCCATCAAAAAGTGGGCAAAATACATGAACAGAAGTTTTTCAAAAGAAGATAGATAAATGGCCAGCAAACATGAAAAAATGCTCAATATCACTAATCCTCAGGGAAATGCAAATTAAAACTACGACAAGATATAGAGATACTCTTACCCCTATTAGAATGGCCATTAATAAAAGTCAAAACAATAGATGCTGGCGCGGCTGCAGAGAAATAAGAATGCTTTTACACTGTTGTGAGACTGCATATTAGTACAACTTCTATGGAAAACAGAATGGAGATTCCTCAAAGAAATAAATGCAGACCTACCCTACCATCCCAGCAATCCCACTGCTGGGTATCTATCTGAAGGAAAAGAAGTTATTTCATAAAAATGTCACCTGCGCTGGAATGTTTGTCACAGCACAATTCACAATTGCAAAGATGTGGAATCAGTCTAAGTGTCCATCAATTCAGGGGTAGATAAAGAAAATGTTACACACACACACACACACACACACACACACACACACACCAAGGAGTACTCCTCAGCCATAAAAAGAAATGAAATAATGTCATTTGTAGCAACTTGGATGGAACTGGAGAACATTATCCTAACTGAAGTATCTTAGGAATGGAAAACCAGACACCATATGTTCTCACTAATAAGCAGGAGCTAAATGATGGGTACGCATGGGCACCAAGAGATATAAAAGACATTGGAAACCAGCAAAGGAGGACTGTAGGAGGGGTGAGGGATAACACTTACCTATTGGGTACAATGAACACTATTTTAGTGACAGGCACTCCAAAAGCCCTGATTTAAGCATTATACAAGGTATCCATGTAATAAAACATTTGTACCCCTTTAACAGATTGAAGTTAAAAAAAAAAAGCTAACTGAGAAATCTTAAGAAGGTATTTTATTATCTACATATTACAATAGTTATTATTTGAAATAAAATACATACTTTCAAATTATTTCTCAGAAATTTAAATAAACTCAAGATAGACAAATATGTCATTTTCTCCGTGGGCTCTGGCTAGCTGGAAGATTAAATACTTTTGAAAACCTCAAGCATATTTGTAATTAATATTTTATGTTACCATATGAATTGATGAACAGAAACAAATAGGATATGCAAATTGGTTTTGAAAGCACCTATAAGGCTCTAGTTATTGTTTTTGGACTGACATTCAAATCCACAAAGGCAATTAAGCCAGAAGAGTAATAAAAGAAAATTCACATCTGAATTTAAAAAAAAGAATAGAGATGACAAATAATATTAACATATATATCTAATTAAAGAATTATAATTTTGACTTAATACTAATTTGTAATAAGAAAGGTATCCTGAAAATAATGATTACACTAAATTTTTTCTTGTGGAAACACAGTAATTCTTTAAGTTGAGTTATATTGGTAGTAGATACTAGGAGGTAAATTATGATGAATTGATGAGTCATAGCCTTAGTTTAGTTCATCCTATGGAACTCTTTTTTATTTTTCATTTCTTGAGTATCACCACATGTCAGCACAAGTCCAAGAGTTTAAACATAGAAATGTAAATTCAATGACATGGTCTCATAGTCCTATTTCAGTTCATTTTCCTTTAAATAGTAAAAGTTAATTATATTTTTTTAACAGAAAACTTAACATGGCATAAAACATGATCACAATTTCATATATCCCACTTTTCACCCACATTCCAAATTTTGGGAACAATGTTTATAAACAAAAAAGAATGAGAGAGAAAGTCAGGGGAGAGAGAGAGAGAGAGAAACAGAGAGAGAGATCAAGAAGAAAATATATTTACTTTGAAATCAGTACTTCGTTTAGTCTACATAAATATTAATTTTTATCCACAATTATATTAAGTTGCCAAAATTAGACTGAGGCTGGCTGGTGCATTTGTGTGCACATGAATGCTCTCTCTCTCTATCTCTAGCTCTACCTCTCTCCTTTCTTCTCTAATTTCCAGAGTGGTAAATATTTCAAAGGATTATATCCTTTAATTCCTAAATCAATTCTTTTATTTTGAGAACAGGCTGACTTGTATGTGAAGGTTTTCTACATTTAAGTGACCAGAGAATAATAGCACTATTTTTCCAGAATTAGTCCAAATTCACTTTAGCTCTGGATCTCATCTTCAGTCTTATAATCCAAGTGGAAGTTAACCCTTAGTCGTACTTTTGCTTCCATTAGAAATGAAAATAAACTATATTTTATTGAAAACTATTGTTGTGATTATTTGGGGATATGAGAAAAGTCATGAAATTAAGTGGAAAGAAGAAATAATTTCATAGATGACATATCTGAATTCAAAAATCTGTGTTTCTGCATGTAATGAAGAATTTACCTTTCATTTTGGAAGTAAAATCAAAATTCTATAAAACGAGTTTGAATTTGGACTCCTGATTAATATTTTCAATAGTTATTGAGTTGAATTCCTCCTGTTCAGTCATTAAGAGTAATGATCCCTCTTCACACATAATTTTTAAATCATTTTAATTAGTCTTTGGGAAAAATCTTCCATGAAAGTGGGTAAGGGCCTCCCATATGTGAAACTCTAAAGTACTTTCTAGTTGAAAGGGGAGGCAAGGCCACCCATTTGAGATCCTTCTAATACAAATACTCTGACATCAGAGCTGCCAACCATCCTGACCCAAGTCATCTACATTCTGAACACATAAACATTATATTCAGTTTCAAGTATAATTTGAGGAGACCTGTTTAAAAAATTATATATATATTTTATATATTTTTATATATATTATATATATATATAAAGAAATCTGTTTTCCATACAGGTTTGCATTATCTTCAAGTCACCAAATTAAGAAATCGCAAAAGTTAAATAAAACTTTATTGGTGATAATTTGTACTTTTCTAATTCCAGGGAAAAGACCCTTCATCATTTTTGGTTTAGTATATGAAAAATGGCTTCAACTTACCTTATAAATTTCAGTGATATGGACCATCTGCTCCACATGATAAAATAAAGGTGGTGATTTACTGGTGTGCCTTTTTTATATGAATAAAACACTACTCAGATTTGCATCAAAGAGCAAAACCAAATCAATTATACATTGAGATGAATATAAACACAAACTTTTCAACATCTTAGTAGAGAAGACGTAGGTCTTAACTGATGATAGCTCAAATCAGACTCAGGTCAGATTGATGAGGCTTTTTATTATTTCTATGAAAATAAAACCAAAAAAGTAAAACTTCGAATGAGATTCTCCAAAAGAATAAAGTGTTTGTCAATCTGTGCCATAATTACTAAGTTGAAATTGAATGCCAATAATCAAATAAAAGTCTCATTTAAGAAGCACCAAACAATCTGGAAAGATGCAGTGGAACAGCTAACGAAAGCATTAGGTACATCTCTCAAAAAAAAAAAAAAAAAAGTAAAAGAGCTTCATTTGAAGACAGAAATTGAGTACTTTTTTTGAGATCTAAGGAAACTATAAAGTTATTTCTGTAACTTTGACTTTGACATGTCTTTATATTGTCAGATTCCCCAAATATCTGCAAGGTTTTAATATAATCAAATCATGAGAAATATGCATTTTTGGAGATAAATTAACTGCACATCTAACTTTTGGAAGTCAGCAAGTTAAATGAAGTAAATTCAGTGTTTTTGTTCTATTTCCCCCCCATTTACCTTAAATGCTACCTCTATTTGTCTCTCTAATTCAAAGAAATAATCAAGTGACTCCAGGGACATAGAAGTGAATTATTGGTCTAGTGCTGACCTTATAGTGGTAGGCGCTAGAGCTTCCAATAAAAAATCACTTTTGGTGGAAGTTCAGTCATCTCAGACATTCAAGATTTAATGTGCTTTCTTTTTTGTAAAAAGATGACAATCGATGCGTCAACAGGTCATCTGTTTTTGAGTTGCTTTTCAGATAGATGTACATATAACATCTTCCTTCTGGTTGTTTCCACAAAAAAAATTATTTACTTTTGGGAGGTGGCTATGGTTAAAACAGCAAATTTATTGGGTCTCTTGGAGATCAATACTCTCACAGTTTTTTGTTGTTGTTGTTAGCTAAAACTCAAATAATAACAATACCAAACTCACAGATTTTGTCTGGATAAAATCAGATTTGTTAATCGGCCAATCAGAACTTGGTGCATCAGCTGCAAAAAAATGCAGAAGACTCTCTAGCCCACGGGCCAAGCAGCGTAGGTACCATAGAGTCCAGAAAGTGACCTAGAACCCACATGTGCAGTAAGACTCAAGCCACGCAGCTCCCAATTGTCCAATCAAAGTGGTTCCATGGTGACATGTGAGCCACAGGGAGATCCCAATCTGGGCACTATAAAACAGACTATAACCAAGCCCCTTTCTTGCCCTTCCTTCTGCTCTCCCTTTGCTGCGACAGTGGGTCCAGTCATCATCTGTGTTGCACGCATCTCGCCCTGTAAACCTATATGTTGCTCTTGCTCTATAATCCTATCTTTCTCTCCTCAATAAGCCTCATTTTCATGCTTGCCTAACTTTGGCGCATCTGGTCATTCTTTGGCCATGAGTGCATCAAGAACTGACATTTCAGACTGAAACCTGACAGATTGGCTTGTTTAAAGAAAATACTTGCAAAGAGGAGAGCCTAGTTCCATGACTTTGGAGGTGACCATCAGGTTTCCTGGTGGCCAGCAGCTGTGGGTGTGTTAGGTTGTGGGTCACTGAGATATGGAACAAATGGGTTATGCCTCAAACAACCTCAAGGGGAGGGGAAGTTCCAGCTGGCCAGAGGTGACAGGGGTGGTGGGACTGGGTTTCAAACAACTTGTGTCAGGTCTGCAGATGATGCCAGGGCAGCAACCACAGTAAACAATGTAGGACAGCCAAAAACCAGATCAATACAAATACCTCTTGACAGGAGAATAAATTAATAAATGACGGTATCCTCAAACAGTAGACTATAAAATAACTAACTACTGTTTCTTGCAACAACACAGATCACTCACAGGCTTTATGTTTCAAGAAAGAAGCCAGGCGCTACAGAATACGCACTCTGTGATTCCATTTACAAGGTGTGCCAAGTCTGGCAAAACTAACTGATGACTATTAAATTCAGAACAGAAATTCCCATGGAGGGAGCGCTATTGACTAGGAAGCGGTACTGCAAATGTTCTATATCTTGATCTAGGTAGTGGTTACTTATTTTGTACATAAGTAAAAATCTATTGAGTTGCCATTTTATGTACTTTTCTGTATTTATATTATACTTCAATAAGTAAATAACCAGAACTGAGTTTCATTTAACACAATAAGAGGTTTCTAAACTTAAATGTCTACACTATTATGTAATCTGACCAAAATAGATTATGTGCAAGGGTGTTCAACCTACCATAGCTTGTAGCAGTTATTTACAGGTAAAATTCCATATTCATATCACCTACGATTTGATATTCCTTCATAGACAGGTTAATAAGTACAATATAGCATAGTGCCTAAGGCACAAGTTTGGTTTCTAGCTACACTACTTATTATTTGCGTAACCCTGATAAGTTACCCCGCTTCCACTTACAAGCAAGATAAAAATGTTGCCTACCTTCTTGGATCGTTGAATAAATTAAAGAGGATAATGTGTGATGGGCAGAGGGTAAGAACTAAATAAATTTTATACTTTATCATTATAATAATTATTTCTCTTCCACAAATCTCTAGTAAACTTGAATATGCTTTGATAGATAATTTGTGCAACCACAGCAACATCATTTTCAGCATATAAGCAATTTTAGTCACTCTGACTGAAATCATTTTAAGACCAGGAAACCAAATAGAAGCTGAGAAAAAAAAAAAAGTGGGTAACATTGAATGGAGGAGGAAGAGTCAGAGTAAAGGTATTTGCCGCATAGCTTTGAAAGGGGGAAAAACGTTGATGTACAATATTCCCATTTCTTAACACCGCCCTCCAGTGTGTGTGGGCAGGAGGGTCTGGAGTCATCCAGTGGGACTAAAGCAATGCAAACCCCACCTGTTAGAGAAGAGGGTTGAAAAATAGCTGCTCAGCTGGTACCGAGATGGTACCACACAAGTACAGAGGAGAGGAGTCACCACCTCGGAGTTGTGAAATCACTATGGCAATGAATATTTGAATATCTGATTAAAGAGGAAAAATTGGCTCAGGGTGCATAATGTCTGTGTCAAAGCTAAATAAATTACAGTCATATTTTTGAAACTACAGAAGGAGATTCTGAATATTTTCTAGTGATTATTGGATAGTAAATGAAAATCAATCATACTGTGCCCACTAATTTAAGATGTGTATAATGTTTTTATAGTCTAATCACTGTGCTATTTTATTGGTTTTCATGCACAGAAAAAATTCTTCATAGCTTCACTCAAGACCCTAGGCTCTCAACCCTATTTTGTGCTCATAACGTGTTAATCTACTGGGAATTCTCCTACTGTATGATTACTTTAGAACATTAATTCTCAAGAAATGGGACATGATACTTTAGCAGAACATCATCTTGAGCCAATACCTGCAACCCTAAGATTTCTAAGAACACTTAAGGGTCTATGGATTGTTTTAAATTCCTGGTTGTTTGTGTTCAAATAATGGACCTTATTCTCTTTTCTTTAACTACAAATCAGTAAAACTTAATTTTTTCCTAGGCCAACCTGGTTTTCAATGGCCAAAATCCCTAGCAAGCATGGTTGTCAGCCTTGGGAGACAGAAACATTTTAAAGAGATGCTTTCTTCATTGTTTAAGGTGGAATTGTGTAAGTCATAATAATGACTATGATCTGCTTTTACCAACGAGCGGGTGAAAATGGGCCGATTATGTTGCCCTTCCAAATTTCCACTCTTTGTGCCCAGAATTCCAGCCCCTTCACATTCTATTTTTAGCTATTAGGATCATATCCAGTTGGAACTGACCTCTATGGCAAATATGGAAAAATTAAAGGGTAAAAGATCTGGAAGACATTTGACATATCCCTTATGGGCCCTGGAATAATAAAAAGAAACAAAGAAACCTAAGAGAGCAGCTTTCCGGGAGGGAGGGCGAGGAGTGTCTGACGTTGCCTGGGATGGCACTGCTGAAATGAATAGCGGCTGTTCTGGACGAGGGAGCGTGGGACTGAGGCCCCAGCTGTGATAACATGAGCACAGTGACCCGTGACTGCACCTTGACTGAATTGCAGGTCTGGAATCTAATCATTATGTTAAAAAGAGGTGTTGAGCCCACGAAAGGAAGGCAAGTCTGGAAAAAGAGACATGGCAATATGTTAAAGCCAAAGTATAACCGAAAACCCACAAATACGTGTTTTCCCACCTGCTATTTGTTTCTGCCAGAGCTGTCATCCAGTGAGCCGGAGACCGGGGAGGGGTGCGGCCATGTGGGCTCAGAGCAGTAACGCTGTGGGGTGTGAAAGCCCATCTGCTGCCGAAGGCCACGTTCCTGTGTCGCACTATTTCCGACCCCACGGGTGGGGCTCCATGAACTTCAACACAGACCCGAGAAAGGCACTGGTTCAGCAAGCTAACAGCATGTGGATTTCTACTCTTTTCTATTAATATTTTAAACAAGAAAAATGATTAAGCAGTATTCCTTAAGTGTTGAGCAATATCGCGCATTGAAAACCATGTCCTGCTAAAAATAAAAATGTATTCTCCCAGGAAGTAGGCCCTGTGTCTATTAAACATACTTAGTAAAATCTCTTCTATGTCAGTGTCCCCAGAAGGTCCCCAGGACTCAGCAGGAACAGTGGTTGTCCCTGGGAGGTGAGATGGGGAGAAGGTAGCAGGAGGAGAGTGTCACTGTGCACCTTTTGGTACTGTGTGGTTATTTTCCGTGTGTGTAGTACATTGTATTAGGCCAGAGCCTAGTAATTATAATCCCTTATATTTACATAATACTTTGCAGCTTCAAGAATCTTTTCATGTCAATTCTCCCATTTGAGACTGAGGTGCAGTTGCGTTATTAGCTCTGTCTTACAGATGGAGAAATTAAAATCAAAGAGCTTTAGAGATTTGCTAAGAGTAAATATTGGAAATCAGACTAAAGTGCCAGCTTCTAAAACTCAGCCAATCCTCCTTCCATTACACCACGTTACTTTCAAAGAAGAGGAAGAGGGGAAGTGAGAAAAGAAAATCAATTTAGTTCCTGCCAAGGAATGTAGTCAAAATTCTCAGTTTTGGAGTGTGTTATCAATAAACCAGCCAAGGTGATACCTCAAGAGTTGTCCAATTCAAAATCTAATTCAAGTTATTTGAATTATTAAATAATAAAAGACTTCTTCCCTTTGCATTTAATTCATCAAATATAAATAACAATATAACTTGTAATTATCTCAGAGCAACTAAGAACAAATTTCTTTCCTATCATTCATAGGGCCAAATCACATTTCTAAAGTGAAACCTAATCTAAGAACTTTCCAATGCAATATCATATAATTAGGTAATTTAAAAAAATAGAAAGTGAAATCTCCAAGCATCATTTATTAACAGATTCTGATATTCTCTTCAGTCACTGCCGTGACTAACAATGCAACACTAAGCCAGTATGGAGATATCTCAAAGAACTAAAAGTAGACCTACCATTTGATCCAGCAATCCCACTACTGGGTATCTACCCAAAAGAAAAACAGACATTCTATTAATATAAAAAAGACATCTGCATTTGAATGTTTATGGCAGCACAATTCACAATTGCAAAGATGTGGAAACAACCCAAGGGCCTATCAATACATGAGTGGATTATGTGTACCATGGAGTACTACCCAGCCATAAAAAATGGTGAACCAACACCTCTTATATTATTCTGGATGGAGCTGGAGCCCATTCTTCTAAGTGAAGTATCACAAGAATGGAAAAACAAACACCACATGTACTCACCATCAAATTGGTGCGAACCAATCAACACTCAATGTGCACATATGGAAAGTAACATTCACAGGGTGTCGGGCCTGTGGCAGGGAGAGGGGAGGAGGGGATGGGTAAATCCACAGCTAACAGGTGCAGTGCATGCTGTCTGAAGGATGGGCATGCTTGTCGGGTAGTGCAAAGGCAATTTATGTAACCAAAGCATTTGTACCCCCATAATACTCCAAAATTTAAAAATTAATTAATTAATTAAAAATAAATACATAAGAAACAAAAAAAACTCAAACAAACAAAAAAAAAAACCCTAGTACAAACATACAGTTAGATAGAAAGAATAAGTTCTAATGTTTGATAGCAGTGTAGGGTGACTATAGTTAACAACAACGTATTGTAAATGTCCGAATAGCTAGAAGAGAGGACTTGAAATGTTCCCCACACATAGAAATGATAAATACTGGAGGTGATGGACCCCCAAAATACCTGAATTGACCACTACACAATCTATGCATGTAGCAAAATATTTATGTACAAACATTATGTATCACTAAAAAAAAATTTTAAAAAGGAAAAGAAAGAAAGATAACTGCAGGCTACAGGCTCGGGTTTGCCTGGCAAAGACAGACGACCATGTTCCTAAGCATGGATGAGGCCCCCATGAGCATCCCTAAGGACATCAACACATGAATTCATTGGTTCTTATGGGCCCAGCGACCTGGGAATCCTCACATTACCTGGACTGTAGTTTCCTTCCATTTCCTTCCCAGTCCTTAAAAGTAACGCATGTGGCTTATCGGCACCGATGGTTTGAACCCCAAGAGCAAGGCCCAAGTTCTAGTTTCAGCCTCGTGTTGGTGCCCATAGTACAGACGTGAGAGCGAGTGAAGGGCTAAAAGGCCTTGTGGCGTCTCACAGCTTGCTGAAGGGTGCGTTGGGGAGAGTGGATGCAGGGGCAGAGCAGATCTACCTGCGCAATGGAAAGCACACTGAGGACGGGAGGCCAGGGCAGGAATAGCTCGGGATTACTGTGCACACCTGAACTTGATTTCAGACAACTACCTTCCACCCCTTTACCAGCTTCTCCTGGGCAGTCAGCTCAGCGTTTCTCTCCTCCTAGCAGAACTTAAGGCCAGGAGACTCATTGCACTGGGGAATTCGTTAAGGTGGGACTCTGTCTTGCTCGGTGTTTCATTTCCAGCAATGCACATAGGACCTTGCACGTAGGAGAAATACAGTGAGTGCTTCTTGAATAAGTGATCTTGGTTGAAATTAGCATTTGGGGTAAGAATATATCTTGAGAGAACAGAAAATATACACTTGATATATTTTAGGTGGTTGAGATTGTTGAATGGAAAAATTATGAGATGTTACAATTGAATGGGTATCATAAATACTTCCTAAATATATTTGATTTTGCCCTTACTGCAGAGAAATCATGTAACCAAAACTAGTCTCCTTCAAAATGTCTTCCCAGACATGACAACAAATCGTTTGACTTCATCGTCTTACTCTTTTCCCCAAGACGCCTGACCTTTTCACTAAACACTCTCCACTGTCCAGAATTTCTCTGAAATTCACTGAATATTATTTTCAAGTACTATAATTTTTAAAAATCATAGCTGGGCTTCTTTCAATCACTCTTCTCAGTAACAATTAATGTTCCTAAGAAGTTTAAGGAGGAATCGGAAACATTTACTTATAACATACCAAAGGGTTTTTAAGTAAGAATGTGAATATAACAAGATAATATAATAAAATATTAAATATCCTAGGGCATGCTTGCCTCTGTAAACCAAACATTGGAGGAGCCGATTTGAACATAGGAGCTATCGTTGACATTCTAGCACCTACCAGGGGCACCCTGTTCTGTAGATCACCTGTCTGGCACGTCTGCCACCACACAGAAACCAATCACGCCTTGGACACCCCCTTACAGCTCGCACAGTTGACACTCACTTTGCACTGGACAATAGGGAAATACCTTACAAGAAACTAAATGGGCCTTGTTTCCCAAGAATCGCTGTCAGGGCATGCAACATAAGATAAATCATAGCCAACTTTTTCTCAAAAGTTTCCTGATGCGAGAACCATGACCTTTTCGAGAGCAAAGTGATGGATTGAACAGAGCAAGCAATATGTAGATTTTTTAAAACAAGGCAGGCAAAAAGAAAAAAAACAGTGATGTATCTACTGAAGGAAGCTAGAATACCCTGCTGGTATCCTCAGTCAGGAAGCAAAAGGAAAAGGTTACATCTGTCTGAAACAAAAGAATTTGTTAAGCAAAAAAAAAAAATAAAGTTAAAACCAAGCTCACTGTAAGAAATGTTACGTGGGCCTGTGCTAACCGCCACATCGGAAGTTCTAGGTGTTCCCGAATAGGTGGGTGGCCAAGTGTTTGTGACGCGCAGCCTGCCTTCTCCAGCTGGGGCCTTGGGACGAGCCGGGAGTGGAGACCCAGCCAGGTGCTTTCAAGTCTGTGTTGAAGGAGGGGTGCAAATCCCCTCAGACAACTCTCCATAGTGTGAATTTATGGAGCCCCATGCAGACTGTGACTTTTATAATCATCACTTAGTTGGTTTTATGCACACATTGAGGATTTCATTACATGCTGGCCCTTAAAGAGTGCTGTAATTCAGAACAAAGAATCCAAATTCCTCAGTCACCACCTGACTCCAAATTCACAGCCTCGTTGTCCAGAGGGGAGTCTGAAAGCAGGACCCGAGTTCATTTCTCCATAGAAAATAAATGCTCACCAAGGTGTGTCTGCTCTATTTTTTAAAAAATTCAGAAGTAGCCAGTTAATGTGATTATTGGTTACTTGTTTTTTTGGTTTTTTTTTTTTAATTTCCCCACAGGATCCAATCACAGTTTTCTGTGACATTCCGATCACACTGGCCAAGAGAAATATCGGACATTTCAAATAGACCCGAGACAGAAACTGAAGACCAGGTAGGGTGGGTGGGCCAGGCACGGCTCTGCTGAGGCATCAGCTCTTCCTTTGATGTGAGAGTTGAAGTATTTCTACTCAAAAAATGCCTGTCTTGCTGTAAAGGTGAAACAAGAGGCTACCTAGTGAAAGAAATCCCGTTTCTTCTGATAAACCTAGACTCCCACCATAGAAATATCCTGAAGGTCCCCAGCTCTGACTCCCAGAACAGAGCCCCGACTCTTTTACTTTGTGTGGCCGTGACCTTTATACCCCCTGGGCTCTGTTCTATCTGCTCCTACGCCTGGTCGCGTGCTTGCCCTGGATTCTCTACTAGGCAAGGGAGCTCTCCAAGCCTGTGGCTCACTTGTCCTCGGATTGGATTTGTCCCTCTCCCCTCCCTCGCTCTGCTCTGCACCTCTGGATGTGGCCCCTGCAAGCTGTGTTTCCAGGGGCTGGGGGCTTCTGGCCGGGGGCACAAATGGTGAGAACAGAAGACGGGAGAGCAGAAGGGTAAAAGAACAAGGAGATCGCTCCTCCCCTCTTGACCTCAGGCAGCATCCCCGTGGTTAGCTGAGGACACTCTTGAACCCTGGATCTCCTCCTGGGATGCCCAGGAATCTTCTCCTGCAACGTGTAAACACTCGGTACATTTGTGTTTGTTTCAGTAAGGCTTTGAAGATTCAGCCCTAAGGACCTGACATCAGGAAAAACAAATGTGGCAACATGAAATTCCAAGTCACTGAGAACATTATGATCAGGAAAGCCAGGGAACAGGAATCCAGCCCCAGCAAGTTTCCCTTTCTGAGAGCGCTCAGACTCTCCCATGGTGTTCCTCAGCATGTCCAGGGTATTCCAGAAAGAACAAATCTCTGAGAGGCAGGTCTAGGGATATGCTTTTTAACAAGCCCCAGATGATGCTCTGAATGCAAAAATATGAGAATGACTTCACATCTCACTAGAATCAAAAGCAGTAGACAAAAAAGCAAGGGGGGATTTCTTTTCTTCCCACTTTCTGTGTGCTCAATTCTGCATAACATCATATAGTCCTGGAAACAGAAAAAAAGAAAAGAAAAGGTACATGTGTCTCGGTACAAGTATTAAATATGTACAGGTCATCTTTTCACTCACTTTGATGGAAGAAAGGACAGGACATAAAAGAAATATGACGTCATGTCCCCAAACAAGGGATATTACACTTGGAATATTCATATACTCAGAGAGGTTTCAAAATTGCATCCACATTTAGTTAGTACTTAGAGATCATTTGGAGGAAAACTCTTTCTTCCTTTCCTATTCTTTCACGAAAGGGTGGAGGAAGCTTTCAGTTACTCTTGCTTCTGGCTTTCACAATTCTGAACAGGATGAAACATGTTCTACTTGCGGGAGACTTATTCTTATGGCTTTCTCCTTTCAACTGGGATAACAAATACAGCCACCTACATATAATCTGCATGCTTTGACACTGGATGGGACCGTGGCCTATATTACAGTCAAACAAAATCGGCTTCTGGAAGAGGTGTAGCTGTTTTGAAGGCAAGCCGCTGGAGTCGAAGGTGACATTGACAGGGCATGAAGCTCGGTTAGAATATATCCTGCTAACATGGTCTGTATTTCAAGTGGAAACCAAGTCTTCACTGCTACCGGAGTCTTAATATTTCTTGAATCAAAAAGACTGCATCTGACACAGGAGATATCATGACTTGACTTGGGGTTGAATTCTGATTCTGCCACAACACAGTTGTGCAAGACACCTAAACTTCCTGAACCTCAATTTTCTCATCTTTAGGATGAAATCCTAAAATTTCAGGACACTTCCAACTTCCAAACATATCATGCCATGCAACAGAGAGTCAGCAAGCCCATTGACCCGTCTCCTGCCCCAAATCGTAGTCTATCTTGTACGTTTTTACCAGTTCAAAAATTATAAAAGCTAACTTACACGACAACCTTTGCAGCATTGACTACAAAACAATGTCAGGTTACTTTTTGCGCTAAGTGTTACATTAGAGAACATCTGGCCCTGTGCCTTGAAGTTTGACTGGTATTACAGGAACAGGAAGAGTGTGATGGAAATCACCCTAGGTAGCTGCTTGGAACCCAGGTGAGCTTAGCTATTCACTACAGACCACGACCAGACCTGGGAACGACTGCCAGTCCCCAGTGGCTACCTGAGCAGTGAAGAAGCTCTAAGGATTATCATCTGCTTGCGGGGTAGCTCTAACTCACCTATATCTAAAGAGTTCAGCTTAGAGTGCCCACGGAATAAAGAGAAACTTATAGTGGTGACCCAGGACTTCTCAGCTTTTCCGGTGTGCTCTGAGGAGCTGGATCCGTACCTACGGCTGGGAATAGATGGTAAATGGGCGCAGAAACCAAACTGTGGCCAAGAGCAGCCCCTACAGGTTGACGCTGAAATTGCTTTACAATCCTATGCCTTTTCTTATCCATCAAGTCTCACGCTCATGGAATATCGAACTTTGCATTTAAATCCATTATCATCCTTTCATGTAAATTCAGAAATACCAGTGCGGTGTTCTATTTTGGTGTAACGTTAACAACATTTGACCTAATGTCTCTGCCTAGACTTCTTTTCCAGATAGTGCTGCATGTGGTGGAGGTTGGAGGTGAAGAGAAGGGGGCTGGGAACAGAGCGTGTGATTTAGTCGTGAGATATTACAAGGGCATTAGTGCTGGTGCGTGTAGGAAATTTTAATGCTTTAATTATTATTTTATTTGTACTTGGGCTTAATCACTTTTGGAACAAATTGGTCAAAGAAAGACAACTGATGCTTAAGCTTACTTCTTAGATAAATACATACAAAAATAACTGCATTTCAACAACCACACAGACAAGAAAAAGGATGAGATCATAGCCTTGGTTTACTCAAACTTTGGCTTAGTTCCCCGTTGGATATTTTATTAAGGAAATCAAAAAGTTGAGAAGATTCCGTTCTGCCATGTAAACTAAAAGCCACCTAGTAGTTGAGAAATTGAAAACCACAAAGCTTGAGAAGAAAAATGAATGCTTTGGAGCATAAATTTTTCCATTAAATTATGCCAATAAACTTAAGACCTTCAAAGTTACTATGCTCAGAAATATTTTAAAAGGAAGAAAATGCTCTTTGCTGCCTTTGAACTAGGATCGGAAATTGAATGAATAAAGTCGTAAGATTTTTTTAACTCTACTCAGATAAATAGATCAATTTATTACTTTCCTATTGATTTAGTATCAATCAGTTTGAACTGAATGTAAACTTATTAATGTAGGAGGTAACTTTTCCAATTTTTCAATTAAAAAAAAGCCAGCCTAGGCATAGCTCTAATTATATCTTCCATAAGCTTTCCAGATGAATACTTGTTTTTTTTCCGCTGGTGAGTAAGAACATCAAAGATGAATTAAACGTTTTTATGTTAAATCAGAATAAGAACAACTCCCAAGATTTACAAACCATGGGAAGTTGCTGAGCTCAAATTACTGTCTCATACTAGTTAGGGATAATAGAAGAGCATTATAATTTAGGGTTGGATTAAAGTGCAGGATGCCCCATTACCACAGTCATAGGAGAGCTACTAATTAACAGGAACTATGGAGTGGAATAAAGTGAATTTATCGTGGGCTCTCGATGCATTGTTCTCTCCAATTTCTTTC
This sequence comes from Indri indri, assembly GCA_004363605.1. Lineage (NCBI taxonomy): Eukaryota > Metazoa > Chordata > Mammalia > Primates > Indriidae > Indri > Indri indri. The sequence continues at coordinate 434,355 of RJWJ010000075.1, forward strand.
TCCTCTTCTCTGCCAGACTCTCTTTTTATTTCTTTGTCTTCCCCATTGAATAAAAACAAGCCATTTATAAGATTCAGTGGACAGGGTAGGGCTTGATAACCAGGATTTGGGGATTGTAAGATGACTTTTGCCAATAATTAACAATGTCATCATCCAGGCATTTAATTTTACTGTAAATGGTAGAAGTTGAAATGATTTCTTGATGTTACTTGATTCTAAATTTAAAACATGCTATTGTCCAATTTTATTTTAAAGAGGAGCAAGATAGGAGAGAGCAAATATAAAGCAAAGGGGAATAAGAAAGAAGCTTAAAATTAAATTTGAGACACAATCCTATTATTATCTTCAAAAATGTCTTGGTCTGGGTTTGGCTGTATACAATTGATCTATGAAGGCCCTCCCGGGATTTTCTTATCTATAATAGAAATATTGATTCCACTGTGACCTCTGTGTGTCTTGGCTTTTAGAACTCTAGGCGTGAATAATTCAGAAAAAGTCACAAAATCACACCATGGGAACAGATTTGTCAAGAACCGTGGATACAGCAACCTCTCCCTGATGGGGGGCATGGGAGCACACCTCCTTTGTAGCTAAGGGATGACTCAATTTCTAAGTTGATATTTTCCATCCAAATATCACATTCTTCCCACCTTCCATCATCACCCATGCCCACCTCTGTGCAACTTATGCAAGTGTCAGCACCCTAAGGCAGCCCTCTCTTCCCACCCACTCACACTCTCTTCAGCACACATGTGCCATGTTACTCACCCTGTGCTCACCTCCCTGTCCCTCTCCCTCCCACAATCTAACTTAACAGACCAGCACTTGCTACCTTTTACATGCTCCAATTCTCCAACCCTTCATTCTCATCCCCTCCATAAATGCTTACACAGAAGTTATGACAGCTAAATGTACCACGGACAAATACATCCATTAACTAACACGTTACTGAGGATGCACCAGGATTGAGTATTCAAGGGAGAGTAGCTGGAGCAAAAGAAGCCCCGGAAATTCGTCAACAGAAGTGTTCCAATTTTGGAAACATGTCAGATATGGCATCGTGCGTGATGTGGGATTTCCAAAACTGCTGCTTAAGCTTTAGCTTTCTTAGCCAGGCTGGGACTACATATGCTTTCATTACATCAGTATCTGTGGTATTTGAAACACCAGTGATCTCACTGCAATCTTTCATTGTCATCATGCTCAAAGCGACTTCGAGGATGGCTCTGCTCTGAATTGCATTATCCTCCCAAAAAGTGTGGCGAAGAGGCAGCTTGTGAGGTTGTGGGACAGACAGAATTACCTTCTGCCTGGCATTCCCTGTTGGGTGTCATTGGTTGCTTGAACACATTTTTACCACATTTGTAAGTTTAAACATAGCCATGCTGGTGGCATCAAAAGGACACCTAACCCACAAGCATTTTGGCCACTTCCTCAAATAACAATGAGAGTAAAATAAATAAAGTAGTTTTAACAACAAAAAAGGTAACAAAACATTTTTGTTTCGACATTTACTAAACTCTTTTCCACTAATCACAGCTGAAAGCCTTAGGACACAAACAGCAAAATCGTTTGGGCAGAGAGCGTATAGTCCAGGTGCTTTGTAAATATCACAATAAGGGAAGGGCAACGTGAGTACTTCCTTGCTTCAAATGTTCTAAATTGGTTTATTTTTCATTAACAGCAATCATCACACACACACACACACACACACACGCACACATCTTCTACAATGGAGCTTCTATAATAGTGTTTTTTTAATTCTAATTTGGTTAATTGAATGAGGAAACAGACTCTTCCTACTAGATAGGTGCTCAGAAGTAGAATTTATGTTTTCTGCTAGATAAGGAATTCCTTCAAATGGAACATTCTTGATAAAAGAGCCCAGATACTACAATGCATGTGGAGGGTGAGAAATTTGGCTTCTGAACATAGTGAGAATGGGTTCACGCTGCAGCTTTTCCCATCTTCATTACAATATTTGCCTTGAAAATAGATTCATATTGTGGCATTTTCAACTCCTATTATCATCTTCTGTCACGAGCATGAGGTATGAGAATGTTAATGCCTAATAAGTTCTGACCACAGAATCCTACACCAATATTATTTTATGCTTCTGGACAGAGAAAGTACTTGAATCTGTTGACAAATCCCACTGGTCACAGAGCAATAAACAGGGGAAAATTGGAATATCAGTCAATCAGATAAGCAGATAGGATTTTTTAAAATCTAAGAGCATATCATTTTGCATCTCGGAACGTAAAGACCACTAAGATTCTGATCATGTATTCTATAACAAATGAGAACAATGAATGTTACATCCCAGGACACATTTCTAACCAAAACACATTTTAAATTCTGAAAGAACATCACCCGCAGCCCCTGGAGTGAGAAGAGGTGAAGCCATCCTAATCCTCAGAGCTGGCCCTGGCTAACAGCACACTGATACTGATATAAGGCAACAAAATAGATGCCAAAAGGCCACACTTTTTTCCCCCCCAGAAACCAGATGTGTAGTTTATTTACAATTTTCTTTCCAGAGGTACAATTTCTTTTTTATCTCAGAGTTCAAAACTTTCAGGATCAAAGTGGGCTCCACTAATTATCAGCTTGTGAGTGTCCTTTTTCTTTATCCATAAAATGGAGATCGTGGTACCTGCCTTGCATACCTAACAGAATTTTGGCAAGAATTAAATGAGATGATGTGTATGCAAGCACTCGGACAAGTACTGAGTGCTTCCACAAACATGACATGATCATTATTAATCATCTGTAAGTAAGCTGTACACTGACTGGTAAGTAAGGTCCCATTATAAAATTCATAACTGAGGCCTCCAATTTCAAGGCCAAGTGGTGGCATCAGCCTGCAGTGTACAAATCACACCGGGAGGAGAGGCAGGTGTAGGATAGAAGGCCTTGTGCGTTGCTTCAGGCATGTTTCAGCCCCTTCTGCAATCATTCAGAGCATGGGCCAGGAGCCCTTCTTATATTCTCTGTGAGTTTCCCTTCGAATCACTCCTTTGACATGGCTGAAAAATGTGCAAGCTAAGGAAGATAATGCAAATCCTGCTATGGTGTCACTTACCACCCTAGCCAGCGTTGGCTCTGGGAAAATGAAAAAGCCTCTGACATATTGAAAGTTAGCAGCAATATTCTAACTGGGGTGAGAACAATATTTTTAATCCTCCCTGGAAAGATCAAATTAAATCAGTGGCAAGCTCTGCCTGATACAGCTCTGTGTCACTGACAGTTCAGATGAGAAACCTAAAGACGTCTGCAGCTCTTGACTTTGTAATTCACGTCTTTCCATAGAAATTCCGTGAGCAAAGATAAGCCATCCTGCATAAAGATTAGCCTCAAGACAGTGAGATGGTGTCAGAGGAGAGGGTTGGAGAACACAGACACCCATTTTGACTGGCATGTAGATTCAACTAAAAACCATCGAATTTCACAGCTGAACTTTAAGCATCACTCAGTCAGAGGTTTGATTTTCCTTCTCTTTTCAGCAAGGCAATATGGCTGTATACTTCAGTCCGTGCAGCTATGTATTTTAGCAATTGTATATGAAAAGCAGATTCTCTTAATCAACAATAATTCAGAAATTATGGCTGTATTCATTAAAAGTTCTATTAAATGGCAGTTAAAACTTAAGGGCTGTGGTTTTCAAACTTTAGTGTGCATAAGAAACATCTGGAAAGCATAAAAAATGCAGATTCTAGAGGCCTGCCTGCAGAGTCTTATTGAGTAGATTTGGAATGAAACCCCAGAAATTGCATTTTTTAACAAGCACCCCAGGTGAAACTTATCCTGCAGTCTTCCAATCTTAATGCGATTTTTATAATCCCAATTGCATTTAAATCCTTTGAAGAAATGAAAAAAAAAAGTGGAAGGGGGACAGCCCAAAATGCATCTTGACGGTTTTGTTAACAGTCTTTCTCTGGATTTTAGAGATTTTAAATCAAAATTTTATGGTGTATTAATCTATAATATGAACGCTGTCTTTCCGAACCAAACAAATCAAAGAAAAGATGTGAACCCAGAAAATTATTCTGCTCCCCCAAAGCAGATATCTTTTTTATGGGATATTTCAAGGAGCCTAGTTTTATATGTTCAAGTTAATAGTCTTAGCCACAGTATTTAATTTAAGTATAAGGCTTTAAGGTTTTGTGTTCACTCTGATAGCATACAAAAAGGAGATATAAAAGTAACAAGACCAATTCAAGATGCTCAAATATCCACGGCATACTCAATCAGCAGTGAAATATGACTTCAGCTGTTCTCCCAACATGGAGCCCAGTGTTCCAATACCTGCATTTACTTATTTTTTTATTTTAAAAGTCTAAGCCCTTAACTCCTAACATTGCATAATGATGACATGAAGTATAGCAAAGCTAACTGGATCGATGTTATGTAACGCTGGTCTGTATAGTAATTGCTCTTTTCAAGTCAGCCTATTCTTTTCCAGAAGAAATTTTAGATTCTTCAATCCTGGGCAATTTGTTAATAGAAATCTGTGTGGTATTGTTTGTTTTGTTTTGTTTTTGTTCTTTGCACTTGAAATTGGCTTTTACCTTCTGCTGTTCCTTATTTCTTGCCTCCCCCAACCCACTTCCTGCTTTTTCACTAGGCTTCACTGGTCTCCCTTTCTCACCTGTAACTTTGCTTTCAGCCAGGAAGTTGTGTCCTTTGTGCTGAATTTGGGTCTCCTACTGTCTGAGGTTGACTTGCTGCCAAGATTCGCCCCCTAAACTGTCAGCTGCTTTGCCAGATCTAAATTCTAATTTTAGTTACTTTAGCCAGTATGACTTCATTTTTTTCTCTCCACTTTTTAAAAATTTATATTTTATTGATACATAACAGATGTATATATTTGGTGAGTACAAGTGATAATTTAATACATTCATGTAATTCATAAAGAGCAAATCGATGTAATTGGGATATCCATGACCTTACATATTTGACTTTTCTTCATGCTGGAAACATTCAGATTATTCCCTTCTCGCTATTATCCAATATACAGTAGATTATTTTTTAATTAATTTTATTTTTTATTGATACATAATAGATGCACATATTTGGGGCGTACATGTGACAATTGAATATATTCATATAATTTGTAAAAACCAAATCAGTGTAAGTGGGGTATCCAATACCTTACATATTTTTTTTTCTTTATGCTAGAAACATTTGAATTATTCTCTTGTAGCTATTTTGAAATATGCAGTAGATGATTGTAAACTATTACTTCACAGGGTCAGCTTCATGGATATAAGTCTGTGCAGATACACAGAGATAGGCACTTGGTTTAATGCTCTAGTTCTCATTTTTTTTAAATTCTTAATAATTTTTGGACAAGGTGTCTCATATTCTCATTCTTCACTGGGTCCTGAAAATTATGCACCTAGTCCTGCTCCTTAGTAATATTTAGATGTGACACTGAATGTTTCTTTCAGGAAACATTACCTATATTAACACACTGCTTTGGTGTGGTCATAATGCATCAATGGATTCATTCATTATATGTATATTTTTGTCAACCATTGAACTAAAGAAAGGAATAAAGATGCAGCCCCCAGTCTCACAGAATTCCAAATCCAGTGGAGGAATTATTGTTTCTATATTAGATGGCATGCAATAAATAACACCCATGAATATTCTTCCAAATATGCAGTCACAATTTTATATTAATTCATTTATATATTAACGGACACACTGCACCTATTATTCTACATGCAAGGAAATTGGGACTACTAATATTAGGTATTTTGCGTTCTAAAAAACAAGAGAATTATTCACTATCTAGTTAACTGTAGTGGAGTCAGTTAGACACAACTATAGTGACTCTCAGTGGCCCCAATCCTCTGTGGAAGAATTTCTCAATAGCACCTGAAGATGACCCTCTGAAGACAGTAATAATTTTCTCTTCTTCCACTTGAATATGTATACTGGTTTCTCCATTAACTGGATTCTATAAATAACAAGAAATATGTCTGATTTTAGTTTTACATACACTCGTGCTAATAATGCGCACACAAGCTTTGTGAGAAAAGGCACAGACGAAGCCAGTCTGGAATCTGCAGAGGCCACAGAGTGCAAGTCAACAGTAGTTATTCTTGAAGCTTCGTTGTATAAAGTAAAAAATGAAAAATACTGAGCTATATAGTGGCTATGTATGCATGTCAAGGAGAACATGCCTGTTAACAGACTCCGCAGGAGTTTTCTGCTTAGAAGTTAAGGGTCAGGGGACAGTGTACACATATCTACAGAGGCTGGGCCCACCCATGCGATGCGTCTTCTCACCTTACTTCTTTGCCTTGCAGCCATCCCACTGAATTACTCGTTCAGCAGGGAGGACACCTACATGTTCCGGAAAAGACACCTACATGTTAACTTCCCAAATACTATAATCATGTTTTTCCCATAGTCAATCTCTGCCTCCAAAATCTTTTCAGAATAAGTTATACTATAGACCAAAGATTTTCACACACTTGAGGTTTTATCATTCTATGTGCTAACACTTTGTTTTCTCTTTTGAACAAGGATGAAAATCTTTTATAAATTTACATGACATGGTCTTGTCTTTATAAATACTATATTTAATAGAGAGTATTCTAGATAATCTAATTATAATTTAAATCATTGATTAAATACTTTCTACTTCTAACCAAGATGAAATGGATTTATTCTCTCACTTGGAACAACCAAAAATACAAAAACAAAATATATGAGTCTATAATTTTCAGGGCATTAAACCAGCTAACAAAGTATAATAATCCCTGAAAGAGAATAAACAGATTAGGTGAGCCCTACAATTGCTCCAGCTTACTTCAGTGAAAGAATTTCCAGGGTTTGACACAGGGAGGTGGGACTCAGGTGGATTTCTTATACTCCATGCATTGAGGACATGGAGCTGACAGTCTGGGAAGACCAGGGTGTTTAAAGCATTGGAGAGGAGAGAGAGTCATAGAATGAACTCCCATGTGAGTCAGGGTTGTTTTGAGAAACAGAAACAATAAGGTATATTAATATATGTGTGTGTGTATATTTTTCATATATGTATATATATTTCCTAATATACATCATATATGTCATATAGATAGAGAGAGAGTGTGTGTGTTATTATAAGGAACTGGCTGACATGTCACATGATTATGGAGGCTGAAAAGTACCAGGATCTACAGTCAGCAAGCTGGAGAGCCAGGAGAGCTGCTGTGTAATCTGAAAGCCAGCAGGCTAAACACCCCAGAAAAGCAGTCAGAACATCAGAAATCTCCAATGTCCCAGCTCTAGCAGTTAGGCAAAAAGAATTCTGTCTTATTCAGCCCTTTTGTTCTATTCAAGTCTCCAATTGATCAGATGAACCCCTCCCCCAACATTAGGGAGGGCAATCTACTTTAGTCTGTCTACCAATTCGAATGTTCATTTCATCTAGGAACATTCTCTTAAACACACCCAGAATATTGTTCCACCAAATGTCTGGGCACCCTGTGGCCCAGTCAAGTGGGCACATTAAAATTAACCATCTCATCCACTTAGAGTATTGAGAAGAATACTGATTAACACATTTGTGAAAGGAAATTACCTGAGTTAAGAAAAAATAAACATCTAAATGACTTAGAGGAAATGATAACCAACATTCACACAGGGATGAGAATAGTGCTTTTTTCCACAAGTCAGAGCAGAAAATTCATCATTCAGGGAGTCTTCAATACAGAAGTCAGAAGGCTCTTGTCTCCCTATTAGGGGATAATTAGCCCTAAACTAAATGCTATTCCATTTTTATCTAACAAATCTTGAAAACAATACCTGAAAGAATTAAACTTTTCCTACTGAAATTACTGTGTCCCAGGACAAGGCTCAATCATATTTATAAAATTAAAAAAAAAAAATCAGAAAACTAAAAGGTAAAATTCACAATGTCTGGCATTCAATCAAAAATCACCAGGCATGTAAAGAAGCAGGAAAATACATCTCGCAATGAAGAGAAAAATCAATCAATTGAAACATACCCAGAATTTACACAGTTCTTAGAATTAACAGAAAAGGACATTTAAAAAGTTATTATCTCTGCATTCCATGTCTTTAAAAAGTTAAGTAAAGACATGAGTAATAAAAAAGACCCAAACTGAACTTTTAGAGATGAAAACTACAATTCTCTGAGGTTAAATAATAGCATATTATACATTGTAGAAGAAAATATTAGTGAATTTGAAAGCAGGGTAATGAAAACTATCTACAATGTAACACAGAGACAAAAAAAATAATAGAAAATAAATGAACAGAGCACTACTAACAGAGCTTTTTCAGGGCTACTTGGGCTGCTTCAAGTGGTCCAATATACATGGAATTAAAGTCCCCAAAGATGGAAACAGAAAAAACATTAAACCCATGGATCCCAGGAGCTCAACAAATCCCAAACATAAGAACCATGAAGAAAACTATAACAAGACAATTTTGTAAACAAATTTTTCAAAACAAGTGTTAGAAATAAGACCATAAAAGCAGTCACAGAGTGTGGACGTGAGGGGACTGTATTCTACACAGAGAAACAAAGGTAAGAATGCCAGTGTATTTCTTATTGGAAACAATGAAAATAAGAAGACAATGAAGCAAAATCTTCAAAGTACTGAAAGAAAAACTGAAATTCTCTACCAGTGAAAATATTTTTCAAAAATGAAAGTTAAATAAAGTTTTTCAGATTGTACATAAGCAGAAATAATTGAAGACCAGCAGACCGCACTACAAGAAATGGTGCAGATGATCGATCCATAAACACTATTATGATTGAGCGATCCTCAAGGCCTGTTGAATTAATAATTTTATTTTACTCCTAAACTAAATAGTTCCAGTAGGCTGTTTTATTTATGTTTCAGTTCATGTATCCAGTTTCATAATTTTGTGGTTTTCACAAAATGACAAAACCATCAATAGCTTTTAGTTATCAGTTCTCACAATCATCCCTGTCCTTTTCTGTAGCAGTCCCTCTTATCTGTCCCAGTTTTTTATTTCATCAGTAAACTTAGACACTAGATAAGAAAATTTATTAGAATTACAAATAAATTAAGTTAAAATAGCTCCATAAGCTGTAATCCATAGATTTTGTTATATACTTAGTTACTCCAAAGCTTTCCCCTCATCTATATCCTGGAAAAAAATCATAATTATTATAAGGAAAACTATTACATACTGAAAACCCAGTGTGTGCTAGTCACTATTATAAATCTTTCACATACATTATTTTTAATCTTTTCCATAGCCTCCAGAATCTACTTTCAGAGCAGGTAAGTTTATGAATAAGTAGACAAATGGTAAAGAGTGTTAGGTACCATCTTTGAACTCAGATGTCCCAGGTTAACATCACAGCTCTGCTGTTCCGTAACATTAAACCTGTGAACAAGATGCTTTGGCTCACATTATGTAGCAAACCCAAAAGCCATTTTCTGACCCTGTGATTAGTGGAAGCACAGCACACAATAAGGCATTCAAACAGTGCACTGTATATGTTTAGAATTACTTATCTAATGTTCATAAAATAAACACAGGGACACTAGAAGTTACCACAGTGTATCTCCTAACTCTTGTTACCTTGATCTTATTCTATCCAATGATGAGGTCCAGGAAACAGACAATTTCAAACACATAAGTCAGATATCTCAGGGATGGCGAGATTGATCATCAACCTCTAGGAGTGTCGCAAGGATAACAAGTGCCACACAGTTTCCTTAAGGGAACCCAAAGTCTGCCAAGGAAATAGAAAGGAAAATTGGGCCAAGCAGCATGATAGATGGATTAGATCAGCCCGCCACTCCCAAGCATGCTGCCGGAATCATCTGCAGGGACACTGACTTAACAAGTAACACAACTGGCAGTCACACAGCTGAAATAACCCCTGTTTAGGTCTGATCCTCACGAGGGTAAAAGTATGCTGCTCTCTTTGAAGGCTCATTAATTCTATCAATGTTCACTCAGCATTTTACTGGCGGCAGTCTGTGGGATTGCCATTTCATTTTTCTTTTCAGATATGTATTGAATTTATAGACATCTTCTTTTCCAAATGATTGATGAATTCCAACTCCAGAGTCTTTGAGTCAGAACAGGAAAACTTTAGTACATAGGTAGACCTAACCCTTTGATTTCATTTAGACATCAAGTTAATACTGCTCTCATCACTGACGCTGCTGCTCATGGGGAAATTTACACTCCGTGGGATTATTATGACATCCCACTCATGCAGCATCTCTGAAAGCCAAAGAATGAAGAGCAGTGAAGTATCTCTGAATACAGGCCAGAGAGTTAGTCATTTCAAGTGTGTTGGGAAGATGTGCAATGGGCTGAAGGCCAGGCACCAGGTTGGCACAAGAGGCTGTTCCCTAACACTTCGCTTTGACCATTTGATCACCTTCTGACACCTGTTCCCATCAACCCTCCTGCACCTTTCTTTTTCTCTTCCTCTATGTGTCTCTCTTTCTTCATCTGTCCTCACTTCCACGTCTTTCCTTTTCTTGTTTTCTTCTCTTCTTTCCTCTTTTCATCCATTTCTTTTGCCTTTTCCCCTTTTTATTCTTTCCTTCATTCTTTGCACTGCCCTTCATATATTATAGAATTGAAGGCTAGGTGTTGTATTTGTTGATTTATGTTCTAGAGTCCTACTTTTTAAAAAATTGGCACAGATGGAAACTTTTACACACATCTCAAGGATTAAGCAGTTTTCCATGTGGCATTCGATGCCTTTTCCCTGAAGACAATGGCCTTGCTTGTATTAGGAACTAGACATCTGAAGGTATGTTTCGTCTGGGAGCCCCAGAGCATCAAGACTTGACTTAGCCTTAATTGTCATTTTGAAAGCATATGACATATATTTTTAAATGTGCGTCTCCATTTGTCTGTCATCTGGGTCCTCTCTCAATATATTCTGAACTCGAGATGGCAAAAAAAAAAAAAAAATGAGTGTTACATACTAGCTTTCTAACTCCCAACATAATTTCTTCTCCTTTTCAAGTGGTTTCTCTTCTTGGGCCCTCTGGAAGCAGTGTAAACAGTTCACTGACTTAGTAGACAGAGGAAACATGGTCGGTGCTGGAAGGGATGGAAAAAGATAAAGTGGCATAGGGCCTCCGCAATAAAGAGCTGCTGAATGTGTGGGTGAGCTCTATGTGGCTCCATTCCACAAGCTTCCAACGAACATTGATTTAATCACAATAATAATAGCAGGCATCTTTTCAAACCCATACTCTGTGCCAGGTACTGTCTGAACCAGCTTTGGCACAGTATCATTCCACTACAGAACTCTGAATATGTAGGTTTATTTAGTAAGCAAACTGAGCATGGTGGGTTGGGTTAACGCCTGGCAAAAATAATGAGCCCAGGTGGGACCCACACTCTGGTCTGTCTGGATGGAAAGCTGGTGCTCTCACCACTGTGCGCTGTGTACACCCACTGTAGCCAAATGCCGGTATAAAGGCTGTGAAGGATGCAAAGAAATAGAATACTTTGTATCAGTTCCCTAATCTCAAAAAGCATGTAGTCTAGCCGAGGAGATAAAGTTGTAGGTAAGAAAAATTAAATAACAACACAAGATCCGAAGAGTCGTGTAATATTATCTTTGATTCCAATCTAAAAAATATTCCAAGAAGAGTGAAGTGACTGGGAGAATTCCCTATGTATAAAATCCAAGTGGTATGAAACATGATTAGTCCTCATAATCTATTCTACTTCCAGGAAACATTTTACCTATTTAGAGTCTCTGGGCGGCTGAGATCCATCGTGCAGAGTATACTCCGCTTCCTCCTAGTCTCCCAGTGACTCACACAGATGATACAACTCCCTTCTGCATACAGCTTTATTCATTTGGTTAATCTCTTCTGATTTCTGTCTAGGTTTTGTATCTTGATCAAATTTTAAGATACAATCTAGTAAACTCAAGATCCGCGTTGCTGAGAGAAGAGTGCTGTTCTTGTCAATTATTTGTTATGATTCTATTTATTTCCCTCTAAATAAGTAGGAGCATGGTACTTTGATCAACAACAATGAAAAAAATATCAGAGAGGTCACCATGATATCCCGGGAGAAAGAAAACGAGGTACGACACGCACACAGCACTGACATTCAAGCAAACTCGAAGCAACGTAGAGAAAGAGAAGTGTATAGAATGGCCAGAATCAAACGTAACACAAGGAAAACTGACCTATGGGAGAATCGTAAAGCAGAAGTCCATCCTGGAATTCCATAAGTAGAAGCAGCAGAGCAGCAAACGGAGTTAACAGACGGAGGGTATCCAGGATTCCATCCCATTTGGCCAACAACTAACAGCGTGCTCTTGGAAATTCAACTTACATCTCAGGGCCTTTGTTGCCTGGTAAGACTGGGAGCTTGAAGAGATCGGGGGTTCTTAGAAATCATTTGGGGGAATCATGAACTTAAATGGGAAAACGCATCTTTACTTTCTATAATCTCTTCTATTAGCATTTCCTCCAATTACGAATGCAAGTGACAAAACACAGTGCTATTAGCCATACCTGTGATTTTGTTCCAACATAAATTGTAGGTATTTTTGCATTACAGTACAGTTTTTACAGTTATCTCAAAATATCATTTATGATCACCAGCTCTTCAAATTTACTATGATCATCAAGGTTGCAGCTGTTTCTTGTTACTTAATGCATTAGCAAAAAAATCCCATACATTTACTGGATCGTAACATTTTTAAAGATGTTTTGATAAATGTTTAAACATGGTTGGTTTCGTTTACAATCATATGCGTGTTAGCTTATGCTTTCAAAAATGTTTTTTCTAAGATGGGACTTTAGCAGGTTGCCAACAGGCTCCCCTGAGCTAGAGTGTCTCGGGGCTGTTCCCTCTCACTGTAGAATTCTAAATCTTCTGGCTCAGAACCAGAGATGCCTGACAGTCTGGGACATGCACGAAGAATAAACAATAGCAGGGGATGGAAGCAACTGCCACATGGGAAGTGAGGTGACAACTACAAACAATAATGGCGTTGGAATTCACTGAACACAACTTCAGGTCATGTGGGTGTTGAGGAAATGCTAAGAGAGAACAGAATAAGATGAAGCAGCTCAGAGCATCAGCAGGAAATACGTAGCCGGCAAACACACCAGGCAGCCAGACTGAAGCAGACGCTAACACAGCCCACCCTGCGGAAAAGGTACAAACGTGTGGCACTGCCAACACTCACTGGCAAGCCTTTCCTCATGTGGGCTGTTAGCCGTTAGCAAGTAACAAACAAAGAAGAACAAGGGATGCCATGGTCACACAGGTTGCAACTGTGGTGGAAGCCCATGCGTGGGCTCTGATGCGCATTGGAAGAAACTGCATGTTCTGATGTGTCCCAGCCATGGCCGTGGGTTGGGTGCAGAGGGTACAGCTGCAGCAATGTGCTTACCGGGATGGGCCCACTGGACCCAGGCGTGGGAACCACTCTGCAGATCTACCCTGGCATCTTCTGGCAGTGAAAAAATTAAAAGGCTGTCCTATAAAGAGACACACGTGAATTAGCTGAGGTGGCTCCTAGCAGCAAGATCTAGAAGTAAAAGGGGAGGAGTAGGTGGTGTCTCTTAAACATTAATGTGCACAAAACGCATCAGGGTGTTTGGTAAAAGTACGGGGGTTTGGCATCAGAAGGTCTGGAGTGGAATCCCCTAAACTTGCATTTAACCGGCACCCCAAGTTTACTATGATGCAGGCGATCCGCAAACCATACTTTGAGAAAAACCAACTGGGGTTCCCAGTTGAGGTATTTGGGTCAAAAAAGAAAATCAAAACAGCATCTTTGTGAGCCCATGTGTACTCCAGCTCAGACACCTGGGCAGGACTGTGTACTTGGGTGAGCAACTAGATACAGGTTAAGAATAAAGTGATGAAGAGGCCAACAAGAAGGCAGTTGAAGATGCAGCAGAAGGAGAACGTGAGACAGGGGAGAGAGGATGCTGGTACTGCCATGAAAAATAAGGGACCCCTGCGGCCAGCCCAATAAAAGGCACACCCTATTACAACCGGGGCACTCCGGGAGTAGTTGGTGAGGGCTTCTGACAGGGAAAGATTCAGATACACAGGCAGTAGCAGCTCTGAAGGAAAACAGCCAGATTCTAAGTAGAAGTGAAAATCCCACATCCTTGGTTGATACAGCATCTATGCAAAATCCCCTACAAGCACTAATTTAGATAGACCCTCAGCTTCTCGCATAGCCTGGCATTTCCTTCTGTCTCTGTGGAGTCCAATTTCTGCTATTTAGTAGCTCCATAGGGACTGGTACACTGGCCCAGTGGCCTGAGTGTCCTTTTGAAGAACACAAAAGTAGCAGAGGGCTGGATTATCGCAACAGGATTGCAGAAAGCCCGGTCTCAGCCTGGGCACGAATTCAGGTCAACCATGTGCCATGTTGAGTATAGTACTAGTCTTCTCTTTATATGCCACCAGTGAAGACACAGACCTGCCTATTCGCCATCCAAGCCCTGCACCCACCACTTCTGTTCAGAACATAGATAAAAGAGCCTTTCAACCACAGATTTTTATTTAAAAAACTGCAAAAGACAAATTCCTGAAAACAAATACTCTGCCAAATTGGCTCATTACACAGCCTCCCCAGAGCAGGACCTGTGCTTGGAACTTAGAGAAAGGAAAAAATCATGGTCTTTCATGTTAATTAGATCTTGGGAATCATATCTTTCAATTTGAAAGAATGATCGTATGCAGCATCTAATATGGTAGCACTGACCGGCAACTTGGCAAATAGAGTAGGAAAGACCCACAGAATCACATTGTGAGAGCCAGAAAGGTCCTCAGAGATTATCGGGTCCATCCTTCATTTTTCACAAGAAAAGAGAAAACTGAGGCCAAGAGAAGATAAACAACAGACCAGGAGCCCGATATGCTTTTCTACTTCTCTTATCTAACCTCTTTCCAAGGCACCACACACCCTCCCCTGTGAGCAAGCAGGTATGTGTAGCAATAGACCCTAAGGAACTCAGATGTTTATTGAAAGTCAGAACATATGTGCTGGATATAAGCCTCAGTCCAGAGACTAATGTGGGAAAGAGTTATGTTTCTTATTTTAAAATTCTTTTGCGAGCTTCTAATTCTATTGGGATAGGGAAAAATTAATGTCAGTCAATTCTCTCCCCACCCCCTTTCCCAGATATTGTATCTAAGTTCCAGGGAACCATGGTACAGGAAAGCATCTGGTCCTAGACATCATCTGCCCACTTCAGCATCAGATGGGATGCTTGCCATCTTGTTGGGGTACACCACCGTCCATCATTCATGCATGTCACCAGTGGTCACGCATTTCTGTCCATGTGTCCCCTTTCTGGCTGGCGGATCTCCTGACAGCTTCTCTACTGTGGGATGGAGACACAGTGTATGATCTTGCATTTCTGTACCATGCAATATTATGGGAAACTTCATGACTCTGCCTACAAGATTGTCCGTCCAGGCTCTCTGCAGCCATCTCCCTCCATCACCTCCCCACGGCTCTCTTCAGATGTGGGTCCTCTCTGCTCTTGGATCTCACACAGCTTTTTAGGATTTGCAGACAACCCAGAGCTGTTCCTGGGAGATGAAAAAAGTAGGAATTTTCTCTCTAGGATCCACATCCTAACACCAGCCCATCCTACCCCATTCAGAGGAGCTTTTCTGATCTTGGAGATGGGAGAGAAGTAATCCCTTTCTTCTCTGTGCTTCCTGGAGCCCTCAATCCTTCCCTAACAGTGTTGGTATGTAGAAATAAAATTAAAGAAGACTGACTTTTCTAGAGTTTCACTGTGTCTTATCTTGCAGCTGAGGCAAGGTGCCTGGGATGGTCCACATGTGGGGAGAAGAAGGGGTAGAAATGAATGACTACAAGGATTCGATTCTGCTGTGGTTTAGCACCAGAGCCTAAAGTCAATGGAAAATGAGGATGGGGTAAAAGACCCACAGGAGGGGCATTTGGAATTTATCAAACTTTGGGAAATAGCAACTTTTAAAACTATATTGAATAACACGATGCAGAGAAAGATTTTAAACACATATAAACAGTTTACTGTTAATATCATATCAACATTTTATTTCTCCTACTTGTTTTCTGAACTTTTCTAATTCCTTTTTTTATATCTGATGTGCTTTACCTACAGGCTTGGCTGTTCTTGTTGAGTTGACCTTTGGGAAGCCAAAGGTGAGTCTGACGCAACCTGGTATTGATCTGTCCAGTGCCCAAGCTACTAAGGCCCTGGAGATCCTTGTAGAACAACACGGGCTAGCACTTCATTTTCCCCTTGCTCAGACTGCAAGAGGGTTACATTTCCAACAACTGGGAAATATTGTGACCAAACTTCTGAATCCTGGGGTTTGTTCAACAATGATTATAATTAATCGAAATGAATTTAAATTCTCCATTTGCTGCCACAAAAACATCAGGGACTTGCTAGTCTTGGGGACGTTTAATGTATATCTTTGTTAATAAGCTTAATTATGAAGAGGAGAATTGGGGTTTTCTGATGACGCTTTCTAGAAATTTTCAAAATACTTTAAAATATGACATCCATTTTTGCCTGAAGGTCAAAGCAGGTTTTGCAGAGGCAAATTGATAGCACATTTAAAAGTCTCATCTTGTGCTTAGGTATAACAGGCTCTCAGAATATCGATCAGAAGACCATGCCACTCTCGGTAATTTGAAAGTAACAACAAATTTTCAGTGAACTCCACATTCATCCTGACGAATCCTTTGGGCTTATTTTGAAGATGACACTTGTGCGCTTCGTGATTTTTTGTTTCCAGGCAAGGGTTTTTGTGGTGCTAATGATGACCTAACAAGCCTCATTATACAATCCCCACAGAGTCAGGAATCCTGCACAAAGTTAGAAAGGCAGAGTTTCAAAGCAAAGTTTACTTCGCATGGTTCCTATTTCTTCTATCGGATTTTTATTTATTACAGCAGATTTATCATGTGCCAAATAATTTCACATCCATGGCTTTCCTAGTGCCCAATTTATCAAGAAGAGCGGTGCCACATCCTCTTGTATTTTATCGCAAGTACCATCAGGGCGAGAGAGACAGGTTCTCTTTCTCCTGCAGTGACTTTGCTGCTAAATCATAATTCATAATGATGCGTCTTTTCTGGGTTCAATTTTTAATGTTGCTTCCCTTTTGGAATGTTTACATAACAGGAGAAAAGAGGGCATTATATATGAGTCACATCCATATCACTCATGTGTTTTCCGCTGCCAGGATGAAAACAGATAGCTGATAAATACTCCGTGATTTCAGCTAGTCACTTTGGACATTTTTTTGTAAAGTTGCACACTTTTTCATTATCAAAGGCAAGAAAAATGAGGAAAAACTGAGGCAGCCTGAAATCATGACTTTCACCTTCCTTCTAAGTTTAAAAAGCGAGGCTGCTAGTGACAGTACGCATTGATTATGTGTTACGCAATCAGTTGGCATCAGGAGCCTATGAATTAGTCACGGGCCATTATCCATCAGCAGGTAGAGCTGTTTTCTTTGTATGCTGTTCTTTAATCTATGAATACAGTTACTAATAAAATCCATTGACTTCAGACAAGAGCAATGGCTTTTCTCCCTCTCCCTCGAGAATAACAATTATTATTTCTTAAAATATTAAGAAATACTTTTCTTTTTCCCCCATTTACTTACAGAGGGCTTACCTGTGCAAGCAGGCACACGGTGCGGTTTACTCCACATGGGACATTAACTCTGAAGATCTCGTTTCCGTGAAAGTTAGTGCAGTTATCCAAATAAAGGCATTTTCAATAAGGGTAAATATTAAAGACCAAACAGGTCGAAATTTCTCTTTCAAAGGACTTTCCAGTGAATATCAGAAGGCAATGTGCTAAGAGTCAAAAGTCATCAGAGCAGCCCCCACTGTGGGATTCTCAGTAAAACACCTCCTCTCTCTGAGCCTCTCGGGCCTCATCTGTAAATTAAGGGCAATTTCTGTTCTCAAAGTTCATGATTCCTTTACTAACAATTTTTATTCGACTTTGTCGAGAAGGACAACAAAATTGGATTTTCTGTTTGAATTTGATGGCTCCTACTCTGATTAATATAAAATGTGACTGTCAGAACCCCATTCCAAAATCTCTGTCAAATTCATGTGGCCTGCTTTTGTCTGTATTTTGTAGGTATAGAACTATAATACGTGGACAATATTTTCTCGAAACTTCAGAGCTTTAAATAAGCTGGTAGTTTTGTATCCTCAGGAGTGGTAAATGGGTTTGTTCCTAGAACATTCACATAAATGCAGTGCCTCATTATTAGTTTGGGAAGGCTTTTAGCACTATATTAAAAAGTTAATAGCTATTTGTAAGCATTCCAGAGATCAGTTATTATCGTCTCCCTTTTTAAGTTCAATGCTCGCCTCACCCTAATGGTGGCCTGAATTGCTCATTAAAAGTAATTTGAGTCCTGAGGTAAAAACGAGCTGTGTATTACCATCTTAGGAAAGAAGAAATTATAATAATAAGGATTAAATGAGTTTAGGATCATCCAATAAGTCATAGGTTTAAGAAACAAACCAAAAAAAGAAAAATCCCAATAAATGAAATTGAGTTACAAAACACTCTTTCAGTAGAAAAAGAAAAACCAGATTGAGAACGATCCAATGTTTTCAGGCACCTTAATGAACAAATGTGGCCAACTAAATGCAGAAATTGGTTGTTGCAAAATGGTCCCCAAATATGGTTTGTGTAAGGAAGTGTTTGACACACAGAATATACACTCCATAAATGTTAGCTCTCGTGAGCACAGCTATTGTCGCAGAGCTGGAGGCTCTGTTTTCTTACTGGAGACATTTTTACCATTGTCATAGATTTGTAAATACTTTCAGCTCTTGTTTCTTGTCTGTTCTGCCTTGAGAGGAACTTGGGAAGAACTTCCTTGTGAGAAAGATATTTGATTCCCCTTCCTCACAAACAATGTAAATGAGGCCTATTGTTCTGGATTTTGTGGTGATGGTGGTTGCTTTGGTTTGAGTTTTTATTATTTCTTGTCATTTTTTGACAAGCACACCAGCCCCTATCCCCAAACCAGTATTTTTCTTAAAGTCATTGGTGACTCCCTTTGAAAGACCCTTTCCACTTAAAACCAAAAACAATTAAGTTTTATTCTAGGTAGCATAGTGTACTAATGTTGGGATCATGTTCCTGTTGCCTTTCCTAAGTTTTTCATTTGTAACAGGCAGCTAGGGAGTGGAAGGCCTGATAAAACATGTGCATGCATGCACATAGATGTGTATGTGTACATAGCTATGTATGTGTACCTATCTTTACACACAGGGATGTAAATTCAAATGTTAAAATGTATTATGTCCAAGAGATGGGATTATAATTTATTTTGATCATTAAAAATATCTGTTTTCTAAATTTTCTCTGAGGAATATATATTTCTTTCATAAGCAGTACAAACATTAAGCTTCCAGGGATGAGGAACCTTCAGCCTTCTGGATCCTTGAGTGAGGCCTTTTGACTGAATCCAAGTCATCTGTGAAGTTTGGATTCGGTCTAGGGGCCACAATTGGGGATCTGGAGGGCCACGTGTGGCCTTGAGGCCCCAGGTATAATAATTGCCCTAAGACCATTTACCTCTTCTAAATTTATGAACCCTGGATCTTGAATTGAGGCCTAGAGAAGGCATTGCTGCTAAAGGTCATCTTGCGCTGTAGTAGCCACGGGGCACAGACGAAGGGAGAATTTCTCAGCTTGAGTCTGGCTGCAAGGCCATTTCAGGGGAGTGTGGCTTGGTGAGAGGGTAAAGTCTTAGTCGATAGTTACATAGATTCTTATATCAACATAAATCTCTATTGACAAAAATATATCATTTATATATATTTAATCAAATACATAATATATGTCAGTTGACAAACTCGGTGTTGTGTATGGGGGTGGGTCACCTGAAAGCATATCACACAGCATCGTTCACTACTAATATCTGAGTGTTCTTTCTACTATGTGAGGTCATTCTGTATGTACTACGTTTTAGTTTCCTCTGTGCACTGTATACACTTCCAGTGCCATTAAATATTCCTCTGAATGGTAATTCCATGCCTGCCTACAGATGCATCAAATTACTTAACAAATCCCTGTGTTTAATCCTTTGTAATCGTTTCTAAATTTTATCCATTACAAATAACACTGCCATGAGCATCTTTATGCAAACATCTTTCTTTAACATGAAAGATATCTTCCCCAAGATAAGTCTCTCAAAGTGGAATTGCTGATGCAAACGATATGAGCACAGGATTAAAATTTACAAGTGTGTTTTGGGTTTCAGTTTCTCACTAAGTTTCTGCTCTGAAACATTCTCCCAACATGGTGTAGTAATTTAGAGTCAGACAGACACGGGTTCCAGTCCCAGCTCCAGACTTCCTAGCTTGGTGACATTTGTACGAAGTGGCCTCTAAATTCAGTTAGCTCCTACGAAAAATGGGGATAACAACCACCTTTCACGGCCATGCTGAGAAAGAAATGAGATCATGTGTAGAAACTTCTTAGCACAGGTCCTCAGATATACTTCAAGAGGCAACAGCTATCTTGCCAAGAATTTATAGGCCAAGGCTGTAAATCTAAGTGAGTCGAAATTCTGAAGGCTGGGGTCCTTTCAGGATGCCAGGTGTGAGCACATGTCAGAGAACATCAAGTGGCCAACCCACCATACAATCTGTGGTGTAGTCAAGGGGTGATTTGACCTCCATTCACCCTCGCTTGTCCAGGCCCAGCCATCTGTGGGTAAATACACTTCCGCCCCCTCTGACTCTGAGCTCCGCCTCGGACTCGCTTTGGGCAGTGACACAAGAGCAGACTTAAAGCACACCCTGTCCACCCCGAGGCTCCCAGCAAGGGCCTGGGGCTCAGCTGGCCTTCCTGTGCTCCTCCCCACACCCTGAGGAACGTGCGACAGGCCTGCTCCTCCAGCTGGGTCTGGTGGCGAAAGGCAGGTGGACGAGTCCTGCACTCCCACACAGCCAATATGCAAACCAACCTGCAAGGAACGAATGTTTGTTGTTGTAAGCCACGAGATTTGGGGCCCCGCCTGGTAATACCCATGACCGCTGATTTCCCCCAACCGGACGCACTTGACTGCAGGGCCGAGACAGCAGGAAGGGGAGGAAAGTGCCTCTGTAGGGGCTTATCTGTCCTGAGACCTTCAGGAGCAGCAGGATCACACTTCCTTCCCCACAGTAACGGCAGGCACCACAGTGCTAGCAAAACCAATGTTTGAGAAACCAGAGCCAAGGCCCCAAGGTGGACAGGCTGGTCATGGAAGTCTGTCCTGTCTCACTTTGGTATTTTTTCTCTCCAGGAGTGATTTACAAGGTGATAAAAGACTTCAAGCTGCAAAAAGTACTTAGGCTGTTAAAAACCAGCTTTTTATGATCCCTTGTTCTTTATAGCACACATTGTTTCATTAATCAAATGCTTCTCCTATTAGAAGTCCCAAACCTTTCAGATGGTGGAACGTTTCGTTTTTATTGCCCTGAAGTGGAATGAAAATCCACATTCTCCCTGGCAAGCCGCTGGGCAATTCTTAGTGTTCAGACTCTTTCCATCCTCAGTTGTCTTTGATTCTATCTATTTTGTATTAATCTCTTAATCTTTCTTTTCTTTTTCTTTTTGCTGTGT
Organism: Indri indri; assembly: GCA_004363605.1. Lineage (NCBI taxonomy): Eukaryota > Metazoa > Chordata > Mammalia > Primates > Indriidae > Indri > Indri indri. The sequence continues at coordinate 455,987 of RJWJ010000075.1, forward strand.
ATTGAGACTATGAGTGATGCTGAACTGTTAGCCAAAAGCCTTCTTTTTCTTCCAGAGCCATGTATTTGAAGTCTGAAGCCAGTCACTGATGTCATAATCAGGCCCACAGGCTTGTACCGTGACCTCAGCTCTTCTGGCATCAGCTTCAGTGGGCTCCGTCCTATCTTCAATGAATAAATTATGTGCTCTCATTCAGTGAGCCCAGAGCAAAGTCTGTCCTTGTTCACATGTCCCTTGTCACTGGTGGGTCTTGTACCAGAATCCCTTACTTGATGTACATTTTCATGACCAAAGTGATTAATTTGTAATTTTCCAGTCTAGTTTTCATTTTTACACTGTTCTGAGTAAGCTATATAATTATTTCTAACTATTAATCTATAATTTGAAATAATTATGTAGTACCATCACAAATCAATTTTTAGAAATAGATGGACTATGTATTAGGTAGATGGATAAAATGATAAAGACATAAATCAACCAATATAGATAACATGGCCACAAAATTGTAACTTATAAATACTTCAGAGCCTTTAGAAGTTTCCAGAAAAACGCGATCCCCATCTTACTAGTGCCTAGACTATAAAAGCAAGGATTTGAAGAATTTCTGAAGAAGTGGGCAACACTAAAGTCTGTTTTTAGAAATAGAGTTGTACTGGAATATAGCCACATCTATTTGATTATGTATTGTCTTTGGCTGCCTTCACACTACAAAAGCAGAGTTAAGTAGTTGCAACAGAAACCACATGACCTACAAAACCAAAAATGTGAGAAATAGTTACCAAAAGTTCAGTATTTGTCCCTGTGGCCAAACAAAGGATGAGGACAAGTGGTTTGAGGAAAAAGAAAGAGAAGTTTATTAATTTGCCTGCAATTGAGGAGGATGGCAGACTCTCGTCTTAAGGTATTGTCATCCTATCTATAAGCAGAAATACAGAGCTTTTAAAAGGGGGTTTTCAGCTTCAGGCTATTGCTGTTTAACTATAGCATCTCTGGTGAAGACAATCTCCTGACCTCTGCCAGGACAATACTGTTGAGCCATCTCCTGTAGAGCAAAGATAAAAGGAAACAAAAATCAAAGAGCATTCCTCTGCTCTTCTGATTACTGGCATAGGGCAGGAATGCAGATTGTAATTCCCAAAGGTGGGGGAGGTTAAAGAGACAATTTGTAAAACATTTTACCCTTTTTCAGGCATTTCCTCTGTTACAAAATGAATTATCTTTTCCATTTTTCCATTGTTTTTGTTACATGTAGGAGATGATCTGTTTTGCTAAGGATCTTTATTAGCTTTTAAAACATGCTTATCTCTATAACAAAGAGAGAACAGACCTCAGACTTTGACGCTTTGACGCAAAACACTATCTACCCTGGAATTCAACATTTTTTCATTAGATTAATTTTTATATTTGTTTCAATTAACAAATGGTATTTGTTTTTCATGTTCAGTACTGATGAAATTTCCTTTTAAAATAGACCATTTGAATTAAAAAAAATTTAAAGAAAAATATGAAGTAATGTGTGGTGATGTGTAGTAAAGTACTCAGATACAGAAAAAAAACATGCTGAAGGTATTCACAGATGGCTGAAGTTTGAGGAACCCTGCCGCTGTCTAGTGCTATAGCAATCCTTCCAAAATGCTGCATCACTTGTATCATGTCACTCTGCTGCTCAAACACCTTTAGTGGCTCCCCACTCCCTCCCAGTGTTCAAGGCCATTCACTGTGTGCTCTTTCTCGAGGTCTACACCTTTAGTCAACTGTCTCCTGCACTAGACATAAACCCCTCATGACCCCAGACTCTGATCTCTCTCTTTTATCCACTAATCACATCTAATCAGCTCAAACACTTTCCCCAGGATATGTTTTTCTCCCTTGTTTTTTACACTTTCTTGTCTTGCTTAAGCCACATCCTATCCATTTTTCAGGACCAAGCTCCAGCCCTACTTGATAGACGTCAATTATAACCAATAATGTGACTTCCTCTTAGTTCACTAAATGCGCTTTGCTGTCTGTTCTGTACCAACTGGTCTTTAACTCATCACTAAGTATTTGCAGAGCACTTCCTGAGTAATAATGTAACAGAAGCAAAGGTCTGAAAAAGGTCAAAATATATTACGAGCTGTCTTTTTAAAACCCCCCACTCTTTTTGGGAATTAAAACCTCACTCTTTGTTTTCTAGGATCTTAAGCCACAGGAGATGGCTCAACAGAATTGTCCAGAAGTCATGAGATCATCTTTACCAGAGATAAGGTTGACCAAAAGTACCAACTATAGTTAAACAACAATAGCCTGAAGTCATGACATGTGACACTGGTCACATAGACCTGAACCCAGTCTCTGAAAACCCCCCTTTTAAAGCCCTGTATTTCTGCTTAAAGGCAGGATGGCGATCTTTCAAGAGGCAAATCTGCCGCCCCTCCTCATTTGCTGGCAAATTAATAAACTTCTCTTTCCATTCCCTCAAACCTTTTGCCCTCATTCTGTTCTGATTAGCCTCAGGGACTGAAGTTTTGGTAATAATAAAGCTTATCCTGGATCCTAGGAATTCTGCAGTAAAGCCAATAGTTGTGAGCCCTGCCCCTAGGGGGCTTACAGTCCCTGGAGGAAGGAGGATGGAAAAGTCACAGTGCAGTAAGTTCTGGGTATTACAGAAGGGAAGGTGCCCTGGAGTGCACAGCAGAGGAGGAAGGAACTGAAGAATGAGTAGCTGGTAGCCTCGGGAATGAGAACAGTAGGAGCTGGGGGCAATGTGCAGGGTTGAGCAGGGTCGAGGGAGGCTGGAAGAGGCTATTTCAAGGACAGGTTATGGAGAAAGCATGGCATATTTGAGAAGCCGTAAGAAGTACATGCTAAAGAGGGTGGGAGGTTATAGGCAGTCATGACACACAGCAGTTTGGGAAAGGCTGTGGAATCCTCATCATGCTCAGCTCTGGAGCTCACTGGAGTCCACTAGTGGCTTCCAAGGCAGGCAATGAGGCGATCAGATTTTATTTTAGAAAACGCACTCTGGCCTCAGTGGAGAGAATGATTGAAGTGAGACTGGAGGATGATTAGCCAGGAAGCGCTGCTTCCCATGAAGGACAAGGACAGCTGGGAGGCGGTGGCACTAGAAATGTGGGAGGGAATAGATTTGAGAGAAGTTTAGGAGAAAGAACCCACAGGGCACAGGGCAGTTGTGTGGAGTGAGGGGAAGGGAAGGGTCTGGAAAGTCCCTGGTTTCTGGTCGGACAACCTCGTGTGGATGACGATCCTGTGCAGGATGACAGGAACACAAAAGAGGAAGGGGGCGGCTAGGGAGGGGATGGGAACTGGGATGAGTCAAGCCTTGCACCTGTTAAGTTTCAAGCAGCTGTGAGATCTCCAGGCAGTGTTGCCCGGGGCAGTCAGAGTCCAGCGTACAGACCTAGGAATGATCCACAGCAACAGAGCTTTGAACTCAAGGTCACCTCTGCATACCTGACAAAGCTGTGAACACCAACACCAATGTGCATTTAATTTTAGGGGAGTCACAGGCCATGAAGCTTACCCAGGGGCCCTAGGTGAAAAATTCCTGCTACGGATGATAATGGAAGCTGAAGGGCTGGATGAGACAATCCTGGGAGGAAATAGAACAGAGAACATAGGACAGAGTCCCAAGGAACCCCAGTGTTTAAGGGACCAGCCAAGGGAAGAGAATGCAGACTGGAAAGAACAGCCAAAGTAGTAAGAGAAAAAGTAAAAATAAAACGCACACAAAAACGCAATGTCATGAAAGTGTCTTTGAATAGGTACCACGCTGCCCATTCTTTCTGTGTAACCAGTCGGCAAGCTCTTCAAAGGCGGGGGCTTCTGCTGCTTTGTATCCCTGGTATCTGACACAGTAATGGACTCTCATATGGCAAACACTCAACTGATACACAATGTCTTTAACTAAGTTGATAGATAATGAGAAATTCATAAGCTAAGACTGACATAACTTCCAAATATTAAAACAATAACTAACCTTTGGAATAAATACTATGTGCGAATTACAGGACAGCATACCTAATGGAGCCCAGAACACAGTCCGCCGTCAATAGCTGTTTGTGGAATTGGCGTGTGAAGCCCTCTTGGATGAATATGAGCTGCGTCTGTTCTAGCCAAAGATGACACTGACTATGCAGAACACTTGTGGTGCAGTTGGACGGTCGTTGGCTGGGAACGTGGGGAACTGGATTCCAGGCCCAGTCCTGCCACTGAGTCACAATGCACTTCCCTGAGTCTAAGGTTCAGGCCTGAAGCTCTATTGTTTTCCACTCTCAGCCTTTACTGCTGACATCAGGACTCCACAGATGCTAAGGTGGATGGGCGCTAACAGAGAATGGCCTATAAATCCTCTCTGATAACGCACCCCTTATGCTTTGCAGCACACAAGTTATTGTTACCAAACTTTGCAAACCTGCCAACATATTATTAGATTTACAAAAGATGAATGCTTTCTTTTCTGAGTAGTGTTTCTACTGATTATTTTGGCCAATGAGCAGTTTCTAAGCGTGGGTGACTGTGATTAATTGCCAAATGGTTCTAATCTATTATCTGACACTATTATTCTACTAATGGAAAGGGGAAAATGAGTATATTTATCACTAACGTAAACCTAGCATAAATAATAATTAATTTTCTTTATAAAAAGCTAAGTTCACTGAGTATATTGAAAGTATAAGCAAGAAAATAAAACATGACCCTAACAACAAACAGATGGCATCCCCCTTTCCATGATTATGTACACTTTTGAAGTCGTAGAGAAACCACACAACACTCATGCTTTCAATTATTTGTCCAACAGAAACAGACACCAAATATATTTTTTTCTTTATAAGTGATTGCTCTTCCATTTCAGTCCATGCTCCTGAGCTGGAAATTCAACTCAGCAAAACAAAGAGAAATAAACTTCAACAACCTCTTGCCTTGGCACCCCCAGAAACACTTGACTAAATGTAAATTATTATTTGGCTAAGTCTCTTCTCTCCATTTCTTTTCTTCAGAGGAAAATGGTGGAAAAGTACTCAAAGAGACTGGATCCAATTAAACTATCTTTGTCTTTTCTTTTTCTGTTGGAGAAATTTACTACACTGATAAATATTAAGTACACATGGGCTTTTCTCCTGTTTCTTTCTCCGTATCTTCTTGGCTGTATCTTTTCTGCCCAAACTGAGGCAACATCCGCAGATACAGATGGGCATGCTTATTGCCCTGGCCTGAAGCATTCTAAATTGTGCTTATCATCTGCTGAGGTTTTTCTCCAAGTGAAGAAAAAGAAAGAAATCCTATTATAATTTGAAATGAGTAAAAAAATTCAAGGCAGTAGTAAGAAAAAATGTCAATTGGGTTAATTCATTCATTCAAAAAATATTTACAGAGTGCTTCCTATGTCTGGGTGCTTTTCTAGGGTTTGGGATACAATGGTAAGGATGACACACACTTGTCTTCAAGCACCTTATGTTCTACTAGAGTAGAGAGACAGCAAACAGACAAGCACACATGTAATTAAGATGATTTTACCTGGTGGGAAATGTGTAGAAAATACCAAGGGCAGTGCAACAGCGACCGCACATCTGGGCGGGGCAGCTGGGAAGCCCTCTCTTAGGCAAGGCTTGAGATGAACATTCAGTAAGTTGGTCCTGCAGAGAGCTGGGGAGGTTGGGGGTGGGACGGAGAGAGTTCCAGGCCCAGTTGGAGCAAATGCAAAGAGCACATGGTGGGAAGAGCATTGTGGGGTTTCTAGCAAGCACATCCAAAGATGATACTGATTATTCAATGTTTCCAGACGTCAATTGTTTTAGCTACATAGCACATCTGAATCCCCTAAGAACTCTGAGTATCCCCACCTTACAGAAGAGGAAATGGATGACCGAAGAGATGTAGCTTTCCCAGATCACCTGGGAAATAAATGGTAGAGCTGAGAGTAGGAAACTTTCTAATGCTAAACTTACGCTATGTTGTCTCTAGAGATGATGCTTCCGATGCAGGCGGCATGCAGCTACTAGACCAAGATCAAGAAAGTGGAACAAGTTTGATTATGTTTTATGTAATACAGCTGATTTTGTATCAGTCCAACTGCACTGCTATAACAGAATACCATAGACTTGGTGGCTTATACACAGCAGAAATATATTTCTCACAGTTCTGGAGGCTGGAAAGTCCAAGATAAAGGCACCAGGAGATTTGGTGCCTGGTGAGGATCCCCTTCCTGCCTTGTAGGTGACACCTTCTCACTGTGCCCTTGCGTGCGTGTCTGAAGGCTCGAGGGAGCTCGCTGTCTTGTAAGGGCAATGGGCCCTCCTGGCCTCATCACCTCCCAAAGTCCCCACCTCCTCATGCCATCACCTTCGGGGTTAGGGTTTCTAAATATGAATCTGGGGACACAGACACTTGGTCCATAGCAGACACTGCGTCCCAGAATCCTGTAGCTGCCACTGAGCCATATGTCCTGTCTGGTTTCCACTCTTCCACAGTGCTGGCATGGATGTTGCTTGACTCTGGGCCTGGCCACAGAGCTGTTGCTTTGCTTCTCTCCGCACACTGACCTCGCATGTGTGATAGTAGGAGGCAGACCCAGACCGCTGTCACTAAGGAAGAGGGAAAGTGCAAAGACTTGCTCACAGGCACACCTTTTTAGTCTTTTTAAAATTACGCTGTTGATTATTAAGATGTTCAAAAGGGCATAAACCATGAAGCCAAGAAAAGAATAACGTGTAAGAAAACAACGTTTTATTTGACATCATGTTCTGAAACCCCTCAAACTCCTACAAAGAAAGATAAATAGCACTTCAAAATCCAACCCGAGGTAGGAGGAGGGGCCATTTACTACCTGTCGCGGTTCCCTCTCCTGGGGCCCTGGAGGCCTGCCTGCTCTGTCTCCTGCTGACCCCTCATTTACCGCAAAAACTGATTTTTGTCTTGTCAAATCCTTCTCCAGGTTGCTGATGATTTACTCGTGGAACAATCATACACCGTATACCATAACAGCAAACACAGATGCTGAGTCGAACGAGACGTGCCCTGCCCTCAGGACGCTTATGGGGAGAGGAGGCGTTATGGAAGGAGTCTCTGGGGTGAAGTGTGATGACATCCAACACAGGCGGCACAGAGGGGTGGGGGCCCACTGCTCCAAGCCACCTCAGATGTCTATCATCACCTGCGACAGTTCGATACCTGCCCTTAGGCTGTCCTTGCCAACTATTTTTGGTGAACAGAATTGCCCAAGCGAGTGGTCATTTTCATCATTGGGAAAAATACCTTATTGCCCATAATGTTCGTTTCAATGACTCTTCATCTTTCAATTCTTTGCACAGGTTTCCTATTCACATCACTTTTGTTTCTAGCAAACCAAGTGATTAAGATGAATGGTTTTCTCCTTAAGAAAGACTTGAAGGAGAAACCATTTTTTTAGCTTTTTATCTCTGAATAATCTTTTGCAGGCCACGTCCTTTTAGAAGGTCTTCCTATCTGTCCTTTTTCTGGACTTTATGGTTCATAACCCCAACATTATGCTTTGGCCGTGCCTTGTCATATTTGATGACGCCCTGACCACATCATGGTAAACTTGCTCCCTGAGGCTGCCTCCCCTGCTAGACTACAAACTTTTTGAAGACAGAGACTATGTTGTTTCTAGCCCCAGCACCAAAATAATATCTAGCAAACAGTAGGCATTTAATAAATGTTTATAAAATAAAAATATAAGACCAATCCCTGTGGACCCAGATAAGTGATTGGTTTTTTGGGGGGGATACATATAATCAAAACCCACAGTCTCTGCAGTTCTTAACCCTGTTCCTGAATGCCAGACTTAACAACTAAAGCAACTTATTGCACTTGAATTTAACACTAGTTGTGTATCTAGAAAAGCATTTTCACCCTTAGTATGAATAATATATATTCGCATCCACGGTTCAGCTTGAAGTGGATTTGTAGTAACACGCCAACAGCTTGCCCTAGCACATCAGTTTGTTCCTCTCTGCATCGATGCTCTGTTTTAGGGGGTGTGACTTGACCGAGAGTGTTTTCATGGTACAGTCACGCACTATATAACCATGTTTTGGCCCAAAACAGACCACATATATAGAAGCGGTCCCATAAGACTATAGTGGAGCCGAAAAAAATTCCTGTTACCTTGTGACATTGTCTGTAACTATCATAACATCTTAGTGCAATACATCGCTCACTTGTTTGTGGTGATGCTGGTGTAAACAAACCTACTGCGCTGCCAGTCATATAAAAGTATAGAGCATACAATCCTGCGCAATGCATCATACTTGATAATAATTATAAATGACTACGTGATTGGTTTACATATTTACACTATACTTTTTATCATTATTCAAGACTGTACTTTTACTTATTAAAAAAAAAAAAAGTTAACTGTGTAACAGCCTCATAAGAAGGCAGGTCCCATAGAAGGCACTCCAGGAGAAGGCATGGTATCACAGGAGGTGACAGCTCCTCCTGCGGCATTGCCCCTGAAGACCTTCCAGCAGGACAGATGTGGCTGTAGAAGACAGTGATACAGAGGATTCTGACCTTGTGCAGGCCAAAGCCAATGTATGTGTTTGTGCCTTAGTTTTTAACAACAATGTCTAAAAAATAAAAAATAAATAAAAAAATTTTAAACATAGGCAACAGCTTATAGAATAAGAATATAAAGAAAGAAAGTATTTTTGTATAGACAAACAATGTGTTTGTGTTTTAAGCCAAGTGTCATGTTAACAAAGTGACTGTGAAATCTAGGGAGGAAAGGGAAAGGAGAAGACTATTTCCAGAGTGACGATCTGCAGACTGAGGAACGTGGCCGGCGGGGAAGCCGTAGCAGTCGCTGGGCAGCAGGGAAGGAAACAGCAGCGCTGAAGCCTTTCTGTCTCTGTCTTACATGTGCATTCATCGGGGTTGGGGATGCCTACGGATATTTACGGGGAAAGTCTAGTGCATGCTCAGCGACTTAACACGTATGTAACATACATCCATGTTCACTTTGGGGTGGAGTTTTAACATTAAAATGAGGTGGAATTTAGCTCTTTACATAAAAACGTGAACCTAGGGTATAAAAGACATTTTGCGCTCAGTCTCTCTAAGTCGCTGGAACTGGCTTTGGGTCTGCAGCTTCTTATTAGGAAGGAATGTTTCAAGGTTGGTCCAGTCCAGTCGGTGCTGCTGGCAGGACCTGCAAGGGGGGGTGTCCTGGTCAGCTGGCATCAGCCAGTCCACC